>OX463850.1:4313540-4441471 GCA_949825065.1 Odontocerum albicorne
AATATATATATATATATATATATATATATATATATATATATATATATATATATATATATATATATATATATATATATATAATATATATATTATTTTGTTTATAGTTAAGGGATTAACATTGTGGAGGCTTAAAGACATTGTAATTTGTTTTATCAAACGCTGTTTATTCCACTTTTTGTAACAAGTCTTGGTTGTGATCTCCTGATGATGAAGTGAAAACCTTGAAACCGGTAGGGTTATACCGTTACAAAAAGTGGAATAAACAGTGTTTAATAAAACAAATAAGAAAAAAATATTTTTTAATTATAGATTAATGTCATGACTTCATATGAACATTTACGCACTTCTTGGCCACCGAAAGAGATGTAACAGCACCCATGAGACGGATGAACCTGGAAAGTTAAGAAAATTGGTTTCTTGAATTTGGTTTATCAGCACAATGTGTTTTTCTTTATTTGTGGATTAAAAACAGAATACACCGCATGTAAAATGTTTTCTATTCCTTAATGTACTGAGTTTGTTTCGAAATAAAATATCTTAGATTAAATTAATCACAATTCTTACATACGTAAAATGGTCGATTGTCTAATCACGTTATCTAAAGAGTGATCTGTAAAACAAATATATCTCACGAAGAGCATCGTCTCCATTTCAATGACGTCTTTGAAATTAATATTGAAGATTAGGAGTATCTTGCTTAAGACGACCGAAAGAATATAGAGATGTTTCAGAAGGGATTAAATACCAGCTGGTTAAGTGATATTGCTATGGTTGCTGAAAGTGAAGAGGAACTACAAGAGGCCTTAACAACTATGGAAAGCATTCTTCAAAATAACTACAGTATGAAGATAAATAAAGACAAAACAAAGCTGCTGACTGTAGGCCGAGCGCAACACCAGATGAGAATAGTGATGTCGGGTAAACCACTAAAGAACACCAAGGAGTTTGTCTACCTCGGGAGCAAAATAACATGGGACGGTCGGTCCAAGAGCGAGGTCGACAGCCGTATACATCAGGCTAGACTTGCATTTAATAAAAGGTCGAAAATAATAGAATCAAATAATATAGACCTAAAACTGAGAATACTCCACATCAAGACCTATGTATGGAGTATCTTGATGTACGGCTGCGAGACATGGTGCCTATCCGAAAGAGATAGACGAAGACTAGAGGCTTTTGAGATGTGGTCCTATAGAAGATTATTAGGAATTTCCTGGAGAGACCGCATCACAAATGAAGAGGTTCTCCAACGAATCGAAGGAGGAAGGCGCCTGCCCAGGATCCTGTCCGAAAGGCGTGCAAGATGGATCGGTCATATAATACGACAAGAGGGCCTCTTGCATGCCATAATGTAGGGTATGACCGAGGGGACAAACTCTAGGGGACGCCCACGCCGAGAGTACCTGGAGGACCTGTTGGTGGACGTGCGCTGCTCAACATATACAGATTTAAAAAGAGCCGCACAGGACAGGGGGGAATGGAGGAGAAGAGTTGAAATTGCTGCAAACCAGTCTTAGGACTGCAACCACGGAGGAGGGTTAAGTGAGCTGGAAAGGAAAATACAATGCGAATGATCAATCTCAATCGAGACCTTTGGATCATCTTCGAGGTGCGATGTCTATGTTCATAAAAAATATTCTGCAAAGTCACAGGAAGAAACAGCTCACAAAATGAAAAAGTCTTTTGACTTCCAGAACGTTGTCAACGGGAATGCCGCCTCTGAGGTTTAGACTAAGGTATTACAGTCTTATTGTATCAACCTGCCTGGTTTAGGTAAAAATTAAACTTAAACTATTTTTTTTTAAATAGGCATCAGGAAGAAAAAAACTCACACCCTATGGGCTGCAAGACAGGCGTCATACCAACTAGGACAAGGTTCTTATGTACAACGATGAGATATATTTATGAGTTGAATCATACTAGTTTTAAAAGTTCCCTTTAGGTGAAACTACTTCTCATTGCGGCTCAATTATTTTAAAGCAGTTGGGCATGTCTTTGCAAAAGATTATTAAGTATTTTTGAAATTCTACCTTTCCTGGAGTTAACGAGTTGGAGTGGTGGGCTCGCCCTGCGTAGAGAGTTTCTCCAGTCCTAGTGTTTCCAACGGGAACTGCTCCAGAAGGAATACTTCCGTTACTACATGACACCCATTCTAGTCGTGGCATGTTTGTACAGTATAACTATATAAAAAAAACAATTTAATTAATTGTGTCACAAAATATAAATTGAAAAATAAAAAATGTAATATGGCTAAAATATACTGCTATTGTTATATAATTCCGTTCCGTGGTTGCAGTCCTAAGACTGGTTTGCAGCAATTTGAACTCTTCTCCTCCATTCCCCCCTGTCCTGTGCGGCTCTTTTTAAGTCTGTGTATGTTGAGCAGCGCACGTCCACCAACAGGTCCTCCAGGTACTCTCGGCGTGGGCGTCCCCTAGAGTCCCCTAGAGTTAATATAATAAGGTTTTTCATAGGCAATCCGTCCTAATAAGAATGATTTGTGCCACCGAATTATATGAGTCAATATTTATTTATTTAATTAACGACACAACAGTGTCTTTTATATACAAATGAACATATGACAAGTTATAAAAATACTTAAAATTATTGACAAAAAATACAAAACTTTGTCTTATGTTAAACTAACATGTACAGGAGATACAAAAAGCAGTAGTAATAATAAATTACAAAGTCATTGTGTAAAATTATTTAATATTAATATGTATACTATTTAAGTTCAATATATGTATCATATGTATGTTTATCACAAAATATTACCAAATTTTACCAAAAAGACTTACGTAATTGTCGAAGACTTATTTTATAGTAGTAAAGAACTTAGATTTGTTTTTAGTGGAGCAACGCTTACATAGAACAAGAAGAATTGGATTTTTCGAGAATTTTATGGATAGATCTTGAGATATAGAAAATACATGGGATCACTTGTAGAACGGGATGCAAGTTGCTTTGCCGAATCGAAGCCTTCCATATGTTGATGCAGGGTTACTCAACTACAGAGGCAAAGTATTTTTTTTTGTATTGTCAAACCCTTTATAGGGCAAGTTTTTATTTTTGAGATATTGAGTTTTTGTTGAATAAATCATTATTATGTGTATCAAATCAACTTTATTACTTCGAAAATGTGTTTTAGATTTTTTTTTTTGGAAATGAGGCAGTCGCATATGAGACCTTTGCCTCTTTCAGGGGTCATGTCAGTGGACACAAAAGTGACCAATGAATGTTTAGGTAATTTTGGTAATTTTATTTCCTACAACACCCTAAGTTTAGGGTGTTGTAGGAAATAAAATTCTTATATGAAATATAATGAATGGTGATTTACTTATAATATCTATTTACATATTTGTACAATAAATTGACCGGATGTTTAGATCGTTGCTACTGAACACGCAGCTAAGTTCACGATGATCCGTCTTAAATAAGACCTCTGCCCGTCCACTACATTTGTCAATTTGATGTTTGTGTTACTTAAAAACGTTTCATTAAGAAAATGAATCCTTATAAGTATAACCATAAGGGTGGTCGCATATGCGACCGATTTCTGTTTATGCCCGTTAAAGGGTTAATTTTTCGTTTATACTAGGTTATTTATATTAATATAACTCATCATCATCATCATCAATGGCGCTACAGCCCATTGTGGGCCCCGGCCTCCTCCAGCAGTCGCTGCCATTCCCCCCTATCCTGGGATGCACTCCTCCAGCCCCTGATGCCAATCACGTTTGCATCATTCTGCACCCCATCCATCCACCTAAGCCTCGGTCTACCCACGCTACGTCTTCCTTGGGGCTTGGAAAAGAGTACTTTGTTAGGCATTTCCTCTTCTCCCATTCTTGCTACATGCCCCGCCCAACGTAGCCTCCCAATTTTGATGTATTTTATGATGTTGGGCTCTTTGTATATGTTGTATAACTCCTCATTATATCTCACTCTCCAAGATCCATTTTCCTGTATGGGTCCGAATATTTTTCTGAGTATTTTTCTTTCAAATATTAGAAGGGAAGATTCGTTCTTCTTACTCAATACCCAGCATTCAGACCCATATGTGAGGACAGGTCGTAGCAGTGTCTTGTAAATGGTAAGTTTTGTCCTTCTGGACAACAACCGAGATATAAGGTGTTTTCTCAGACCAAAGAAGCATCTATTTGCCATGAATATTCGACGTTTAATCTCGATAGATGCATCATTAACACTTGTCACTATGGATCCCAGGTAGGTGAAGGTGTTTACACGTTCTATTGTATGAGAACTTATATTAATCTAACTAACTTTTATAAAATAACTATTCTAGACAATTTAAAGTTTTAACCTATTACATAAAATAAACCCGTAATATGACCAGATACCTTTATTTGGTAATGTTTTAGACATCACCGAACAACATTTAAAATTTAGTATAAAAAGTAATCGATCTAACCTCTATGTTATGTACCGAAACTTCCCTGCTGCTAAAAGCCACATAGGCAGATCTTCGTTGTGGGATGACTTTGCATGGCATCAAGTCACCTTCATGCCACGCCCTTCCAATGTAGATTGGACTGCCATCAGAGTCATGTCCAGCATGTACTGCTTTGTGTAAAAGGTGGTCGCAGTGATGAACACTTGTGGATATCCATGTGTATACTCCTGCAACGTTATGTTTTAAATCTTCTGATATACCATACGTGTACGATAATAATCATCTGTATCCTTTTTGTGCCCTAAACTTGTATGGACTAAAATGTCTACATTTTGTTTGTTGTCTATGATAAAGTTTGTAACTATTGCAATTCATCCCCACTTTCAGCCCTCACAGTTACTTATCAACTTAGAATATTATAACATTCCATCTGCTGAATATAACCAGGCATTTTGAAATATTTACTTTAAAAGATAATTTTATTTTAGTCCTGATAACGTTTAATGTTAGTTTGTCTTTAATGGTTCTGCATCTTGGGTATTTATTTAAGATTTTATTTTAATTTATAAAAACTTTGTCAAAATAACACATAGTATCATCACCATCACGCCATGCCCCTATTGGGACAGGCGAAATAAATATATCTCCCCTTCATTCTGCTTTGACTCTCCAGAAATAATCGATCTCTTCTCAATTCAGATCTTTTAATTCTGTCTCGTCATGCATGCCATTCTATTGCAAAGATTCTATTGCACTTTTCCCTTTTTTAGTGTTTGATTCATTTGGTCGTGCCTTAACTTTTCATACCTTCTCCACTACGGTACCAGTGTGTGTGTATTGAGGAGCATAGCCGCGCGGTAACTTATTGGACTTCAGTGCGGAAGATCGCCGGTTCAAACTCCACGCTGTGCTACAACTCTTGCATGACACAGGTTTTTTTTCCGCCAAATATTCTAGGGTTTAAGGATATATATGCTTTTGTTCATCTCTTCTTTAAAAAACGAGAAGAAAAACAACATGCCGATGTGCTCCAAACGTCTCACTTCAGTGTTCCATCGAATTCTATACATCGGTGTGGCCAGTGAGTTTGTTGCAACGGCTTACTCACTTAAAAAGGAGCAAAAACTCCACGCACGGCGTATCACTTTCTGACAGAGTTAACGTTAGTATGACGAGGGGATCCTCGGCTAAAGCACTACATAATCTAAATTACAATACTACATCATCTTAACTACATAACAATTTTTCAAAAAGGGTTTTTTTTGTGTACCTGAATTATTGTAGTCAGCTACCGAAGCAGAAGGAGTATAGGGAGGGGGAGGAGATACTGCGCTGGGGATGTTATGGGTGATCACTGTATGAGATTGAGGTATCACAGTATGGTGGATATGCACGGGGGGAGGGATTATGACCGGCTGCTGTGGTTTACAAGGAATGTGAGTGACGGAGACAATGGGGGAGTGGTGTCCCGGTCTGTGATCGGACCCAAGGGAGAGGCCGATGCTTAAACCTGGGAAAGGACATAAATGTACTGCATTTTTTGTATAAAAAATGTTATGTGGTTTTGAAGAAGGCAAATAAGACTAATCTTTTTTTACACCTTGCAGTCCACGTACACAACATTTTTACACCTTGCAGTCCACGTACACAACCTTTATTTTGTCATAAATGTTTTCATATTTCACAAAAAAATATTAAATCAATATTTCTCCAAACATCCCCTATCATTATTTTCTAAATCTTTCTGTTCATCCCTCTCCATTGAACTAAAAAAAAATATAATAAGCAGCATAAAGCTACAGAAAAATAAATTCAGATATTAAACGCTCCATGAGTAAATCTTGTCTTGAAATAAATTCGTTAGGAGAAGATAACAAAATTATTACTTGACGAATTAATTACGCGGGGGGGTTTTGGAAACAATAATTTCGTTCTTTATTTTTGCGCTCTCTCTAGCCCAGCAGGGAACCGGCGTGATGGTATGTATATTATTTATGTTCACCTAATGCTATATTTTTCTCTTATTATTTTTCAAATTCATATATTATTTTACAGTTGTTTATTATTTGTGATTTATTACAATTCAAAATTGTTACTTTCTTTTCTATTATTTTTGGTTTATTCGTATTATAAATTGTTATTTAGCCTAACCCTATTTTTGGTTTCTAGTGGAATAGTGTTATTTAACTTATTTCTAGATTTTTAATGTAAAAAGTGTTATTTAACTTATTTCTATATTTTTAATGTAAAATGTGTTATTTAACTTATTTCTAGATTTTTAATGTAAAAAGCGTAATTTAACTTATTTCTATATTTTTAATGTAAAAAGTGTTATTTAACTTATTTCTAGATTTTTAATGTAAATAGTGTTATTTAACTTATTTCTAGATTTTTAATGTAATAGGTGTTATTTAACTTTATCTTCTTTTTTGTTTTTTTAATGTTAAATATTAATCACGTGGCTGAGAATCGCTACGAAGAAAATCAATGAGTACTCACGTAGTCATTAAAATAAACTGAATGTGCAAAATACAAATAATTTGTGTGAAATAAATAAGTTAATTATTTTTTTTTAATATTTTGTTAAATATAGTAAATAAATCTGACGGGCGTATTAAGTTTACATCATAAAGCTGTCCTTAGAATTTCTCAGAAAAGTTCAATTTTCTTTCGGAGCTTAACCTGTCGACTATCACATAAAACTCTGGTTTTTCTAGATCAAAGCCTTGATTTGGCTGTCATCGATGGTAATCGGCCTATCAGAGCTGACACCGTCTTCGAATGCCATATCATATTACAGATTTTTTAAACCACATTTAAAACACGAATGCTCATTGCATCGTCGCCATACACTGAACTTTTTTTGTGTAGCATTTTTCCTTTGCAGTGTTAAAAAAGTATCAAAACTGAAAAAAACCTACTTACTTTGTTCCATTTTCGTAATGACGAAAAATAATCGATCTAGCAATTAAGCTAAACAATGATAAAAAATGCGCTAAACTATTATCTTTTATAAAAAATATACGTTCAGCACTTTGAAATGAAGTAAAAAAAATACAAATATTGATATTATTGTCAATTTGTTTATTTTAAATTCATTAAGAAAATTGTGCTTTCGGTGATTTGGTATTTTTTTTAAATTATCCGAATCATTGTTTAATTTTTTCTGACTTATAATTTACCAATATGATGTTAAATCGATCAACAACTTGCCTGCCATACTTTTTGGACGTTGTTCTTCAGGTCTTATTAGAAGATTCTTCGGATCTTGAGCGGTTTGTTTTTAAGAGAATCTATAATGTTTCTGGAAAAAACACAATACACTTAGTTACGAAAGTGTACAGTGAACACTTGCTCCATTCGTAAAAACACAATACATCTAGTTACGAAAGTGTACAGTGAACAATTTATCCATTCGTAAAAAAATATCTTACAGTGAATTTGTTATAATTAAGATACAAAGGTTTAGTGTGAGTACTCTTCAAGTTAATATTTTATTGAAATTGACTATTAACCTTTTAAGGGTTTTAAAATGGTTTGATCTTTAATGAAAAAAATGTACTTTATCTTTAATTTTACTCATAATATAAGTTTAAGTTGTATTTGACTTTGAAAGGACATTTTTTATAGCAAAACTAAATTTAATCAGTATTTTATTCCTGAATCTTATTTAAGTTTTAATATAATATCAAAATACTTATTTATTTCCCAATTGAAATACAATTCGCAAATGTAAGTAATTTGTAAGATCGAGTTGATGAGACGCCTGTTATTGGGCTATTCGGCAACGGATAATTTTCTTAAAAGGTCGAATACGCATTATTCAATAAATATTTGCGTAAAAAATCTATTTTGATTTTAGCATGGACTGTTTCTCCGATCTGTTGACTGCAGAATATTTTTTAAATCAACGTATCACACACCATTCTCCACATCTCTTTCAATTAGACATGCCACTCCCTTATCAATATTTAAGAATAAACTAAAAAAGCATGATTTATCACGAACTAACATATTCACCGTACTTAACTCCCATACAATTTCCATCCTAATCCCTATTATCATTGAGATGTATATTTTATTTTAATTTGGCTGGTTTTTCTCAAATATTTTTTCAGCACACAAAGTTAAAAACACAGTCATGGATATTAGTAATAATTATGAAAAAAGCTGGTTGGTTGGAAGACATTGCTTTAAAGCAATAAATCCACCAAATGTATTTGATAATATTAAGTAAACAACTTCTCCGAAGGATTCTTTTAGGGTTCAATAATTATTTTTTTAAATCATTATTCGAATAATGTTAGATCAAAAAATAAGAATGTACACGGTATAAAATGATTGATTAAATAAGAAGAATATACACGGTATAAAATGATTGATTAAATAAGAAGAATACACACGGTATAAAATGATTGATTAAATAAGAAGAATATACACGGTATAAAATGATTGATCAAATAAGAAGAATATACACGGTATAAAATGATTGATTAAATAAGAAGAATACACACGGTATAAAATGATTGATTAAATAAGAAGAATATACACGGTATAAAATGATTGATCAAATAAGAAGAATATACACGGTATAAAATGATTGATTAAATAAGAAGAATACACACGGTATAAAATGATTGATTAAATAAGAAGAATATACACGGTATAAAATTATTGATCAAATAAGAAGAATATACACGGTATAAAATGATTGATCAAATAAGAAGAATATACACGGTATAAAATGATTGATCAAATAAGAAGAATATACACGGTATAAAATGATTGATCAAATAAGAAGAATATACACGGTATAAAATGATTGATCAAATAAGAAGAATATACACGGTATAAAATGATTGATCAAATAAGAAGAATATGAACGGTATAAAATATTTTGATTCAACTTACATTTTTTGGACATCTCAAAACTGTTTGATACTTTCTAATTATCTCTGACTTGCAATGAAAATCTTACTTAACAACCTTTAAAGAACAAAAATAACACTAGAGTGATATTTCATATGTGAACTGTGTTATCTACATCGTTGTTTAAATAGCTATCAATAGATAAGCTTTATCTAAAAAACGAGGGGAAATATAATTTTTTTCTTTCTTTTTAAAATAATAGATATTACCGAAGTCATAGGTATCCTTAATACCCTCGAACACTAGGCGGAAAAAGTGCCTGTGTCGTTCGAGGGGAGTAGCACAGCGCGGGGTTCGAACCGACGACCTTCCGCATAGAATTCCAGCACGTTACCGCGCGACTATGCACATTTTATATGTATTGTACGAGTACTTTGCGTTTCTTGAACTAAATCTGTAAAACATTGTATTGTCACCGTTCATTCAGGGAATTAAGACATCTAGAAATATTATCCGATAGCAAGGACAAGTTCTAGCTTAACAAGTTTTAGCCGGACAAGTTCTAGCTGAACAAGTTTTAGCCGGACAAGTTCTAGCCGGACAAGTTCTAGCCGGACAAGTTCTAGCCGGACAAGTTCTTGTCGGACAAGTTCTAGTCGGACAAGTTCTAGTCGGACGAGTTCTAGCCGGACAAGTTCTAGTCGGACGAGTTCTAGCCGGACAAGTTCTAGTCGGACAAGTTCTAGTCGGACGAGTTCTAGCCGGACAAGTTCTAGTCGGACGAGTTCTAGCCGGACAAGTTCTAGTCGAACAAGTTCTAGCCGGACAAGTTCTAGTCGGACGAGTTCTAGCCGGATAACTTCTAGTCGGACGAGTTCTAGCCGGACAAGTTCTAGTCGAACAAGTTCTAGCCGGACAAGTTCTAGTCGGACGAGTTCTAGCCGGATAACTTCTAAAACAGACCTGCCCAACCCAAATTGCCCCACTGGAATTGACGACCTAAAATTTTCCCAGGGCCGCACATAAATAAAAATAATTGCAAATTTTGTTCATGTATTTTCTTCTATCATACAATAGTAATCTGGCTTTACAGCGAAATTCGTACGTTTTGGACCAGAGGTACGAGCATACAGAAATTGTTCTATCAGTGTAAATCTAAAGAAAAACATGATACTACAACTAGATATGAAGACAAAACATGTATGGAACCAACAAAATGTGTTTGTATGGTAATAAACACACAATGGCTTCATTTATTCTTAAAGATACTTCAAAATTTAATTTTATATCATATATATTATATAGTTTTAACAATCAAAATTATTAGTTAAGTCACACATATCAAATAATATTTAAAATTTTATTTTATAGAAAAACAAACATCTGTAATGATTTTTTTCTTTCTCGGCTCTACTGATATCTATGAATATCACAATGGTGTATTCCTTTTAGAAAAAGGCAATTTCTTACTCGTATAACCAAATTATCCATACACGATTTTGACTTCCGAAATTTAAATTGGAAGGAAAGCAAAAGGGTTAAATCCGATTTTTAATCAGACGTTCTAAAACGTTTAAATAGTAGCACGACGAGAGTACGATTTATTTATTTTATTTATTTATTATTTATTTATTATTACACATGACAAAAAATATACACAATTTGCGAAAAAAACAACAGGTAATTTAATTTGGACATACAATTTTAATGGATCTGGGTTTGTTGCCTTTCATTTATCGTATCCCCAGTAAACAAGGGTTTTGCCTGTATCTCACTGAGGATATTTAGCATGAAAAAATAAATCGATACTTCTTTCCGATTTTTGATTACACAAAAACAAAAACCCCGTTGCACGCTCTCATCAACCTGCCAAACAGTGACACTCAACTACAACTGGAAACATCTTGCGAAATTTAGCTCCTCACACATCATCACTCCAGAAATACCAAAAATATTCATCCCACAACATACCGCACACAATCATAACAATTAAAATTAAAATGAAAACAAAAAATACACAGAAACACAAATATAAAAACAACCTAAATTAAAACAACAAGAAAAAACCCACACTCACAAGCTCATACAAATCTTTTCCACTCGTCATTCATCCTGAAAGCCCAAGTACTCAAAATCCTGTCGCAATAACAACCACGCTCCGATCGACTGTCTAAATGGTTTTTCTACCTTAACTTTATGGACCGCGGAGATTCTTCAAAACTTTAATACTCATATAAGAAATTATACCTGTCTTAAAAATTGTGTTGTAAATATCCAATTGAATATTCAAAGTATTTTCTGGAAATTTTTGAAAATGGGTTTACGAAATTTTACGAGTATCAATCCCAGGAGAAGATTTTTTAAGTTTAAAAAAAAGTTGTAACTTGAAAATCCAGCCGCAGCTTGGTTCATGAATTTGACACGAGGGCAAAATGATACGTGAGGAACAGTTGATGAAGTAATTAGCAAACTTGTCAAGGTATAGGGGATTCGACATAAAGTGATGATGGATGGACCAAATCCATTAATCAATATCTATTAATCGTATTCCATACATAAGATTTAGGAGTAAATGGGAATAAAGAGGTACAAAATTTCTGTCTTCAAGACCTTTTTTTAACAGTTTTTTTTTTACTTTTGTTTATATAGTTTATCTTTGAGATAACATAGTTATTCAAATATATATTTTTTCTGTACCTTTTCAGTCTCGGATTTTTGTTACACAATATTTTCACATTCCTCATTACAAACACGTCTATCTTTGGTATACCTATTCGATTCCATGACTGATTCCATGGTTGATTCCATAATATTGTGAAAACGTGATTTAGAAATCCAGGAGGGATAATTTACGACCTCAAAACTATCGAAAGTGAAGACCGGGAACTTTTGAAGTGAGGTTTATTCATTTTCTTGACAGCACGCAAGTTTTTTGGAAGTTTTTGTTTATATTTAACGATTTAAAAAAAAACATCTAAAACTATCGGAAAATGATCACTTGAGTGCGTCAGCATTTATTCGTCTGTTTATATTAACTTGTATATTAACCTTTCCTTCCCTGCGTTGGGTATCTTCTACACGTTGCTTCTAATAACCATCAATATCTCTATAAATATAATAAATACAAGGTTAAGATTTTAGGTATTCCTCCATAATATATTTACGCATTGATTTAAAAAATAATATTAATAATAATCAGAATTTATCGACTACATCGAGGTGTTTTGTGAAGATCGAAAACAAATTCGCATTTAACGCTGCGAGTGCCTCGTCTTGACGATAGGTGAATAGTATGCGGGAAGCGCGACACTATATTCGCATCTCACTCTTGCATACTAGACTGCATTGCGATGAGCTGAATTGTCTCAACGTCGCAAGCAAAGGCGTAAGCGCCGGGGTATGCGACTGACGTTCCGCGCCACTAGTAGCCTCTAGGCTTGTAAATAGGTTAGACGTACGCCCATTCCGTGAGCGTTTTTTAATGTTTTCATATGGTTTTTTAATGTTCTCAGCAAATAAATCTCAATTATTATAATTTTTAACTTCAATTATAATTAATTAAGGGGATTATCTATGAATGTTCTTATTTTTCCGATTTAAAATCGCAAATTTTTTATTGCGTACTCACTACCCAACACCGGAGCACGCGTATTATTTTTATCACCGTAAGGGAAGGGTTAAAAAAAACAAATACACCACTGGCACTAGATACATATATGCATGAGTGATAGATACTCGTATCATCTGACGTGTCATTTAAGGAATTAATCAAGATTACATTTCAGAAAACAAAACACTTCAAAAAGCACTCATACCATTTATAGATTTATCTTTATGAGTCAGTTATTGGTAGCTAAGGTGGTATTACGTCATATTTAATACTAATTTAGGTACGGCCATCTGAGGTAATATTGTGCAATATTTAAAACTAATTCAGTTATGGGCATCTGAGGTGGTATTGCGCTATGTTTAATACATATTTAGTTATTGGCATCTGAGGTGGTATTGCGCTATATTTAATAATACTTCAGTTATTGGCATCTGAGTTGGTATTGCGCTATATTTAATAATACTTCAGTTATTGGCATCTTATGTGGTATTACGCTATTTTAATACTAATTCAGTTATTGGCACCTGAGGTGGTATTGCGCTATATTTAATACTACTTCAGTTATTGACCCAATAGAGAGTAGTCCTATTAAGATGGATGATATGTGTGAACTTGCCTTAGAGGAGGTTAAAGCGGATGTCAGTGAAATGAAAAAAAAAAGGAAACTGCAGGGTATGCTATGGTATGGCCAGTGAGTATGTTACATATGGAGGATGAATTGATTGCATGGATGCGTGTATTTTTAAATAAATGTTTGAACTATTGATAAACTTATTCATGCAGAAATAAATCAACTGTTGTACCTTTATATGAGTGTAAGGACTCTAGAATGGAGTGCAATAACTACGGAGCCATCAGTTTATTAAGTATGGTAGATAAACTTATTCATGCAGAAATAAATCAACTGTTGTACCTTTACATGAGTGTAAGGACTCTAGAATGGAATGCAATAACTACAGAGCCATCAGTTTATTAAGTATGGTAGATAAACTTATTCATGCAGAAATAAATCAACCGTTGTACCTTTACATGAGTGTAAGGACTCTAGAATGGAGTGCAATAAATACGGAGCCATCAGTTTATTAAGTATGGTAGGTAAACTTATTCATGCAGAAATAAATCAACTGTTGTACCTTTACATGAGTGTAAGGACTCTAGAATAGAGTACAATAACTACGGAGCCATCAGTTTATTAAGTTGGTAGGTAAACTTATTCATGCAGAAATAAATCAACTGTTGTACCTTTACATGAGTGTAAGGACTCTAGAATGGAGTGCAATAAATACGGAGCCATCAGTTTATTAAGTATGGCAGGTAAACTTATTCATGCAGAAATAAATCAACTGTTGTACCTTTACATGAGTGTAAGGACTCTAGAATGGAATGCAATAACTGCAGAGCCATCAGTTTATTAAGTATGGTAGATAAACTTATTCATGCAGAAATAAATCAACTGTTGTACCTTTACATGAGTGTAAGGACTCTAGAATGGAGTACAATAACTACGGAGCCATCAGTTTATTAAGTATGGTAGGTAAACTTATTCATGCAGAAATAAATCAACTGTTGTACCTTTACATGAGTGTAAGGACTCTAGAATGGAGTGCAATAAATACGGAGCCATCAGTTTATTAAGTATGGTAGGTAAACTTATTCATGCAGAAATAAATCAACTGTTGTACCTTTACATGAGTGTAAGGACTCTAGAATGGAGTGCAATAACTACGGAGTCATCAGTTTATTAAGTATGGTAGGTAAACTTATTTATGCAGAAATAAATCAACCGTTGTACCTTTACATGAGTGTAAGGACTCTAGAATGGAGTGCAATAAATACGGAGCCATCAGTTTATTAAGTATGGTAGGTAAACTTATTCATGCAGAAATAAATCAACTGTTGTACCTTTACATGAGTGTAAGGACTCTAGAATGGAGTGCAATAACTACGGAGTCATCAGTTTATTAAGTATGGTAGGTAAACTTATTCATGCAGAAATAAATCAACTGTTGTACCTTTACATGAGTGTAAGGACTCTAGAATGGAGTACAATAACTGCAGAGCCATCAGTTTATTAAGTATGGTAGGTAAACTTAATGCAAGGATTTGATTGACAGAATGAGAAGAATAGCTGAATCAAAAGTATGGGACACGCAATGTGTTTTTTTTTTTGGTGATTGAGGATGCATGGATCAGATTTTTGTGTTACATAATATATATGAGACATATTTGGGAAAAGGTGTTTGAAAGAAAGCATATGATTGTGTAATGAGAAAGAAACTGCGGGAAATATAGAAAGATCATGGTTTATGATGATGATTTGTTGATAAATAAAACTCGTTAGATCGCAATGCGGAAAGAGAGAGTAATTTATTTGCTAGACGTAGGTATGTATTTATATCATTTTAGAATGTGCGCGGGAATGCGCTCGCGATATGCCTACGTCTCGTTCCTGCGAGTGCAAAAACGATTAATGTTGTATGTAGGTATCATTCAAATACGGAACTGGTGAGACAGCCGTGGTGCGTTCTCGCTCCGGCGTGGAATATGGTCCGCTCCGGGCTGCGGGTTGAATGGCCGGCGTGTGAACTTTGGACTTGTTTATTTAAATTTGTCGAGGAATGCAAAGGTCACTTCATCGGCCATTGACCGTGTGTATGGATGCCCACAGTGTTCCGAGTGTGCGACTGAGTGTGCGACGACCGCCACAATGGCATTAATGAAAAATTATAAACACAATTGCCTTACTGTATGAAGACAGTATTTCATATATAAGATAAGAGTAAATGTTAAATTTACTGAGTGGTTTAAATTTAATTAAGACGTAGGTAGATCAAGAGTGTGTGATGTCACCTTGGTTATTTAATTTATATAGATTTATATGTGCGTGATTTAAAATTTGATGAAAGAGGTTTAAGAATGAGTAAAATATATTCATGTGAACTTCTATGTGCTGGTGATTATGTTAAGAGTTACATATGTTAAGTAAGTTGTATATAAGAGGTTTAAGAATGAGTAAAATAAATTTAAGAACTTCTGTGTGATTAAGTTTATTGAAAATGAAGACGATTTAACACACATGCTAAGTAAGTTGTGTGTAAGATAGTGAGGTGTGTGTAAGATAGTGTGTAATGCCTAGCCTAGGTTAAGTGAATGTAACGTTATCAAAAGTTATAGTTATAGAAAGAGGCGTGATAAAAAATGTGTGCCATGTTTGGATTAACTCAGCTAAGCTGGTGCAGGTCGATGAGTTCTGTTATCTGGGCAGCATGTTTACGTGTGATAGGCGAATTGATAAGGATAGTAAAAAAGTACAGTGACGAAGCAAGCTGAATATCCTTATATGATGGACGCGTATTCTGTTTTTGTCCATGTAGAAGATCAACTTATTTATCAACAGGATGCATAAACTATAAGATTAGAGAAGTAACATTGCACATTTCAGTCAGAAATATTTTATCCTTGTTTTAAAGTGTTGCTGAAATATTTGTTATTAAAGAATAATCAATAGCTGAACTGCTCAAAAGATTTGAAGAATAATGTACTTTTCTTTCTTTCTTTTTTTAAAAGAATAGATATGACCAAAGTCATAGGTATTCTTGATACTACCCTCGAACACTAGGCGGAAAAAGTGGCTGTGTCGTTCGAGGGGAGTAGCACAGCACGGGGTTCGAACCGACGACCTTCCGCACAGAAGTACAGCGCGTTGCCGCGCGGCCATGCATCTCATTTGAAGTTGGAGATAAATCGTTACAAAATCAAATCTATGATCATCAACTGGACTTCAGTGGCCCCCTTATTAGCATGGATGCTGTGGAGGGGTTTGTTTACCTTAGCTCTATTGTAACTAGCTTTAGCGACTCGACTGCAGTGACAAAGCCCAGAACAGGAATTGAGAAGAGCCCATTGGCAAGCCTAGTCAAAATATAACAGAACAGATAAATATCTTCAAAAATTAAAATGAGACTCGTCGAATCGGTTTTCTTCTCTGTATTTTTATGTAAAACTATATTAAGAAAAATAAAATATATCGATAGAGGGAAGATCGATGTGACCGAGATGGGTTTTAGGAAACGAATGCTGTGAATATCTTGGACGGGAAGGAGAACAAATGAATAATTACTTTAACTCTATAAAACACTTGTCCCTCCATAGTCGGTGAACAAAGGGTATTGCGTTTCTTTGGGCACGTATCGACATACGATGATATATGTTTCGAAAATGCTGTCATGTTGTCATGCTGTCACAACATTGAGATTTTGGTGCCATACTCTGGTGATAGGTAACAACATTGAGTTTTTGGTGCCACTCAATTGTAATAGGTCACAATATTGTGATTTAGGTGCCCTACTCTGATGATAGGCTACAACATTGTGATTTAGGAGCCACACTTTGGTGGTACGTCACAAAATTGTATTTTTGATGCCACATTCTGGTGTTAGGTCACAACATTGTGATTTTGGTGCCATACTTTTTTTGATAGGTTGCAACAACGAGATTTTGGTGCCACACATTGATGGTAGATCACAACATTGTGATTTGGGTGCCATAGTCTTGTGGCAGGTCACATCATTGTGATTTTGGTGGCATAATCTGATGACAGGTCACAACATTGAGATTTTGGTGCCCTACTCTGGTGGTATGTTACAACATTATGATTTTGGTGCCGCATTCTAGTGGTAGGTTAAAATATTATGCTCTTGGTGTGATTGGTGTGATAGTGCGATTTTTTAATACAGTATTTATTCTGGTGTGTTCATTTTCGTCAATTATGTATAGTTCACACTCCACCTTGAATTTTGAGAAGCATAAACAGCATTTTTCAATATTCGATTCTTCAGGAATGGAAACATTTTTTTAATATTGAAAAAAAAAAGCATTTTTTTTAATTCAAATTTAATTTTATATCTTAAATAAGTAAGTACGTCTATCTTAAATTACTTAAAAGTTAGGTCCCGCAGAATTCATATCATCCCCGCCTCCAAAGTTTGGTCCGCTTGAATTGAAGTCACCGCCGCCTCCAAAGTTCGGTCCGCTTGAATTAAAATCCCCCCCACCACCAAAGTTGGGTCCGCTTGAATTGAAATCACCCCCGCCGCCAAAGTTGGGTCCGCTTGAGTTGAAATCACCTGGAGGAGGGCTAAAGTCTGGTGCGTCGCCGCCTGGTGGAGGTCCAAAGTCATCCATTCCTAAGCACTGCAACAGATTAACAAAAAAACCATTAGTATTTTTCTTGAAAAATCGTTAGTATTTAGAACAAATAAATACAATTTTTTGTCGACGCAGGGATGTTATTATTCCTTCTGTCTGAAAAAATATGTGTTACAACTTTGTAGAGTAATGACTGATATTTAATAAAATTCAAGATTTTTTTATCTCCATTTATTTAATTCATTAAACAACTAGTTTTATAAATTTATATCTTTAATTTTAGGGTAAGAATTACGTAATTAAAATGTCATGACATATATTCTTTAGTGGATGCTGTATACAAATGAGATTAGTGACTACTTAGGGTTGATGGCGTCAAGCTATTGATTTTATGTTCACATTATGAGAGTGGTTTTATGTTATATGCACCTTGTAAGTGATATTTGATTACTTAATGGTGTTAGAAATTTTCAAAAACATCAAGTCTTTGGACCACGTCAAAAAGGGGTGTGAAAAATATATTTAGGAGTGTAGGAATAATTATAAAAGTGATTTAACTGGATTATTCTAGAGTAGAGAGTAAATGAATGAATTAATACTGTCCACGATCGAGAGAAAAAAGTAAAGATGCTTTAAAAATATAATACATGGAGAAAAATATGAGATCTTTTAAATGATATTGAGGGGATAATTTAGAGCAGAGGTGCAGGATGATACACATTTCCTGGTAAATAATTTAAGGAAGTGGTATCGTTGTAGTACTATGTGTTAGTTCAGAGTTGTTGCTTCAAGGGCCAAGAAGCCATGATGATTATTAGCCTCTGAAGAGGAGACATTTTTTAAAAAAGAAGATAAGGAAATAAAGTAATATATTTTATTTATAATTACAAAAGATGTTTTATCAGCGCCATGGTTTTATTCAATCAAAACGGTTACATTTTGTATCACAGCTGATCCTACTATTTTGTATCACAGCTGATCCTACTATTTTTATGCATACATTAATGTTACAATAATTACCATATATGTTTATTTAATCCAATAAAAAAAATTATGACATGAGGCAAGTATCAATATGGATTGCTTTTTTATTAGTTTAATAAAAATAAAAAAAAATTGTTTCTATAACAAAAAAACATTGCGATTTTATATTTCGTTTTATATAATATTCATATCAAACACGAACGTTTTTTGGAAAAGCTTTCTTGTAAAGCGTTTTAATTTGGAAAATAGCAAAAAGCTCACGTAAAAAAGTGATATCTAAATATTTTCAAAAAGTAGTTAAAAAAATTTCAATTGATTTTGTTAAAGCCACTTTTGATGGTATATTTCTAAAGAAAGATAAATTTAGAATCTAAACAAATAGATTACCTTCGTGCATGCAGCAATAAGGCCAAATATACACATTCTTTGTTAAAATTATTATAAACTTTAAACGACAATCAAGATATGCTATAGAAATAATATCATACACAAAGTTATTCACGTTTGATTTATAAATAAATAAATCTCATTAGTATTAAATTACAAAATATGTACATTGATCGCTGATAAAACACTTCGCGAATAAATTAATAAATTATCTTGAATATCTAAGAGTTTATTCGAGATAAGAACAAATATATTAAAATTAAATAAATTATTCAGATTCAACTACTAAATTCATTTACCTTAAAATCAGGAAAAAAAATACAAGTTTATGGCTCGACAAACGCGAGTGAATGAGTCAAAAGTTAGTGTTAGCAACCTATATATATATACATTATATATTAAGATATACGAGGGTGGATCAAATATAAACGAGACTTTTTTTTCCTTGAATCTTCGAAAAAACTATAGTTTCACTTTGTGGTGCCATTTTTTACATAAAAGGAAAAAATAAGTAAAATAAAAAACTTATTTTATATTTTTGTGTTCACCACAGGTTTCATTTAGGTTCACAACTAGTTTCGAAGACCTACGTCTTCTTCGTCAGGTGAATATAAACTAAGTTGCTAAAATATATTCTGTACAAGTGTAAATAACCTAATATAAAAGAGGTGAGGTAGGGGAGTGAAGTGGGGAGAGATGTAATACAATGGTGAATGGGGCGGGGAAAAAATTTGTGAAATTGAATGTGAATCTTTAAGACAGGGGGATTTTAAATTGTGAACATATTAAGCAGAGGGCTATTATGAAAATTGGTTTAGTTATTGATGATATTTAGACTTAATTTTATGGATTTTTTAATCTCCAGAATTTCCAAATTGTCAAGATGCATTCCCCCTCGGTTTATATGTAGAATCCTCAAACCACGATTAATATCAAACGAATGGTTGTTTTCAATTAGGTGGTTAGCGAACTCTGAAAAATTATGATTATTTTTTTTTACGTTTTTGTTTTTTTTTTTATTTGCAGAAAGAAAAAGATCACATCGTTTTTCTACATCATTTATTACTATAAAAATGCATTTTTCCCAGCGGATCGGTAGTTGTTTCATCCCGTCATTGTAAAAAGAAATATCTCCGTTTAAAATAATGCGCTCTAAAACAAAAGTCTCGTTAACATTTGATCCACCCTCGTAATTCCAAATTCAGGGATGATAAAAAAAATTCTAAAAACACTTTTTGAATCCGAATGGTTACAAACGTTTATAAGTTTTTTGGTCAGAACAAATATTTTTTTTACACCAAGAATAAACAAATGATATTACTTTGTACTATCGAAATTCGTCAAACACTGTTAAACCATTTAAGTTAAATAAGTTTAGAATGTGTATGGACCGATAGTACGTTTCAGGATCTTTTTTCAGATAACTATCAAGTTTCTTTCAAAAGAAAGGAAAGTCTGTCAGAAATTTAACGACATTTAAATGCTGTATCCCAAGATGACCGATCAATGGCAGAAATAATAAGTAGGGTCCAACAGGCAAGAGTTGCTTTTAACAAGAAATCCAAGATATTTGAATCTCCTAACATTGATATCAATGTTAGGAAGAATTTAGTGAAAACTCTTGTCTGGAGTGTGCTGCTGTATGGCTGCGAAACGTGGACCATCAGCCAGAGCGAGTCCGGACGTCTGGCTGCCTTTGAGATGTGGTACTACAGGCACATGGCCAGGGTCCATTGGTCAGATCACAGTCTATTTAGGAGTTACCTTGTTGGAGAAACAAGGCAACTCCTAAATAGAGTTGCCCAACAACGATCCAGTTGGATAGGTCATAATATCAGGCACTCAGGCCTGCTCCTTACCATCGTCGAGGGAATGATTGAGAGCAATAACCATAGAGGCCGTCCTAGATATAGCTACATGGACCGGGTGATCCGGGATGTACGCTGTGGCAGCTACCAGGAGATGAAGAGACTGGCGGATGACAGAAATGAGTGGAGAGATCGAGTGCTTGGTGCAGACCAATCCTAGGATTGTAACCTAGATATAGCTACATGGACCGGGTGATCCGGGATGTGCGCTGTGGCAGCTACCAGGAGATGAAGAGACTGGTAGATGACAGAGATGAGTGAAGGGATCGAGTGCTTGGTGCAGACCAATCCTAGGATTGTAACCCAGAAAGAAAAGAAAAATGCTGTCTACGGAGAATCTTTTCCGTTATATTTCAAAGTGAAAGATTAGACTAAGCAGTTTCACACTTAGGCAGAGAATCAATTGAAGATGAGTCTCGTCAAGGGAAACCAGTAGAAGCACTAACTCTAGAAACTGTTGCGTTAGTGTTAGAGCAAATATTACCAGATAAGAGACTAAATTTTAAAAAATACCAGCAAGGTGCGGACTATCCAAAACCACAATGTTTCGAATTCTGCACGATCACCTTGGCATAAATAAGGTAAGTATAGTGTAAGATGGGTACCAAAATTCTTGAGTGATGTGCAAAGGCAACATCGTATTGAATGCTGGAATATGGTATACGAGTATTTTGAATGTTCTGCGATGGGAAACAAAAATTAATAAATTAAACAATTTGTCACGAAGAATAAAATTATGATTTTTACTTTGATTCACTGTTGAAAAAGAGTGACTTCGTCCGGGATCACCACGGCCCAAAAAAATCCAAGGGGACATAAGCCCACAAAAATATTATGGGAACTTTTTATTTGTTTTATTTTCAGAGAATTCTACTAATTGACTTCAAAGAGAGAAACACAACAGCGAACGTTATTGGCGAGTCTTACGCGTCATTAATGTAGAAATTAAAGGATACCATAAAAACAAAACGCCGAGGAAAGCTGTCACGAGGCGTGAGATTATTGCACGGCAATACGCCAGTGCACACTTCTGTCCAAAACCATCTCAGAATTCTCTTCTTCACCTTACTTAACAAATTAGCCTTAAGTTGATATTTATTTTTAATCACTCTTTGTGTATAAATACTTACTTGTTGTCTCTGAATTCGAATCCCAACGTGGACATGTTAAGTATTATCGTACGAATAAATTCAATTCCTCAAAAATAAATATGAAACTTATTTAGGCAAAATATAACTGATCTATTGATTAAGCTTAGTTTAATCAAAAATAAGTAATCCGAAATACCACAATAAAATTTAATTTATCAAATATAAACTGAATTTATAATACTTTGAATTGATACTAATTTACCCAGACCTGAATAATTGACATTGTGAAGTATTTGATAGTAAATAGTTTTGCGTTAATTATTGGGTGTTAACATAAGTTGTGTCCGTTTTTTTTTTTAAATTTAAAAATGAGCACCAAAAGTAAAACAAAATGGTTAAGGCTGGTATACAGTCATGTAATTACAATTCATCTGCTCAGCCAATTCTACGGTGGTTTGAAGGGGATCTTCATGAATAATATGGTTTAAGCGGTCCGGAACGCTCCATGTCTTTCAGGTCGAAATTACCATCTTTGAAACGCAAAAGCTGTCCTTTCATTCATAGCATCTTCACCGTACACTTCGCAAATATCGCGAGCAGCTTTGGCAGATTTGTTCTCTCGATTGAACGCGAACAGAAGGAGGTGTCGAAAATGCTCACTTTCGTCTACTTGACATTCCATTTTGAAGGCTTGTAATCAAATAAAATAATATATGTAATGTAAAAGCAAACACAATATCTTGTAGAGCAGAAAATTTTCTTTCGAACGACGTATAATTTTTAGTATTTTGTTTTACTTTTGGTGCTCATTTTTAAATTTGAAAAAAAAAACGACACAACACCTAATACATTAAGCCCCGCGAACACTTTATGTATGGCTAAATATGAGCCTCGTACTAAAACAGGTTAGATGCAGGAGTTTTATGACTGCCTACAATCTCCTCAATGGATCTTCGGATAGTGAACGTGTTGATTCTTGAAGACCAAGATCCGAAAGCCTGTGAACATATGTTAGATGCAGTTGGGAAACTGCCTGCTTGTGGGATACCACCTACCATGGGCTGTATGGAGATCACTTAATCCCCTACGTACCCACGTGAATTGATAAAAAATCTCGTTAGATGGAGGATTGACATAGAAAACCCAGCACTATGCATGTATGACGATATTCAATCAATATCGCACTTAATAATTTGTCCACTGTGCCCCGTTAGCTGCTCGAAGGTGATCTGTTGAAAGAAGCCTCAATGTCACCACAGTTGCATCTTACTGAGCTAATACGATAAAGAACTGATGCTGTCGATACAATTGGGATGAAATCACAACGAAACATGTTTCTACCTCCTGCTTTAAGGTTTTCTTTAGGCGAAATTCCGCTTGAAGACAGCTTTGAAATATGATGAAGAAACACGTGTCACGGTGATAAACGCAATTAGTGGAATAACACAGTTATGTTTTATTAAATATTCTAATATGGAGTTCCATAAATTCGAAACTTTTGCTATACATTTTTTTCATATAATTTTTTTAATGTTATTTTAAAAAAATATCTTAGTGCCAACCCGTTTCATATTGAAAAAACATAATGTGACCATAATTTTTCAACGTTAGAAGACTGCAGCGAAAATGTTATTTTAAAAAAGTATCTTAGTGCCAACCCGTTTCATATTGAAAAAAAATAATGTGACCATAATGTTTCAACGTTAGAAGACTGCAGCGAAAATGAGTCCCTTTTTACTCTAACAAAACTGATCTATTGGATTGATTAAATATATTCTTATATTGGATTATTAAAAATTCAGTCAACTTGAAAATTTAAGTTATGTTTCGAAAAACGTATTGTCCAATAATCCAGGGAAATAAGATCATATTTAATTTGAAGTACAAGAGAAAACTCCATGGTGGATGATATACTATGTACGAGTATGTTAGTAAGACCACGTCAAAATCAACTAATCTTCTGGTGCAATATATAACTACCACGATACGGGAAAGGCTTGAAAAAATATTTTCTAAGCTTTATAATGAATGACTGATATTATATTCATTGGGTTTTTACTTGTATTCAGTGTAACAAACATCCCACTTTGCGTTGACCCCATCACGGGGTCGTACCTCTAATTAAGAGGAGTATTGAACCATCATCAAAAGAGATAGACATAGCTTTTGGCTTGTTTAAGTGAAGGACGGGCTCTACGCAGAAATGATGTTATTAATGTCTTCCTGATAAGGCTCCAAACTCTTCAAAATTTGGGATGCTGCTCCATGGTGGATTGCAAATAAAGGTGACGTATTTGTTACTCATTGTTTGTTTTGATTCCTTTTATCTGTTAGAGGTTAAGAGAAACGAAGCAGGCTGATTATAATGGAATCTTGATCTCGGCATTAGGATATGCGAGCAAAATTTCGACGTGCAAAAAAGTATTGACAGTAAGATAAATGCGGTAGAAATGAGAACATTACGTAGAATACGTGGAAAAACAATGAACGCCAAAATAAGAAATGACGACATTATAAAACATTGTTTTTTGAAAGAAGAGGTAGTGTTGCAATGGTTAGGTCACACAGAAAGAATGAATGATGAAAAATATTGACAAAACTAATTTATACGAGTAGTGTCTTCTACATGTCGAACGGGAACTTTGATAAGATCTATAAAAACGTGGCATGACCAAATTACAAATTTAAAAAAAAAGGAGAGGCCTTTGTAATATGAGTGCATTACAAGGTGTATACACGTGGCCGAAGTGAAATACTATATGTGTGTCAGAATCAGATATATTATAATACACGGAGCAGCATTAAAAAAAGTTCCTGAATTCAAAGATTTCAGAAGAGACCTTGACTGCCTTTCTCAAGCTAACAAGGTAGTATTCTAACATACCTTCACTTATCTCCTCAAGCTAAGAAGGTAGTATCCTGACATATCAAAAATAAATCTTGTAGGATGGGCCCACAGGTGGTAACCGCACTCCCGTAAGACGAAGTTTTTCAAAAATGTCTTTTGGACTTTCTCCACCATTTGAGAGTAACGAATCCCCCGCGGGCTCCCCACCAATGGTCGAACGTTCTAACTTTTTACGAGCTAGCGCATTGCAGAGGGATCAGAGAACCTCACCCCATACGAAATATGCCTACCATTACGAACTTCTCACTGTGTGCAACTATAGAAGCCTCGAAACAAGAATCAATGGCGATACTCCAGCTAAAGATTTTTTAAGTTCTCGCGATACTAGAAGTAGGGATTTTATATATCGCCGATAAATATAGTCCTGCATGAATTATTCTCTGTTCTGCAAACCAACTTATAGAACGAATATTATGGCTAAATACTCAGTGACACACGATTGAACCTTTTTTTTTTAAACCTGGAGAGTTTATTGCCATGTGGCAATCTCTTCCAACCAACCAGAAAGATGTTTTTATAGGCCCTAAGTGTTAACCAGACTGGAATCCTATTTTAAAAAATCTGGGTTCCAGCGGGGATCGAACCCGCAACCTCCGGATCGGCAGACGAGTGTCTTACCACCAGGCCACGGAGGTCGTCTGGAGGTGAGTGGCACTGTAGGTAATCTCGACACCACCTAATAGTATGAGAAGAATCCTAGCTGACATTCTTTATTACGAATAACCTAACTAATGGCAGACCCCATTTATTTATCAGGAGAAATTCGTGCAAATTGGTAAAGAAAACTCGACCCAGAAACCGAAGTCAAGTGCAGAATTGAATCATCTAGTGCGGCTTTTAATAAAATGAGAAAAGTATTCTGCGATGATAATCTAAACTTGAAACTTCGACAACGGTTAGTCAAATGCTACGTTTGGTCAGTGTTATTGCATGGAGTGGAATCATGGACCCACAAAGTTGGTAGTATGAACCGACTGGAAGCATTTGAAATGTGGATGCACCGGAGAATGCTACGGATACCCTGGACGGATATGGTCAGCAACACAAGGGTTCTTCAAAGAGCCAAAGTTGATAGAGAGTTGCTGACTAATATTAAAATCCGAAAGGTGTCCTATTTGGGTCATGTACTATACTTAGAGGAGCAAAGTACAAATTATTGCACCTGATCATCCAAGGCAAAATAGAGAGTCGTAGAAGTGTTGGCAAGAGGTAAATCTCCTGGCTCCGCAATATGTTACGAGATTAGACTGATATAAGGGGCGATGGGGATCATTTTCAGGCTGATGGGTACAAATATTTCTACTCTCAGATGATATACAACGTTGGGGTGACCTGACATGACATTGGGAAGAAGAGGTAAAGAAAAATGTGAAGATCAGTTCTCTTTGCATACCTCAAAAAGGACACGATGTTGGTGATAATATAATAGAACCAAATAATGTAGCTCATGCCATGGTCACCTTGTTTATGTGCTTTATTATTATTATCTATATATTATTGCACAATGTATCTTAAAACACGACCCTTATCAGTCATTGTAATTAACATTTTTTGGTTTCCTATCTATACATAAGTGTCATCAGTCATTTTTCCTGAAATGTTGACTTAGCTCTCGAAAAATCCAATATCAGTGGGCATTAGTTTGCGCTTTACTTATTCGTCACATTTATTTATAATACATATATCATATTTAGGAAGAAACAGATTGATTAAGACTCGTGTAATGATAAAGAGATAATGTCTTGATATAATCTGTCTAAAGTTTCGAATGTCATAAAAGGGCAAAATATACGATGATAGATAAATTGAGGATGAAACTACAGGCGGCCCTTGACTTTCGCACATTCTACGTTCGCACGATTCGCGCATTTTTTTAAATTCAATTTTTTAAAGATTTTGGTCGATAATGCAAAAGTTGTTCGCTTCCATGTTGTGGCTCCCACTTTTTTGGAAGAACTATATTATATGGAACGCAATAAACAATATTGGAGACTCGTGGTCTGAAATAAAAGAGTCAACAATGAAAGGTTCCTGGAAACAATTATGCCCACAAATGATGAGTGATTTTATAAATTCTGAAGAAACTCCGGAAAATATCGCAGATGAAATAGTAAGCCTAATGAATGAACTAAACTTGGACGTCAACATTGATGTTAATGAGTTGATTGAATCGCATTCAGTCTATATGTCAAATTAATACTTAATTGAGCAACAAGAGTCAAATGAAATACACAACGAAAGTGAGGAAGAAGCTGATAAAATCGTCAAGACTTTGACAATCAAAAATATTAATGAATCCTTCGTGCATCTTGATAATTTTTTTACTATCATCGAAGAATGTGATCCTAATGGAGAACGTATATCTCAAGTAAGTAGGGCGATTGAGAAGACACAGCATGTTATAGAACTCTTTATCAAGAAAAGCAAAAAAAGGATGGTATTCAACTAACTCTTGACAAGTTTATAAAGAAAACACCCGAAAACACTTAAACACACCTCGTTAACTTAATTATGTACTCGTATATTGATAAATAAATATTTTAAACTATTTTATTGATAAATAAATATTTTGAAATACAATTTTAATTGTTTTTTTTACATCCTCTACTTTCGAACATTCAACATTCGCACACATTTTCAGGAACAAATTATGTACGAAAGTCGAGGGCCGCCTGTACTTAAAAAAACTTTGTACGTGTAACTGAGTCACTTCACAGGGAAACATAAATAATATTAGTCAAAATTATTCTTGTTGTAACTATGCTACGAGTATATTTCAACTTAATAATATTAGTCAACATTATTCCTGTTGTAACTATGCTATATTTCAACTTAATAATATTAGTCAACATTATTACTGTTGTAACTATGTTGTATTTCGACTTAAACTCGTAATATTTTATTCCTATTATTTAATATAAATGGGTTAAACCTGTATCAAATATAAAATAAAATAAATAAATATAAGGACAAAGTAATATTTATTTATTTAACACTTTTAAAATACAATTTAGCGGGATTATAGCCAGGCGGAAATCTCTTCTAACCAACCAGACAAAAGTAAATGAAGAAAGTTACGTGGTCGCATAAGTCATTCAAATGACTGTCCATCCCCACGAAATCTATCAACACATACGTGAGCGTATGTCCACGGACCCCACAAAGACGGACAATCACCCGAACATTATTTTTCATATAAAGTGAGATATCATCATTTAAAAAGAAAGAAAGGGATGGTGGAGAGGAAAGGAAAAGAAAAATCAGGAATGAAACACGTTATTTTACTGACTAGAAATTTAAAAAAATTCAGTCGCTGCTTAAAGCATGCCAAGGACGGAGCGAGTCTTATATTGGTTTGGACAGTAAAGGACGATGTAAAGAAAGAGGAGCGGTGAACTGGAAAGGCCAATAAACAATCTCTGTTTGAGCGTAGCGCTAATCCATGATTGGAAAGACGCTGAAAATTTTCTCGCAAATCTCCCCCTAGAGAATAATCCTTACGTGATTTCGCAAGGGTTTAACCATTCACTAGCTCCACGCTCCAAAACCAGTAACGGCAAGATCTTTGCCATAATATCCAGCCTTATTTGATCGATTTTGAACGATCAATTTATTCGATAAAGACGAAATCAACCTTTAAATTCTATTCCTCTCCGAAGAAACAGATTCGAAAAGCACAATACAGACTGTTAATATAAAGGATGGATTTATTAAATCGGTAACTTCATGGTATCAAAATTTTAAAAAATCACAGTGGTTCCAAAAAAAGGGTCCCAGCCTGATAAAATAGTTCGTCGCGTAACAATACTTGCAAGCGCCGAATACGTGTGCGAGCGTTGTTATATCCTCGCTACCTTAATGTTGCTAATATGTATTGGGTGTTAACATAAGTTGTGTCCGTTTTTTTCCAATTTAAAAATGAGAATCAAAAATAAAACAAAATGGTAAAGGTTATACGTCATTTGAAAGAAAATTTTGTGTTCTACAAGATATTGTGATTGCTTTTACGTTATATATAATATTTTATTTGATTACAAGCCTTCCAAATGGAATGTCAAGTAGACCAAAGTGAGCATTTTCGACACCTCTTTCTGTTCGAGTTCAATCGAGGGAATAAAGCTGCCAAAGCTGCTCGCGATATTTGCGAAGTGTACGTTGAAGATGCTATCAACCGTTCGACAATTTCTGCTGGTTTGCTCGCGCGTCATCGAGCTACGCATGGCCACAAGCAAAGGTTCCTTTACCGCATCATTACTGGTGATGAAAAATGGTTCGAAAATGGTGATGAAATTTTTTTGAAGGGGATCTTCATGAATATTATGGTTTAAACGGTCTTTATCGAAGTCCACTGGTCGTCCAGAACGCTCCATGTCTTTCAGGTCGAAATTATCGTCTTTGAAACGAAAAACCATCGACGAGCTGTCCTTTAATTCATAGCATCTTAAGCGTATACTTCGCAAATATAGCGAGCAGTTTTGGCAGCTTTATTCCCTCGATTGAACGCAAACAGAAGGAGGTGTCGAAAATGCTCACTTTCTTCTAGTTGTCATTCCATTTTGAAGGCTTGTAATCAAATAAAATAATATATGTAACGTAAAAACAAACACAACATCTTGTAGAGCAGAAAACTTTCTTTCAAATGACGTATAACCTTTACCATTTTCTTTTACTTTTGGTGCTCATTTTTAAATTTGAAAAAAAAAGACGGACACAACTTATGTGAACACCTTATACAATAACAGACAGTGAGTTACGTGCCTACTCCAGTGGTTTTAACCCTGAAGGCTCGACTACTGAAGCTGAAAACACAATTGTCTTCCTATCACGCTCTTAAATATATCCGAATCGTCAATTCAAATGTGTTGAAAGGTACCATTTGAAAGAAAAAAACATAATAAAATCATGCCATGTGCCAGTGATGATGGATTATGATTGATTTAGTTGATTCGGCAATTTTACATATTATTTTAGTATTGTGTTTTAGCTACTTTACTTCGATCGATTTATACTTATCATAATTATTTATAAATATTACAAATCAGCCAATTAAAAAAAAAATTTATAAAACGTAAAAAATATATAATTATTATCTGCCACGTATACGCATTAAGATAAGCACTCCTATATGTACGTAGATATTGGTATTAGATATTAAAAGTAAATGTCTAATAACAGTGGCGTGTCGAGTGGGGGCCAGAGAAGAGCAATTGTCACCGGGTACATTTTATTGTATTGTATAACACTTCCATTGTATAGAGCAGTGCTCCGCAACCTTTTCCCACCTACGACACACCAAAATTCTTCCTAGAATTCCGCGGCACACCAAAAGCTAAAATATTTAAATTGATACACAAATTTTACAATAAATTTTAAACGAGTGAACGTGATGTAACGCGTTCAAATGTAGTATAACGCATGCGCATGAGTCTTCTGCGACGCGCATAAGTATCATTTTTCTTTGTCTATGACTAATTTGGTGCGGCCATGGTGTGTACAAAGCATACTACGCAGTTTTCAACAGTTGGCACCAGGCGCTGGGGGACAATTGAAAAATTATTTAGTTATAATAATTATTCTATACTACATTTTGAAAAATAGACAATATTATGAAAAATTATTTATCATTGTGTATTAAATACATAATGAAAAATTATAAAATGTCAAATACATTGAATTTGACCGCGGCACACCTGTATCCGGCTCACGGCACACCGGTTGCGGAGCACTGGTAAAGAGTACAGCTTGGCGGGTTTATTTCCATGTGGCAATCGTTTAAAACAACCAGAAAAATGATAAAGAGACCTTAAGTGAAAACAAGATTGAAACATACTTTTTTAAAGTAATTTGGTTTTCAACAGGAATCAAACCCACAGCGTCTGGACTGAAAACCTTGATGTAATCCGCTTAAAATTTATGTATAAACTCTAGAATTCAGCGTCTTTTCAATCATGGATTAGCGCTATGCTCAAACAGAGATTGTTTATTGACCTTTCCAGTTCACCACTCCTCTTTCATAATGTCGTCCTTTACTGTCCATGCAGTGGGACTCTGGAATCAGTTACAAACCAATATAAGACTCGCTCCGTCCTTGGCATGCTTTAAGAAGCGACTGAAAAAACCTCTTAATTTCTAGTCAGTAAAATAACGTGTTTTATTCCTGATTTTTCTTTTCCTTTCCTCTCCACCATCCCTTCCTTTCTTTTTGATTGATGATATCTCACTTTATATGAAAAAGAATGTTCGGGTGACTGTCCGCTATGTGTGGGGTTCGTGGGCATGTGCTCACGTATATGTTTATGGATTTCGTGGAAATGGATAGTCATTTGAATGATTTATGTGACCACGTAACTTGTTTCATTTACTTTTGTTTGGTTGGTTGGAAGTGATTGCCGCCGGGCAATAAACCCGCCAGATTGTATTTGTAATAAAAGTGTTAAATAAATAAATAGAATTAAGGATATTATTCAGCCTTTATATATTGTATGTTTGTGAACTTGGGAAAGCATATGACCGCGTGATAAGCGACCATAAATGAAAAATTGGATAATACTGAATATACTCCTATAGTAGTTGTAAATAAATAGTAGCTGGCGTGTAGTACTTCAAATATAGGAGTTCACGGTCATTATTCAAGAAGAAGAAAACCCCGAGTAGGAAGGGGGAGACAAGATGCAAGGTAAACAAGCAAAGATGGGTGTCTTGAATAAAAGTAGCACTGAATGTAATTCTAGGGATATACAGAACTCACAATATATGCTAGTTTGTCCGAACATCGGGACTACATGCTCTGGGCAGGACCTTATTGATGCGAATGATTGGGTGATCATTGTTGCCTCTTATTGGAAGTACTGGGTATAATTCATTTATTAATTTTATAAAGCTTATAGTACATACTCGTATACAGGTTAAACCCAATTACTACTAAGCTTAAAGATACTTTTATACAGTAAAAAAGAAATAAAAATTAATAAATAAGATATAATTGTTACGCCGAAGCAAATAACTCGCATTCCTATGAAAAGTCAAAATACTCTCATTAAAAACATTTTCTGAAATGTTGAAGATGTGAATATCTGAGTCTCTATTTAAAAGGGTTTGCAGTTGAAGAGAGATAAAAGAAATAGCACTGGGCAAGTTAGTTTAACTTATTACCTGTTTAAAAAGATCAATATTTCTGAACGTCGAATAGTTGTCAGAAACATAAATATTTTCCAACATAATTAGATAAGACGTTGCTCATGTTAGCAGTCTAAACATATAAGAATGGACCCATTTATATTCTTCATGGGAGTATACAAGAATGGCGAATGGATCAAAGCAGAATGTTTTTTGTACAAACAATTATGTTGGCTGATAATATTTAAAAAAGGATACAAAAATATATCATCAAGCCTTGTACCTTGCGAGGTATGTAGATAGAACAGATCTCCAAACGTTTCTAACCAAGTGCACAATTTTCATTTCCTCCACATTCATACACAATCTTCTTTTATTCATACTTCTTACTTTACCTTCTTTCGAAATCTGGTCAACTTGATCCAGTCACGGTTTCCTTGGTCTATTTCTTCCATGCACACCTTTCACTTTTGACATATACTCGCTTACCCATTGTTTTGCTATTCATTATCTCCAGATCTCTAAGCCAGTTTAGAATCCTTTTTTGATCATGCTTAAACCATCCATTTTATTCATGCATTCATTTCTGATGTTTCCATTCCTCCTTTCATGTATCTCCACAGTAATAATTTTATATTTACCCTTCATTTTTGGTACGTACCAGCGCACTGTGATTGATAATCCGGACCCGGTAATTAAATAAAATGATTTGAAGTTAGTTGAGCTTACACCATATTCCCATACGACACATACCCTACACGTTTTGTAGGGGAGGAGGCAGACTTTATATTTTGTAGGGACCCTTTTGTAGGGCGCAGAAAACCCTTGTTACGGCATTGTCTTCTTAATAGTTACTTATACCTAAAACGCAAAAAAAACTGAAATATGTACTTAATTAATAATACTAACTAAATAATCACTCGTCAGGATTAAAATATACTTAGTTTTTAATACGGGAAAAACATTATTTAATCCGCTCAAAATTTATTTACAAACACTAGAATGAAGGATATTCTTAAGCCTTTGTATATTGTGTGTTTGTGAACTTGGAAAAGGATTTGACCGCGTGATAAGCGACCATATATGAAAAATGTTGAATAAATATGGTATTAAATTTAAAAAAAGTACAATTGATATAGCGCCGTTTAGACAGGAAATTCTCTCCTCAATGGTGAAAATTAATTCACGTTTTTACAGAAAGTAGGGCATGTATGATGTCTTGACATTGAATGATGCCTTGACTGAGTGGTTGAAGATTTCAAAAGAGGTAAAGCAAGGATGGGTTATATAACCCTGGTTGTTCAATATTTATATAGATTTACACACATGTGTATGTCTGAAAGAACTACACAGGTCAATGAGTGGCATACAAATATCGAATGGGAACGTATGAGGATAGAAAGTCTTCTTTGCCTACCCCGACAGGGAAATGATATGATGGTATGTACTTAAAATGTTCAAGTGTTATTAAAAAAAACGGAATTTCTACTGTATTTGTTATTTGTTACATGGGTTCTGTGTTTAGTCCACCGTATTTTTTATTTGCTCCATGGGTTCTGTGTTTAGTCCACCGCATTTGTTATTTGTTACATGGGTTATGTGTTTAGTCCACTATACTTGTTATTTGTTACATGGGTTCTGTGTTTAGTCCACTATACTTGTTATTTGTTACATGGGTTCTGTGTTTAGTCCACCGTATTTGTTATTTGTTACATGGGTTCTGTATTTAGTCCACCGTATTTGTTATTTGAGTTATGGAAGTCCTAATTTCGTCAAATTGAATTCACTGTCATTCTCCCTTTCCCCTATCTCCATTATTTATAACTGTCATCAAATAATTAAAGGTCTTTAATTAAAATCCTTCTGGTAGCTCATTATTCTAATATTTGCTAATGAGGATTTTAACCTTTTACTAAATATTACAACTTTGCCCCCTCCAATGGAGGTCGCTTTTCTTATTTCGTTGAAAAACTTTTCCATTTGTATATCGATTGTTAATTTTTTTTATTAAATATGTAGCTTTGAAATGCTGTTTATTACAAAATATAATTGATTCTTATAAAAGCATTTATGTCTTTAATGTGGTTGCGCAAATCGTGTTATTGAAGACTGGTAGCATATTTAAAGAAACACCTGTCAACAAATTTAATAAATAATTTATTATACACATATATACATACATACCATCACGCCGACTCCCTGTCGGGATACGCAGAGGAGAGAGCCAGACTTCCTATTGAAACACATATTTTGCTTGTTTTACATTCATACAGCTTCTACGATTTTAAGTATTCAGGTCACTGGCACCATCACGACCGTCTTTCTCTGGAGTGAGGTCGAAATCAACGAGATTAAGGCGGGAAATGCCAAAACCACTTCCCCGTCTCCCCTCCGAGGCGGTCGCATATGAGACCTGTGCCCATTTCAGGGGTCATGTCAGTGGTCGCAAAAGTGACCAATGAATGTTTAGGTAATAATATCTAAGTTTAGGTTGTATTAAGAAATACAATTCTTATATGAGATATAATGAATGGTGATTTACTTGTAATACCTATTTACATATTTAACAATAAATTGACCGGATGTTTAGATCAACATGCAGCTAACTTCAGGACGATCCGCCTTAAATAAGACCTCTGCCCGTCCACTACATTTGCCAATTTGACATTTGTGTTACTTAAAAACGTTTCATTAAGAAAATGAATCCTTATAAGTATAACCATAAGGGTGGTCGCATATGCGATCGATTTCTGCTTATGCCCGTTAAAGGGTTAATGTGCCATGTTTCATCGAAAGTGTTTGTTCTTTTAACCTGAAGAAAAGAAAAAAAATAGGGGTGGGTTTGCATTCTTCGGTTATTTTTTCCGTATTTATTTTTGCTTGTGGTTTTATTTTTCTTTAGTTTTCTGGTTTCTAAATTCCTTCACCAAAAGATTTTTGTTTTTCAAGTGTGTTTGATATAAATAAAATAGCATTTTGATATGTTGTTTTTTAATATTTTAAATACAACATAATTAAATGGTATAAATTAATTCGATAGGGGCTAGATGACGAGAACTTCATAATCATTGGATTTGTGCTCAAGGCCACCGAAGGGGTAGTAACAGCATCCTTGGCTACCGTGGATCTGAAAAAATATATAAAAAATTATGATTATTATTACAAAATAATATTTTTTTCTTAGTTTATTATGATTATAATATGTTTAATACGGGTTTTAATTTCTAATCAGTAAAATAACGTGCTTCATTCCCGATTTTTCTTTTCTTTTCCTCTCCACCATCCCTTCCTTTCCTTTTGATTGATGATATCTCACTTTATATGAAAAATAATGTTCGGGTGATTGTCCGTCTTTGTGGGGTTCGTGGGCATATGATCACGTATGTGTTTATGGATTTCGTGGGGATGGATAGTCATTTGAATGATTTATGCAACCATGTAACTTGCTTGAAGAGGAACTACAAGAGGCCTTAACAACTATGGAAAGCATTCTTCAAAATAACTACAGTATGAAGATAAATAAAGACAAAACAAAGCTGCTGACTGTAGGCCGAGCGCAGCACCAGATGAGAATAGTGATGTCGGGTAAACCACTAAAGAACACCGAGGAGTTCGTCTACCTCGGGAGCAAAATAACATGGGACGGTCGGTCCAAGAGCGAGGTCGACAGCCGTATACATCAGGCTAGACTTGCATTTAATAAAAGGTCGAAAATAATAGAATCAAATAATATAGACCTAAAACTGAGAATACTCCTCATCAAGACCTATGTATGGAGTATCTTGATGTACGGCTGCGAGACATGGTGCCTATCCGAAAGAGATAGACGAAGACTAGAGGCTTTTGAGATGTGGTCCTATAGAAGACTATTAGGAATTTCCTGGAGAGACCGCATCACAAATGAAGAGGTTCTCCAACGAATCGAAGGAGGAAGGCATCTGCTCAGGATCCTGTCCGAAAGGCGTGCAAGATGGATCGGTCATATAATACGACAAGAGGGCCTCTTGCATGCCATAATGGAGGGTATGACCGAGGGGACAAACTCTAGGGGACGCCCACGCCGAGAGTACCTGGAGGACCTGTTGGTGGACGTGCGCTGCTCAACATATACAGACTTAAAAAGAGCCGCACAGGACAGGGGGGAATGGAGGAGAAGAGTTCAAATTGCTGCAAACCAGTCTTAGGACTGCAACCACGGAAGGAAAGTAACTTGCTTCATTTGCTTTTGTCTGGTTGGTTGGAAGCTCTTCCAGCCAACGTTCGAGTAAATATGATTTAAAGCCCGATTTATCTTTTTCCTATCGCTACACGCCGTTCGATATCCCTCTTACTCGTAATTCTTCCGTTACCTAAAAAAATACTTCCCAAATAGCAGAATTCCTCAATTTGCCTCGATCTTTCAAAAGGTAAGTCATTATATTTTAAAATGGTTTTTGGAGTTGTTGTTATGTCGAGTTGACATAAATGATGAGAGACGTTTTGACTATTTGGTATCACCCTTAGGATAAATGCGCAATGCCTTCAAAAGGGTGTGGGCGGAAAAACATCTGGTGTCCCCGTGGCTGGGTTCGCCCTATATTGGTGGGGTGTATTTTGGCCGAGGGGATGCTATTAGATGAGCCCAGACCTTTTGACAGCTTCTGTGTTTGATGTATTGTCTGCAATTTATGTGTTTTAGAAGTGTTATTCAGGTGTGATCTTGTACATACTATGTTGCTGTCAATAAACCTAATATTCATATTTATATTTAAAAAAAGGTCCGTCAACATTTAAAGTAACTTAACACAACAACTTTGAAAAATGTTTTAATCTATGATAACTTATCTTAAGCAACTTAATATTTCAAGATTTTATTTCAATATGACATGTCATGTGTGGCCTAGTTGGTAAAATAAAAGTGTTAAATAAATAAATAGCATAGCGCGGGGTTCGAACCGACGACCTTCTGCATGGAAGCCCAGTGCGTTACCGCGCGGCCATGCACCTCATAAATTATTTATGAGGTGCATTGCCGTTATGTTTCAGAATTACCTTTTATAATTTCAACACTCTTTAGGGGTTAATTTATTACGAAACAGTGCTATACAAATAATCAATTAATTATTCTTGTTATACTTTATCTTTACCTACCCCAATACGGGCATGGCGTGGTGGAAGTGATGATGGTGATAGTAATTTACGCAATAGACAAAATAGTACTTTTTGTTAAGGAAAACTTAAGAAAGTATGGTTGAATCAAGTTAAATATTTTTTAATTTAATCTTGTTATTAAAAAAAAAATACTGGTTCACGTTTGAATTAGATTTTTATGACAAATTCACTAATCCCGATTTCCTTTTTTATATCGTGCGTAATGCACTCAAAAGACACTTTTTTTTTTATTACACTTTTAATTATAAAAGGTACAATCTGACGAGCTTATTACCTTGTGGCGATCTCTTCCAACCACCCAAATAAATGTTTAAGAGGCCTTAAGTAATAACCATCAATTTAAAAAATCTGGGTTCCAACGGCAATCGACCACGCAGACTAGACTGGACGTCAGGCGTATATCAACTAGGCCACGGAAGTAGTCAGAGCTAGCCAACCACTCAAAGGTCGTCAACAAGGCTTCATAGAATTAAGATATGTGTTTTATAGTAAATCAAGCATGGTCAACTAGTGGTCGTATTTATATATAAATCATGAAAAAATTAATTCAAAATAGTTATTTAATAAAAAAAAGGTTGGTTTTGCCTGACGATAAATAAAAAATAAAAATCGATTGATTTGTTATATTCAATAAAATATTTTACTTTATATGTTAACTTGTTATTAGATATAAATTTGATAACATCTAACGATACTGTAAAAATGATAAACTTATATTTTATAGAAAAATATAAGATTATAAATTAAATATGTAACGTTATCTATGATTCAGTGAAACGTAAAATTTAATATTTAATATAGGGGTTTTGTTTTTGTGTAATCAAAAATCGGAAAGAAGTATCGATTTATTTTTCTCATGCTAAATATCCTCAGTGAGATACAGGCAAAAGCCTAGTTTACTGGGGATACGACAAATGAAAGGCAACAAACCCAGATCCATTAAAATTGTATGTCCAAATCAAATTATCTGTTGTTTTTCTCAAATTGTGTATATTTCTTGTCACGTGTAATAATAAAATAATAAATAAATAAAATATAATTTTAAGGTCAACATAATTAAATATAATGTGATAAATTCTAATAAATTTAGATTATAAAAAAAAAACATAATTCTTACTTGAAAAACGTAACTGTTTAACAAATATTAAAAGTATTAAAAAAGTGTAATTTTATTTTCATTCGTATTGTACTCTGTTACTGTATGAGTTATTATTTCTACATTTGCGAGTTATTATTTCTACATCTTAATTTTTAATTTTGCTTATTCAATATTAGTGTTATCATTTTGAATTTTCAAATAATAATATTATAAACAAACAATATATATTTTTTTGTCCCATCACTAGCAATGAATAGGTGCAGTTACCCAATCCTGCATAATTTCATTTAATATTATATATTACCACTATAAAATATCTAAATTACGTGTTTATTGTGTTTTATTGGATTGGATGTCAAATTTTTTCATTATGTTAGCAATTAATAAAACCACAAGATACAGATGCACTTACCCCGAAGACGGGGTAAGTGCATCTGTCAGGACTTCCTTCGAGAAAATGCTTAAAAATCAAATAAAAAGAGCAGTCCTCTGGTGATAAACTAATTAAAATATGAAATAGTTGAAGTACTTCGTATACAATTTTGAAAACAATGTGATGATCCTGAGAATGGTTGGATACCTTTGAATTTCATATATTCATTTTATATAGTGCACTTACCCCGACTCACCCTATTCTATAATCAATACTTGGCCTTGCTGGTAAAATACCCATCTACCAAACGGGGGTGTAATTGGTTTGATTCCCGTTGGAACTCAAATTCCAGCTGGCTTTCACTAAAACGCGTCTTTAACATATTTATAGTTAGTTGGAAGATACTGCCACATGGCTATAAACCTACCAGGTTATACTGTGTACAAATAAAGTGTAAAACAAATTTTTTATTTTTTTTAACCTGGTGAGTTTATTTCCATGTGGCAATCTCATCCAACCAACCAGAAAGATGTTTTTATAGGCCCTAAGTGTTAACCAGACTGGAATCCTAATCTTCAATATATCTTTAAAAAAATGGTATTGAAAAGCGTGGTCGGGAGACAATAATGTATTCAGCCCCAGTAATCGAGCTTTTGGATTAAAAGTACGCAAATAACACACACCGCATGTTGGAAATACGACCGTATTAGGACAAATAAACATGGTTCAGTTCGATCCTATCTCCACCCACGCTGTTATGGAGGGCAAAATAAATCCCCATCCAGCGCGATCTATACTAAGTATTCTTTATTTTATGAGCGTGACGTCACATAGGGACGAAGACGGAACTGCCCAAAGGGAATCCTCCGTCGATGGTGACACATATGAATGTCAAAATAAACGTAACGACGACAGACATGTCGCCCGACGTCACGGAATAAAGAAAATTACTCACATCACAATAAATAGACTTATAAATCAGCTTAAGGCCTGAAGTTTAAAAATATTTTTTTTAATTTTAAGGTTATAATTTGACCTTAAAATTTAAAAAAAAACATATTTTAAGTGCATTTTTTTCGTACTAAAGATTCTAAAGAAATTATATTAGGTCCCCACATACGAAACCGGCGTTTTGCCGTACTGGCAACTTTGATCTCAAATATCTTCTCTTTGGTTAGGAATTTCAAACTCAAATTTATACAGCTATTTACTCAAGTATTTGTGTTTTGAAAATTATAATTCATTTGTTTTTTCCTCAATTGTTTTTTTTCTTTGCGTCACTCAGTTTACAAAATGGAAAACTTGAAATATCGCGTTATTTACGAGTACGAGTTCCACCGTGGCACCAGTGCTGCAGAAACGGCTCGAAGGATTAATGATGTGTATGGCGACGGTGCCGCAAAAGAAAACACAGTGCGTTTTTGGTTCCAACGTTTTCGTTCTGGAAATTTCGACCTGCAGAACAAGCCCGGTGGACGGCCGGAGACCAAAGTTGATAATGAAGAATTGAAGGCTATTGTGGAAGCGGATCCATCGCAAACCACGTCCGAGTTAGCTGCAGGCTGCGGTGTTAGTGATAAAACTGTTTGAATCCACTTGAAGCAAATTGGGAAGGTGAAAAAGCTTGAAAGGTGGGTACCTCACGAATTGAGTGAAGCAAATCAACAAACGCGCGTTGACTGCTGCGTTGCATTACTCAACCGGCACAATAATGAAGGGATTTTGAATCGAATCATTACCTGTGATGAAAAGTGGATCCTGTATGATAATCGGAAGCGCTCATCGCAATGGCTGAACCCTGCCGAACCAGCCAAACCATGCCCCAAGCGAAAATTGACTCCAAAAAAGTTACTTGTGAGCGTTTGGTGGACTAGTGCTGGTGTCGTTCACTACAGCTTTCTTAAATCTGGCCAGACGATTACGGCAGATGTCTATTGTCAGCAACTGCAAACCATGATGGAAAAGCTAGCTGCTAAACAACCGAGGCTGGTTAATCGCTCTAGGCCACTGCTGCTTCATGATAATGCTAGACCACACACTGCACAACAGACGGCTACCAAATTAGAAGAGCTTCAATTGGAATGTCTAAGACATCCACCGTACTCTCCGGACCTTGCCCCAACAGATTGCTATTTTTTTCGAAATTTGGATAACTTCTTGCAAGGGAAAAAATTCAACTCCGATGGGGCAGTCCAAACCGACTTCAAAGATTTTATTGATTCCCGTCCGAATGGTTTTTTTAGTAAAGGGATCGATGAACTACCTATGAGATGGCAAAAGTGCATAGATAGCAATGGTACATACTTTGATTAAATAAATATATTATATTAAAAAAAAATCAACTTTATGTTCCTCCCAAACAAAACGCCAATTTCACATGTAAGGACCCAATATTTGGAGTTCAGAGATTTGGAGTTTGGTTCCGAATGTATAATATAAGAAGTTGAAAGATTACTGATTTATCCTTATTAAATCCACAGATTCGATGTCGATGAGAAAAAGTTCACAAGGCTATCGAAACGTTCACAAGCCTATCGAAAAGTTCACAAGGCTATCGAAAAGTTTGATCGAGATGCTCAATTTAGGAGATGTCTAAAATTATAGGTATATAATTCTGAAAAAAAAAATAGCCCTCTCACCTTTCCAGGGGTTGTAACTCCGCTATGCTGTACCCTGCCCATGTAAAGGGTCTCGCCTTCAACCGTTACTCCAATTGGTACAGCATCCGCTGGCACGCTACCGCCGGACGCCCAAACCCATTGCAATGCCCTTTGTCCAGAAGACCATTCATAAATCAACGCCTGTAAGTGGATACAATTAGTTATATAGTATTATTTCTTCTTTTGCATGGGTTTAAGGAAGTGTATGAAAGTACGACTAGTGATTATAATTGTATCGTGTGTATATTCCATATGCCTTGATTCGAGCCTTGAAGTGGGATCCAGCGTGTATTTCAAGGACTTATGAAGACTATATTTGAACTGCATTTTAATTGATTATTGTGTTTTTTTGCTATTGCTTTTTGAGGATTTGTGAAGTTGTACATGTCTGATTCCGTCTTTTATATTTTATTTTTTAATGATTTGTCTTTTGTGTTTGATTTTTTAGCACAGTGCGGGCTGTGCGCCTGTGGATGGCCCCGTATTATATTGATAACATGTGATTTAGTACGATTTGATACATGTTTCTTTCCGATTGTTTTTAGTGGTAATTGTATTTTTTTTGTATATATTCTATCAATCTTAATGGGTTGAGCACTCACTACTGGTTGTTTCATTTTTTTTTGTTATAAGGTACATTAAACTATTTACTTATATAAATAAACTAGTTGCGACCCGTGAAATATTCACGGAAGTAAAACAAATTATATATTTTTGAAATACCGAATGGAGCAAGACCAGCTTAAAGTTTTTTGGGTTCATTATTAATGTTTAATGTTTAAAATAAAAAAGGTACATCTTGACTGATGAATTATTTAATTCTCAAAAATCTCTTTATACATGATGTTTTGTGTATAAACATTACTGTTGTTCAATTTAAATCGTTGATAAAGTTTTCCTTGAAGACTTGTTTCAGATATATTGACTTTAATGTTTTCGCGTTTTCGACATCTTGAAAAAGCCACATATAATTGTCTGCATTCAAAAAAAGAGCATAAGATAAATAAACACAAGTAATTATAAGGTTCAATATAATAGGAAATAAATGAATCATTTAATGAATTACTTTTACACCGGTTTACAACTTTTACACCGGTTCGTTCAGTATAATTTCAATCTGTTTCTAAGTATTCCTCTCTCGCTCTCTTGTATTCAAAATTCAATTCTCGTATTCTTTCTTTGACGACAACCGTACGGGTTTTGGCCTTATAAATAAATAAATTAGCCGACGTTTATCCCCCGCAGGATGTAAGCCTCTCCAAGAATATAACTTTTAACTCATTCATCACATTCTTTTATAATGAGTGTGAACTAACCTCAAACTGGTCTTTGGCGATCTCCTCGCCGCCGTAGGCAACGAAAGCCTCATTCCTCGCAGGTATGATCTTGACTGGCAGAATGTCTCCACTGTGATAGGCCCTGCCGGCGTAAATAGGACTGCCATCGCTGTCTGTTCCTACCACCACCATGCCGGTTAAATTGCAGTCTGACGCGCTGGCTGGAATCCACTGTACTGCAATTCGAAGATACTTTATAAACATTTCCAAGCTTCACGTTCCTTGCAGGTACACCAGGTTAAATATTTGATTATATTATGACTAAGTTTCAACTAATTATTTACATAACGCCTACATAAGATTGTCAGCTCGTATTTCAACAGTCCGGAACTAATTCAGCTTTTCAAGTTACACGTTCCTTGTAGGCCCGCTCGGTAAAATATTGTGTTGATAGTGAAGTGGTTGCAACTAATTATTTGTACAACTCTTGTATAACAAGATACTGTACGGATTGGGTAATCAATATGGCCATTGTATGTATTTTCATATAGCTTTAGCTACTTACAGGAGTAGAGGGAATGAGTTGTTCTTACCAAGATAAATTGATCGAATTAAATAGATTTGCTTTATTGTGTTGTTCGACTTGTACTGTATTGTTTACTATTGCTAATATGTCTCAGGTCGTTTGGGTATGTCGAACGAATGAGTGAAAAAAGACTGACAAAATAAATGTACGGCGTTGAAGTAAATGTTAGGCTTAATAGAGAAAGGCCAAGGAAAGTATGATTGGATCAAGTTCACATTTCTTAATAGAGAATGATCAAGGAAAGTATGATTGGATCAAGTTCACATCGCTTAATAGAGAATAATTAAGGAAAGTATGATTGGATCAAGTTCACATCGCTTAATAGAGAATGATCAAGGAAAAAATGATTGGATCAAGCTCACATCGCTCAACAGAGAGTGATCTAGGAAAGTTTGATTGGATCAAGTTCACATCGGTTAATAGAGAATGATCAAGGAAAGTTTGATTGGATCAAGTTCACATCGCTTAATAGAGAATGATCAAGGAAAGTATGATTAGACCAAGTTCACATCGCTTAATAGAGAATGATCAAGGAAAATATGTTTGGATCAAGCTCACATCGCTTAATAGAGAGTGATCCAGGAAAGTTTGATTGGATCAAGTTCACATCGCTTAATAGAGAGTGATCAAGGAAAGTATGATTGGATCAAGTTCACATCGCTTAATAGAGAATGATCAAAGAAAAAATTATTGGATCAACCTCACATCGCTCAACAGAGAGTGATCTTGGAATTTTTTAATAGAGAATGATCAAGGAAAGTATGATTGGATCAAGTTCACATCGCTTAATAGAGAATAATTAAGGAAAGTTTGATTGGATCAAGTTCACATCGGTTAATAGAGAATGATCAAGGAAAGTATGATTGGATCAAGTTCACATGTTGAAAGAAAAATATATAAAAAAGTGAAGATGTTTGGATGTGAAAGAAGCTTCGATAGGTTTGAAGAAGGAATGTAATAGTTAGAAAAATTAGAGAAGAACATGTTTGTATAGAAGGCGAAAGCTGTCTGGCGATAGAAAAGTCTATTTTAGAAATTCTAGAAAAGTCTAGAGTACATATATTTTGAATAACTTACCACCCATGTTGATGCTTTTAGAAGTTCTGAAACACTGATTGCCTAAAAAAATTAATTGCCTAAAAAACTTTGTTATCCAAATCTTATCTGAGACGCACTTGAACTAGTTTATTTAGTATACAGGGTGATTATTTAAATATTGAATCAAATTACAATAATTACTTATTTACTAAATGAAGAAAAAATTGTTCAGTAATAAGGAATGTTGCATAGATTGGAGAATTTCATTTATTTTCTCAAAACAGGTTCAGCCCAATTACATTGAAAAATACAAGATATTGTGTTAACATTAAAAAAAAATTATATAAAATTATATAAAATGAATAATTATGTAAATACATACATACACACAAATATACACATATATTCAAAGTCACTTAAATACGTTGATGAGTGCTTTCTAACGCGCTCAATCTTAGAAGAAAATTTACTTTTTCTTTTGGTAATGTGATATGAAATATGTCAATATCCGAAGCAGTCCCGTTCAGAAGAGTTAAGGCCCTTCCAACAGGCATAGCGGCTGGAAGACGCGTTCTTGCGTATGTTATTGAGAACAGTTCTTACCGGTGCAGTCTAGTTTAAATGTCAGCATTTGGTTTATTTTTAATATATATTTTTTTTATCATTTATTTATTTATTTCTTACGGCCGCAGCCTTTAAAATAAAATGAAATTTTATTAAAAATTATACAATTAAAAAGGATAGTATATAACCTCTAGAAAACGCGTCTCCAGGTGACGGATCAAATGGGTTTTCCAGTGCATTTTATTTCCCTCCTAATCTGCATGTATTTATAAAACATGCAGATTAGGAGGGAAATAAAATGCATTGGAAAGATGGATTTCAATAACCTTGACTGGTAACCCGTCTTAAAAAAGGTATCTCTGATCATAGATAGGCATCACTACTGGTACTAACACGAGGCCGAAAATAAATGGTGCTGGTTGGACTCCTGTTTAGATATCAACAAGTGGAATTGTAGCAACATAATGGTTGGTTGTTCTGCGACGCAGAAAAAATGAGAAACCACTGCGTAATTTTATTCTACGTAATTTTATCATGGTTGAAAATAATGAATCCTCAGCTCCCAGTCCTCGGCAGTTGTTAACTGGTCCCTTTGACTTGTGTTGAGAATCTCCAGGTCAAATAAAGTGGAATGTCCGAAGCTTTACGCATATGAAAAGGGGAAATTGGAAATTAAAGTTCAGGTACTAGGAATACGTAAGTTTAGATGGCTCGGACTAGGGAAATGGACAACGGAAGAGGGAGACCTCGTGTATCACACAGGTTACAATGAGGACTATGACCAACATGGAGTAGCAGTAATAGTTTCACAAAGAAGTTAATAAGTTGGTTAAAAATTTCATCTCCATATCACAACGCTATAATTACAAATTTAAACAATTCTTAAACATAAATATAATAGAATAAACATATTAATGATCAGTGTTATTGCATGGAGTGGAATCATGGACCCTTAGAGTTGGTAGTATAAACCGACTGGAAGCATTCGAAATGTGGATGCACCGGAGAATGCTACGGATACCCTGGAAGGATATGTTAAAATCTGAAAGGTATCCTATTTGAGTCATGTATTTAGAAGAGCAAAGTACAAATTACTGCACCTGATCATCCAAGGCAAAATAGAGGGTCGAAGAGGTGTTGGCAGAAGGCAAATCTCCTGGCTCCACAATATACGTGATTGGATTGGTATGAGGAACGTTGAGGATCTTTTTCGGGCCTCCGGGGACAAATATTCCTACTCTCAGGTGATATTCAACGTTGGAGCGACTTGACATGACACTGGGAAGAAGAAGAAACATATTAAAATACTTGTGACAAAAATCGCGTCGTGGAAGAGTTCTACCAATAAATAAAATAAATTAAAGAATATGTCGTAGTGCGAGTATCACGCCCGACGACGTTCACTGTCGTCACCTCATCGGGTAAGTAAATTGACTTTTCTCTTCTCTCCCCTCCCCACCATACTATACTATATTTAATATTTTTCAAATATAATGCCTACCAGAAGCGCAGGCGTCGTCCACTGGCGTATCAAAAAGGAATACCAGCCTAAAATAACGTGGGTATACCCGGACAAAAACCTACCGGTCTCCCCCAACCCACCCATGTCTCTACAAGAAGCACTCAAACAGCTGCACAGAAAAACGCATTCCAAACGAGCATTTTTGCAGGTCGCCAGCACCCTCTTTGTCCGAGGAGAAGTCTAAATTATGGAGAACAAGGCAGAGCTATCTCCCCGACCCCCTCCGCTTTAACGTCGGCAACGGCGAGGGACCCAGTCGAAATCCCCCCGACACCCACCACCCAACCCGAGCAGCCATCGAAGAAGTCCGTCGACTCCTCACCACCCTCGGCTCCACCCGTCTCTAAAACTACCCCCAATATAACCATTAGTTCCGAAACTGACGGTGCGACCTCCACCTGTGTTCTCAAAATCACCATCACCCCTGATATTCGATAGATGGAATAATAATAAGTGTCTAATAATTAACAACATCCGATATGCTGATGATGTAAGTCCTGGAGAATCGATTTATTAGTAAGTCTTGCAGTTCACGAAATGTGAAGACTTAGGTTCCAAAACAACATCTCGAAAATATCCAGAATATATCTTACCTTTTTAAAATATTCAGAATATCTCTTCTTAACTTTTGAAAATATCAAGATATCTCTTACTTTTTAAAAATATCCAGAATATCTCTTATCTTTTGAAAATATTCAGAATATATGTTACCTTTTGAAAATATCCAGAATATCTCCTAACTTTTGAAAATATCCAGAATATCTCTTCTTACCTTTTGAAAATATCCAGAATATATTTTACCTTTGAAATTATCCAGAATATCTCCTACCTTTTGAAAATATCCAGAATATCTCTTACCTTTTGAAAATATCCAGAATATCTCTTACCTTTTGAAAATATTCAGAATATATCTTCTTACTTTTTGAAAATATTCAGAATATCTGTTACCTTTTGAAAATATCCAGAATATCTCTGAACTTTTGAAAATATCTCTTCTTACCTTTTGAAAATATCCAGAATATATTTTACCTTTGAAAATATCCAGAATATCTCCTCCCTTTTGAATATATCCAGAATATCTCTTACCTTTGGAAAATATCCAGAATATCTCTTACCTTTTGAAAATATTCAGAATACCTTTTGAAAATATCCAGAATATATTTTACCTTTGAAAATATTCAGAATATCTCCTACTTTTTGAAAATATCCAGAATATCTCTTACCGTGTCCTTGATTGAACTTCATAGAGTGCTAAGGAGGAAACCAAAGTATTAACCAGACAAACTTAAGTATTGAAAAGTATAAACTTAACTATAGTATATAACTTCTCAAAACTTATGTTCATTATTACATTTATATCACCCTGTTGAATTCGATACTTATGTTATACATTTATGAAAAGAAACCAACCGTATTTAATGTTTTTAGGAAATACGATGGTGTTGAGTCGTCGTCTTATTAGGCCTCGTAGTCCAGGATCCCCTCGCTTATCAAACGTCGAGTCAGTTTAAAGGCGAAGTTGTGCCGTTATTTTTTTTAATGAGTGTTCCGTTGCACACCAGCAAACTAACAAACCATAGTTCTGTACTGGATCCGATAGCAAACTGAAAGGAGACGATAGGAACACACCGGCGTGTTATTGTCATTTTTCCCCCTTTTTTGAAATAATAAATATGACCAATGTCATCTAACATTAAAATCCGAAAGGTGTCCTACTTGGGTCATGTACTTAGAGGAGCAAAGTACAAATTACTGCACCTGATCATCCAAGGCAGAATAGAAGGCCGAAGAGGTGTTGGCAGGAGGCAAATCTCCTGACTCCGCAATATACGTGATTGGACTGGCATAAGGGGCGTTAGACATCTTTTTCGGACTCCGGGGACAAATATATCTATATTGGGGGGACCTGACATGACACTGAGAAGAAGAAGAAGTCATAGGTATCCTTACACCCCCAAATACAAGGCGGAAAAAATATCTGTGCCATTCGAGGGGATTAGCATGGCATGGGGTTCAAATCAGCGACCTTCCGCACGGAAATCCAACCTGTTACCGCGCGGCCATGAACTTTGTGTTTATGTATTGTATCAAAATGTATTTTTTAAGTCAAAATTTCACAATATAATACACATTCTACTTAGGTCTTTTTATTACTAGTATAAGAGATTTCCAATAACCTAAAAAAACTGTTTTGTGTGTTGATTTCTTTTAGTTGATATTTGATCCTAACATTTTGTTACTATGGAAAAAAAGATAAAAGTCTACTTCCGAAGTAATAAATCAATATGTCACGTATTTCATTTCGTTATCAGTGACAATTCAAAGTCGCACAGGAATCTATATATTCGAGGTCCTGGAAATGGAAGGATAAAGTAGGAGAAATTTTGACTGAAGGAAAGAAGCATAATAAAACGAAGAGCATGTGTGAGGCAAAAACTGTTTTTGTGGATTGGAAGGTGTAGAGATTTGTCCTCTCTGACTTATCCAAGAGGGATATTGCGAGATGGTATTGTATATAAGTATACTTGTAGTAATAACGTGCTCTCAGCTGTGATTATATTGTTTTTTTATTGATTATTCAATGTGGTTGGTTGATTTATTGCCTAGTTATAATCTCTTCCAACTATTTATAAAATCATTTGATAATTGTTTTTTAGACTTGTATTATTAATCAAGAAAATAAACTCGACAATACAAAAATTTTATAAACAGAGCAAAAATAAAGAAAATATATTTGTTTTTGAACTGAAACTTCGTGCCTTAAAACTGTGCATAACGAACAAAAAGTAAAGTTGAATAATATTGCCAGTATGCTTATAAAGTGTGGTGTGTAAGACGACTTTGAAAAGTATGGTTGAACTAACCGAATTAATATTGCCAGTATGCTTATAAGGTGTGGTGTGTAAGACGACTTTGAAAAGTATGGTTGAACTTATCGAATTAATATTGCCAGTATGCTTATAAGGTATAGTGTGTAAGACGACTTTGTAAAGTATGGTTGAACTTATCGAATTAATATTTCCAGTATACTTATAAGGTGTAGTGTGTAAGACGACTTTGAAAAGTATAGTTGAACTTATCGAATTAATATTGCCAGTATGCTTATAAGGTGTAGTGTGTAAGACGACTTTGAAAAGTATAGTTGAACTTATCGAATTAATATTGCCAGTATGCTTATAAGGTGTAGTGTGTAAGACGACTTTGAAAAGTATAGTTGAACTTATCGAATTAATATTGCCAGTATGCTTATAAGGTGTAGTGTGTATGACGACTTTGAAAAGTATAGTTGAACTTATCGAATTAATATTGCCAGTATGCTTATAAGGTGTAGTGTGTAAGACGACTTGGAAAAGTATGGTTGGACTTATCGAATTAATATTGCCAGTATGCTTATAAGGTGTAGTGTGTAAGACGACTTTGAAAAGTATGGTTGAACTTACCGAATTAATATTGCCAGTATGCTTATAAGGTGTAGTGTGTAAGACGACTTTGAAAAGTATAGTTGAACTTATCGAAATTAATATTGCCAGTATGCTTAGTGGTATAGTTGAACTTATCGAATTAATATTGCCAGTATGTTTGTGGTTCGTAAGACGACTTTGAAAAGTATGATTCCTGACATTAATAGACAATTTTCAAAATTCCATAAATCACTCAACATGTTTATTGTTCGCTGACGATTTGAAAATTTTCAAAAAAAAATTCACTTCACGACTGTGCACAGTTACAACAGGACCAAGGCTCTCTAATTTCCTGGACTGAGCTAAATCATCTCCTTTTCAATACGAATAAATGTATCTGTGTATCCTTGGGTCAATCATTTTCACCGATTCACCATCAGTATACAATACACGGAGTAGCATTAAACAGAGTTTTTGAATTCAAAAATTTCAGCGTAACCTTTGATGTCGGACTCACATTCGTTAACCGTCTCACGTTTGATATAAGACTGTTACAAACTACTCGGTTTCATAACGAGAATATCAAGAGAATTGGACAATACCGATATAATTCGAAACTTATATAATTATCTCATAAAAGCCAAATAAGAATATGCGTTTCTAGTTGGGGCTCCCCATCAGCTCAAATATAAAAATAATATAGACCAAATTAAAAAAGATATCCTCACATATCTATGATATAGAATACATAATTGGTAATTACCCGAAATATATCCTCACATATCTATGGTATAGAATACATAATTGGCGATTACCCGAAATATATCCTCACATATCTATGGTATAGAATACATAATTGGCGATTACCCGAAATATATCCTCACATATCTATGGTATAGAATACATGATTAGCGATTAACCGAAATATATCCTCACATATCTATGGTATAGAATACATGATTAGCGATTACCCGAAATATATCCTCACATATCTATGGTATAGAATACATGATTGGCGATTACCCGAAATATGCTCACCATGTCGAACTTCTCACGGTGCATAACTATAGAAACCTCGAAATAAGAAGGCAATAATCCACTGATCCATATTTCTACTAAAGGTTTCTCAAGGTTGCTTTAACTGTCCCGCGATACTAGAAGCACTAAGTTTATATGTACTTAATAAATATAGCCATGCAAGAAATGCCGGTGTGCTCCGGTCGTCTCACCTCGCCGTGCCATCGAATCCAGTGCAGCGGTGTGGCTGGTGAGTTTGCTAGTGTGTAACGGCTCACTTACTTAAAACAAACTTCATGACACGGCTTCGCTTTCCAACAGAGCGAGCAAACCAAACGCACGGGGCGCCTGAGGACTAGGAGCGGGTGGCTCGGGACCGTGAGGGGTGGAGAGCCGTATGTTCTCGGGCTGATGGTGTCTCAGCGGCTAGACGTGTGAGAAACAGTCTGCGAGCTGCGAACATGCGTCAACATGGCCAGGCGGCTCAGCAGGGTTCACATGTCTGACATTTGCGGGAGGGAGTGCGCATCCAGGATCAGGATGTTTTCTCACAGAAGATCACACGATCGACTTGGTAGAAAGGTTCAAGGCTGTCGTTGGAGTGGCGAGGGGATCCTCGACTGCGAAGCCCGGCAACGACGACGACAAGAAATACCCCCCTGTCGTGCATACCAACTTACAGGACGAATATCATGGCTAAACACTCAGTCACGTGCGGTATAGAGACATTGAACCAACTGAATGCCACTGTTGATATATTCTCCGTACCGCCTAGCAGTATGAGAAGAATCCGGGCTGATATTATTCCTAACAAATAAGCTAACTAGGAGCAGACCCCATTTGCGTAACAGGAAAACTCCGTGCAAACTGAATAGAAAAAAACGCTTGTCTCACAACCCGGAGATTGTGGGTTTGATTCCCGTTGGAACCTAGATTTTTTTTAAAATCCAGTCTAGTTTTCGCTTAAGGTCACTTTAACATCTTTCTGATTGGTTGGAATATATTTCCACATGGTAATAAACCCACCAGGTTGTATTGTTTACAACAAAAGTGCAATACAATACAAATTAAGCAACAATACATTCTTAAAAAAACTATCTACCTTTAACCAAAAAACTTGAAAAAATACATACCATCCATTGTTTAAAATTATCAGTTCAAGAATGGAAGTTTTTCTTGGAGACTTAAGATCTTCAACAGTCAAATGACTATTAGATCAGCCATTTCTTCGTCTTCAGAGAAAATCAAGGGATGTACTTATTTTCGTTGCTTTCTAAACTTTTTGAACTTTCCATATTAACCTCTGGGTTCATTGCCATTGCAGTTCTTCAAATTCCAGGCTCACATTCCCTGTCATCTGGTATGCACGATTCCTTTGTATTATATTACTGAAATATCAATCTCAAGTGTGTGTGTTATTATAAAAGAGAAATATGCATATTTTCATTCATTCATTTATTTATTTATTTATACAATTAACAATACTAAGGTAAGTATTCTTTACACAGTAACAAAGTAAAACTAAAAAATCAAATAGCTAGGGTATCAATTTCTTCCAATTTTTTTTACAATTTGTGTTTCATATATATTTCAATGGAAGATGCTTAAATATACTATAACATAACAAAATATATTATATGACAAATTACAAATTAAATATATAACTATACAAATTGAATAAACAACATAATCACAGTTTCTTCGTCAAGACTGAAAAGGTATGGCGTACATATCAAAGAATAAGAACTTCGTAATCAACAGACTTGAGTTCCTTGCCATCGAATGGGTAGTAACAACAACCAAGGGATCTTTGAACCTGGAAAAATCAAAACAAGACGTTTAATCACAAGAGATTTACGAACATCGTATCTTTGAGATATATAAATATGTACTTATATTAAAACACATGACATCACGTAGTGACGAAAAAGGAACTGTCCAAAGGGACTCCTCCGGTGGTGACCCATCTGATTGTAAACAAAATAGCAGTGACGACGGTCTTCAGGCCGACATCACGGGAGAAGGAAAATAACTCGAAGCGCAGATTTTTTTTTCTTATAAAGTGAGTTAAGGTCTTGAGTTCAAAATGCCCAGCAAGTTGTCAGTACATTGACAGGTTTTTTGTAAATTGTTTTGAATTTTCACTCTCTATCTGATGTAGTACAGCGATTTATTTAGTGCTGCACAGATGTTAAAGTTATACCACCAATTTTCGGTCACCATTGCCTCGTTACTTAACTATATATTTTCAATTAACAATATTGGAACATATGCTGCATGCGCGATACGACCTTTTGTTACACAAACAGGTGTTCAATAAGGTTCCAATCTTGATCTGAAATTGTTTTTATTTTTCATCAATAATATCAGGCATAGAGTTATCAGGCTTTCCAAGTATTTACTGTTTGCCGACGGTTCAAAACTACATATTTAAATAAATTAATTCTCTCCAAGACCGTATGGAACTTCAGATTGGTTTGAATGGTGTCTGGAGTTGAAGTAAGACCAATAAATCGACCATCAGCATATTTCAATGTAAACTCATGACTTTTTTCAAGATCTTGGATCCAGAGGTACTTAAGGTACTTAATTGATGATCAGTCCATCGTTCGTATCGACAATATCAAAGACTTTGGCATCATGTTCAACAGTAAATATGTGCTCGGTTATCATATCGAGGTTATGTGTTTATCTGCTAGTGAAGTTATGAGATTTATGAAAAGAGTATCTAGGCCCTTTAGGGCATTCGATGGTGGCGATTTTACAATTCACTGGTTCGCAGTAGATTAAAATGCGGCTGAATCATTTGGAACCAAGAGGAATCCAGAATTTCTTTATAGTTGTGCAAGTTCACTAGATATTTCTGCGACACATTTATTGCAAAGATTATGGCTTTTAGTCATAGCTCCATCGCATATTTTTTTAATAGATATGCTTGAATATTACTCCTACACGTTAGAACAGATATATTCACCTCTTTATACATATACAAATTGCTAATAGGAAAAATAGCAAACCCTTTGTTCATTCACCGATTTTGTTTCAATATGCCGCACTATTATTTACGCAATCATGACTTTAGATTATTTTTGATGGTGCATTTATGAAATGAGTTCTTTAGAGCGTCACCATTCGCACATGGAATGTCCTTATTGCATAAATTCTGATATATACCACATCGCGATGGATAAATTGAGGATAAAACTGCTTCGTAAACTTCGTTTAACTGAGTCACTTTACGGGGAGGAATGAGTAATGTTATTCTGTCATACTATATTTGGACTTTAATTTTTTTCTTGTTATTTGATGTGGTTGGGTTGAGCCTGCATTAAATGTAAAGTTAAATGTAAACGTGATTAGATAGCGTATATTTTAGTTAAAGATACCAAAAGGATATTTCTTATGCTTTACTTATCTCTTAGGATTAGGAATATTTCAAAAGTATATCAAAATAATATTGAAATATTAAGTTTTACCAATCTCAGATGGCTTATTCTGTTAAGAAGAGGTTTCGCTTTATAGGCCCTTAGGGTTCGCTTTATAGGCCCTTAGGGTTCGATTTATAGGCCCTTAGGGTTCGCTTTATGTACAGAAAACATTATATGTGTCAGTCATATAACATTAGGGGAAATTAAACTTTTTTCTCTATCATTGTTTCCCACCAAATAATTATGCGATGAGGAAAAAACATAAAGACGAAACCTTTCCAATAGTGCTCGCACTATTTCCAAGAAGTACCCTGCCCATGTACACGGGCTCTCCGTCTGAGGTGTAGCCGATGGTCACTGCATTGGCAGGCACGTAGCCACCTGAAGCCCAAAACCAGTTAAGATGTTTTCGCATGCCCTTAGTCAACAACATAACCTTAAAAAAAAAACAAAAAAAAAAAAAAACGTTATATAAAACATAATGGATGGATTTGAATTTTTGTACTGGAGACGGATATTACGAAGCCAAGGACGGTAAGACGTATTACTTGAAGATCTGAATTTCACTCACAGATTATCAACAATCAGTGTATGACGAATCCTCGAACACTTCGAACTCATAGCCATCACAGAAAAAAAAACAACAAGGAAATACTTTTATCATTTTCTGTGTGGAAATACAGTACACAAGAGGACAGTACTTTCTGTCTGGAAGATTCCAGCCTATCGAACCAACAAACTGAATAATACAACAGGACTAACCTTAACCGCTGCTCTGTATGTCAAAGGTTGTCATGGAAGTCATGACCCTCAGTAACAACCGGAAGTAGAAATGACCTTCAAGTATTTGTTTAGTGCACGTGCAATATAAATGCTAATGTCCTTACCAGGTGATGATCAGGTTTAAAATATTTATTGTTTTTATAAAATACGACCTCCGTGGCCTGGTGGTAAGATGTTTGTCTACCGATCTGGACGTTGCGGGTTCGATCTCCGCTGAAACCCAGATTTTTTTTAAATGAGATTCCAGTCTGTTTTTACTTAGGGTACATTAAAACATTTTTCTGGATAGTTGAAAACAGATTGACACATGGCAATAAACTCGCCAGGTTAAATAAAAAAATAACAGAATAACAAACTGAGGAATAGGAGGAATCTGACACCGTTGGCCTTTTTTCTCTGGGGTTACGTGAAAAGCCAGGTCTATAAGGATGACCCCTGAAGGACGAAATTATTCGCGTTATTGGTGAGTTACAACCGCAATTATCACAAAATGTCATCGAAAATTTTGACAAAACAGTATACATCTGTGGAACTGCAAGATGTGCAAAGACAAGCAAATTGTGAGACTGTTCACAAATGTTTATTAAGAGGGTTGAATAAAAAAGCAAAGTCACAGTTTGTTGACAAACATATTCTTCAGTTGGTCGGATATCATAGAAGAGGGTTGGTTTATATCAAATGGTGACACTCTCTCGATTCAGAACAAATATTGGATGAAAAAATACATGTATTTATATCTCAAAAAGAAAAAAAATTCCGTAAGTGTACGAGTATAGTGTGTTCTGATAAAAAAAAACCGACGAAAAAGGACATTACATTTTTGCAAATACAGATATCGCGGGAGATACGTTCCGGACATGGCCGCGATAAACGAAATTTCGCGATCAACGGGGGATTTAAAAAAAATCGTTTTAAGATTCTAAAAAACGTTTTATTTTTAAAATAAATATTAAATAACAATGTCATATAAAATATAATTCATTATTTTTTATTCCGCTTTGCAAAAAAGTATCTAGATTTCCTTGTTTGGCCTCTCTACGTTTATTGTGTAAAATTTGTCTATAACCGTCAAATAATCCATTACAACAACGCTTTACAGCAAGCACTCACTCGCTCATAATCTTCGTCATTTTCTTCTAACAACTGCATGCACTTATTGTGAAGAGAAAGGGCCTTTTCGATTATTTTAACACTTAATATCTTCGACGATATTTTGAATATCATTTTCGTAATTCATTTGATCATCAATTTCTCTGAACAACCTTTTCCAAACGCTCTTCATACAATATTGGGTGACTTCATTCCACGCTTCGTCCATGTTTCTGATAGCTACATATTTTGTCTCACTCGCGCTCGTGAATTTACGTATATATGTACATGTGTATTATGTGAGTGAACGAAAAAGAAAGATAGCTCGCTCGTGCAACTACACATTATGACGATTCCTGGAATGTGTCGAAGCCGGACAAGTGTTGTTTAAAATACCGCGTTATAACGAATCCGCACTCACCGGGGTCGCGATGAACGGGGGTTACCTGTATAGTGATATAAAACCGGCTATGAGCGTGGAAGAATATTATGAAAAATATCATGCAATAAAAACATTTAAATTATTCGTTTTTATTTGACAATAAACATATTTTAAGATGTGTATATATAATACTTAAACAAATTGTGTGAAAGAAGTGCATCATACATTTTTGTTAAAAAAAACACCGTGTATCTGTAAAAGTCAATCTTTTCATTCTTGATCGCCTTCCGTTCGCTAGGTGGATAAGAGGTACGCATTGAAATACAATGAGGAAACAGTTTTACATCCTTGCACTGAACCAGTCCGACGCATAATAGGGTGGTTATAAAAACATTGCTACAAACATATTTTAAGCAATAGAAGCCACACATTTCACAAAATAACTTCATAAACAATACAAAAAATGTGAAACTCATAATTTAATCCGGTTTAATAATTATCTTGTTTTCAGATAACTGAATTTAATAACTTGTCGAAAAAGGCATCCCGAATAAACATCATGACATTATGGTCACTATTGAAGACAAATAGATTGTCTCAAAAAATTTGCATATTTTTTTTTTTTTTTTTTTAAATATCCTATTTCTTGATCAAATGAGGACATTTATTCGATTTAATATAATTTTTAATTTGAATAGCAGAAATTTTATTAAAAAATAAAAAATAAAATTTTTTAGCCCCAGAATAGTCTACTCGTATAAGCAATAAGTCAATCCAATAGGAGAGCAAAGTGTAAAAATTATAATAGATTAAGAAATATAATTATTATTTAAAATGTGTCATTTCTTCCATTCGTATGGTTCACGCTCGATGGCATATGATTTATTGAAAAATCATTTGTGTGATGATCTCTGTTGCCTTGTTGGTCTGACCTCTTTCTCCCAGCCTGGGAGTAACGGGTTCGATTCCCGTTGGAATTCAATTTATTTTAAATATGGTTCCAGTCTGGTTTTCACTTCAGACCTCTTTAAGGTATATCTGGTTGTTTGTTTGAGATTACTACATGACGTTTAATCCACCAGGTTGTACTGTATACAACAAATGTGGAATTATGTACAGTAATACGTATAAATAATTTAATCCGTTAATGCAATAAAATATCTCACCTCAAATTGGTCCACCTTAATCTCTAGACCGTCGTAAGACACATAGGCTTCTTTCCTATTTGGGACTACTTTTACAGGCAACAGGTCTCCATTGTGGAAGGCTCTGCCTGCAAAGATGAAACTACCGTCTAGGTCAGTTCCTACCATCACTATCTTACTGAAATCGCAAGAAAATGCTGTTGTATGTACCCATTTAACTAAAAATGAAAATTAATTACATATATTATTTATAGTTAAGGCATTAGCATTGTGGAGGTTTAAAGACATTGTAATTTATTTTATCAAACACTGTTTATTCCACTATTTGTAACGGTATAAAACTACCTGTTTCAAGGCTTTCATCTAATCATTAGAGGAGCACAAACAAGAATGAATTCTGTCCGAACTGGTACCGACATAGATGCTTCTAACGGTAAACATTCGGGCTGAGGATTGGGATGTGTAAGAATTTGGCATCATCGATAGAAAATGTATGGTTTTCAAGGTGACAATGATTAACCTGAAAAAGCTGGCTTTGTGTGAATTGGATTTTTTTTTATTATTATGGTATGTTTTTTATATAAAGGGCAGTGAATTTATGAGCTCCTTTAACTGTATGCTTCATAGATTGCTCAGTGTCCCATTAACCGATGACAATTTTAAAAAGGAATTAATAACCATAAAAAAATAGCTACAAATAATGGTTATCCTGGAAGCCTCGCCTCATTGATTTACTTTTAAAAAACAATACTAAAAACAAACTAACAAAATATTCTATATTTAACGACACCTAGAAGTGGAGAAAAGTCCTATTTATAAAAGAACGTATAACATAAATAACAAAAAAAAAATCCAAGTCACACAAGCTTTTTACACTAATTTGAATCCCCGGAAACTTTTATTTAACGGGAAAGATCAAAATGGAATACTTAGCAACAGTGGTGTGTATAAACTTTTATGTGCTGACTGTGATAATTTCTATATAGGAAAGACAGGAAGATCTTTTGTAAAAAGATATCGCGAACAAAAATCCACCTCAACAACCGATCCGATCTAGTGACGTCAAAGAATAGTTCGGTTGCGTTTAAAGTTTTCCGCAAAATTACTGACAACTTAAATAAAACGCTTTTTTATTTGCCACTCTTTTATTTGAAACCGGTGAAGAACTCAAATCAAACCGGTGGTGAACTCAAATTAAACCGGTGGTGAACTCAAATAAAATAGTGGTGAATACGAAATTAAAAAAATATTATTTTATTTATTTTATTTATTTTATTAAAAAATTATAAACATGACACAACGAAGTGAAACAAACTCTCTTCTAAGACTCAAGAAATACTGAAAACTTGCTAAGCTGTTTGAACTCAAGACCGTAAGACGTTTTATAAGTAACTTGACTACCCCGTTAGACATTTTCCTTTTCCCGTGACTTCGGACCTTAAGTCCTTCATCATCATTTTTTTTTTTAAGCTTTAGATGTGTCACCACCGTAGGAGTGCCCTTGGACAGTTCCTTCAGAATTCATAATAGATAAAAAATATTTCCATCTTCTAGTATAGATAGCGTTGGATGAAACCGTGTTTAGTGCCCCTTATCAGCGTGAGTGTTGATGGTACCAACTGAACTGTTCTTATTTTCACCCACTACTAGAATTTTTTTTTTCCAGAATAACATAAAAAGGTCCAAACTTATATTAATAATATTTTTATATAAAACACTTTTAAATAACAAAATACATAATTGAAGTCACTTACTACTCATGTTGACTAATTAAGCAATACTGATATTGTATATCAAAAATCAATGAATGCGCTATTTTACTATTTTATCTACAAGTACCTACCTAAAGATAAAAAAAAAACAAAGGTAACTCATGAAAAATGTTTTGAATGTTTTGCGTATATTTCGGTACAAAAATGTTTTGAATGTTTTGCGTATATTTCGGTACAAAAATGTTTTGCGTATATTTCGGTGCAAAGATGTTCTAAATGTTTTGCGTATATTTCGGTACAAAAATGTTTTGAATGTTTTGCGTATATTTCGGTACAAAAATGTTTTGAATGTGTTGCGTATATTTCGGTACAAAAATTAAAATCTAATGCAACTGTGCTATTTTTCATAATCATGTTTCAAATAAGATATATCATATACGAGTATTAAAATCGTATTTATTTTAAATAAACAAATAATTAATAAAATAAACAGATAATTTTTTTTTAATAAATTTATTGCTTTAATTATTAATATACTCGTACATAATTTGCATCATTACTAGGATGTATGTATATTATATTGCCGGATGTGTGGAAGTCATTTACTATTTTAAAGCTCATATACACACTGAAGGATTGACTCCTTTCTGAGGGCATTACTTATTTTTAGAAAACGCAAAAATTTAATACTTAGCAACAGTGGTGTGTATGAACTTTTATGTGCTGACTGTGATCATTTCTATATAGGAAAGACAGGAAGATCCTTTGAAAAGAGATTTCGTGAACACATATCTGCCTTAACAAATCCTATAATTTATTGTGAAATGGCTATTTATTGTCACCGTGAAAACCATACATTTTGTATCGATAATGCCAAATTCTTACATATCAGTAGTACTGGAAATAAATTGGACAGATTAGAGGGCCTAGATTTTTCTAAGCCAGTGCATCGGGGTGAACATCTGGCAAACACATATATTCCAAGAATCTCGCCACTGCTCGATGAGGTCGTCTACTCCCTCCCTCCACCCACAGTCTCCTACCCGAATGTTTACCGTTAGAAGCGTGTGTGTGGTTACCAGTTCGAACAAAATTCAGTCTGGTTTGTGCTCTTCTGATGATGAGGTGAACGTCTTGGTAGGGTTACAAAAAGTGGAATAAACAGTGTTTGATAAAGCAAATTACAATCCTTATTTCCCTTTTGTCTATGGGTTGTTGCGTAAAAATATAGATTTTCTTTTCTTGTGATTGAGTTTTTACTGTTGTTTTTTTTTTTTTAATTTCGTTTCTTGGCCTATAAAAGTGCAAATCTCAAATGTATCTAGATGTTGTATTTTTTTAATCATTTTCAGTGATAAGAGAATTTAATTAAAACATGTGACAAGCTTGTCGATTTAAAACAGGAATTCCCAGTTAGTCAGCCAGCAGGTCTACGGTATTTGAACATAGTGATTAAGCATGACGGTGATGGGGGATTATGTTATTTTTATGATTAGTGAAATATATAGCTTTAAACTCCAACTATGCTATTATTTTATCTTTCTATGTCATGTAAAATGAATAAATTAAAGAAATATGCAGGACCTTCTGGCACCCCTCTTAACCGATCAATTTGGTCACAATATTTGATTTGAGTATTTATTTCACAATAAACTCACCCTTGAGATTCTCACCAAACAGATAATAGCATTTTTTTTGCTATAAAACCTGACTTAAGTACCAATTTTGCAACCTGACCTTTGGATAGTCATTGTCTTTGGTATTGGATTACTTTACGAATCAATTTTTCATCTCCTATTTTTTTTAAATGGATTAATTTTAAATGGAGTATTTTACAATTTTTTTTAAATGGAGTATTTTTAAATGGAGTATTTTACAATTTTTTTTAAATGGAGTATTTTTCTCTGTATTAATTCAATCTTCATTTTCTTTCTTTAAACATTTCTTCAATATTTTAAGGGCCCTTTATATCAATGATGAATTTATTGGGTTGCATCTCCTTCGATTTCATCACCAGTTCCCCTTTACTTGGTCACTTTCAAGAAATCGTCCGATATTGAAATTTCCAGATTTTAGGTTTTTAAATAGTCACTTACGAAGATCTACTCGTATACTGTCGCCATATACATCATGTTATTCCTTACCTGCAACTGTTGCACTTTTATTTTAATAAAACTATTATAACAGTATTAAAAAAAGGATAATCCTGTGTAAATCCGTCCATTTGTTAATACTTAAATGTCATATTTTATTAAATTTTCGAAGATTTGAGAATCACCGACAGATTGTCAACAATATGCCTTCAACGAGGTTATATTTTTTTATCATTTATTTATTTATTTCTTACGGCCGCAGCCTTTAAAATAAAATGAAATTTTATTAAAAATTATACAAATAAAAAGGATAGTTTACAACCTCTAGAGAACGCGTCTCCAGGTGACGGATCAAATGGGCTTTCCAGTGCATTTTATTTCCCTCCTAATCTGCATGTATTTATAAAACATGCAGATTAGGAGGGAAACAAAATGCACTGGAAAGATGGATTTCAATAACCTTGACTGGTAACCCGTCTTAAAAAAGGTATCTCTGATCATAGATAGGCATCACTACTGGGACTAACACGAGGCCGAAAATAAATGGTGCTGGTTGGACTCCTGTTTAGATATCAACAAGTGGAATTGTAGCAACATAATGGTTGGTTGTTCTGCGACGCAGAAAAAATGGGAAACCACTGCGTAATTTTATTCTACGTAATTTTATCATGGTTGAAAATAATGAATCCTCAGCTCCCAGTCCTCGGCAGTTGTTAACTGGTCCCTTTGACTTGTGTTGAGAATCTCCAGGTCAAATAAAGTGGAATGTCCGAAGCTTTACGCATATGAAACGGGCAAATTGGAAATTAAAGTTCAGGTACTAGGAATACGTAAGTTTAGATGGCTCGGACTAGGGAAATGGACAACGGAAGAGGGAGACCTCATGTATCACACAGGTTACAATGACGACTATGACCAACATGGAGTAGCAGTAATAGTTCTCAAAGAAGTTAATAAGTTAGTTAAAAATTTCATCTCCATATCACAGCGATATAATTACAAATTTAAACAATTCTTAAACATAAATATAATAGAATAAACATATTAATGATCAGTGTTATTGCATGGAGTGGAATCATGGACCCTTAAAGTTGGTAGTATGAACCGACTGGAAGCATTCGAAATGTGGATGCACCGGAGAATTCTACGAATACCCTGGAAGGATATGATCAGCAACACAAGAGTTCTTCAAAGAGCCAAAGTTGATAGAGAGTTGCTGACTAATATTAAAATCCGAAAGGTATCCTATTTGGGCCATGTACTTAGAAGAGCAAAGTACAAATTACTGCACCTGATCATCCAAGGCAAAATAGAGGGTCGAAGAGGTGTTGGCAGGCGGCAAATGTCTTGGTCCCGCTATATACGTGATTGGATTGGTATGAGGAACGTTGAGGATATTTTTCGGGCCTCCGGGGACAAATATGCCTACTCTCAGGTAATATTCAACGTTGGGGGGACCTGACATGACACTGGGAAGAAGAAGAAACATATTAAAATACTTGTGACAAAAAATTGACGTCGTGGAAGAGTTCTACCAATAAATTAAAGAATATGTCGTAGTGCGAGTATCACGCCCGACGACGTTCACTGTCGTCGCCTCATCGGTTAAGTAAATTGACTTTTCTCTTCTCTCCCCTCCCCACTATACTATACTACTCGTATATTTAATATTTTTTAAATTTAATGCCTACCAGAAGCGCATGCGTCGTCCACTGGTAATCAAAAAGGAATACCAGCGTAGAATAACGTGGGTATACCCGGACAAAAACCCACCGGTCTCCCCCAGCCCACCCATGTCTCTACAAGAGGCACTCAAACAGCTGCACAGCAAAACGCATTCCAAAAGAGCATTTCTGCAAGTCGCCAGCACCCTCTCGACCCTCTTTGTCCGAGGAGAAGTCTAAATTATGGAGAACAAGACGGGAAAAAGCAGACCTATCTCCCTGACCCCCTCCGCTTTAACGTCGGCAACGGCGAGCGACCCAGTCGAAATCCCCCCCGACACCAACCGCGCAACCCGAGCAGCCATCGAAGAAGTCTGTCGACTCCTCACCACCCTCGGTTCCACCTGTTCAAAACAAAATTTCGAAAATATCCAGAATATATCTTAACTTTTTAAAATATTCAGAATATCTCTTCTTACCTTTTGAAAATATCAAGATATCTCTTTCCTTTTAAATATATCCAGAATATCTTCTACCTTTTGAAAATATCCAGAACATCTCTTACCTTTTGAAAATATTCAGAATATATGTTACCTTTTGAAAATATCCAGAATATCTCTTAACTTTTGAAAATATCCAGAATATCTCTTCTCACCTTTTGAAAAAATCCAGAATATATCCCACCTTTGGAAAGTATTCAGAATATCTCTTACCTTTTGAAAATATCCAGAATATCTCTTACCGTGTCCTTGATTGAACTTCATAGAGTGCTAAGGAGGAAACCAAAGTATTAACCAGACAAACTTTAATATTGAAAAGTATAAACTTAACTATATAACTTCTCAAAACTTATGTTCACTATTACATTTATATCACCCTGTTGAATTCGATACTTATGTTATACATTTATGAAAAGAAACCAACCGTATTTAATGTTTTTAGGAAATACGATGGTGTTGAGTCGTCGTCTTATAAGGCCTCGTAGTCCAGGATCCTCTCGCTTATCAAACGTCGAGTCAGTTTAAAAGCGAAGCTGTGCCGTTATTTTTTTTAATGAGTGTTCCGTTGCACACCAGCAAACTCACCAACCATAGTTCTGTACTGGATCCGATATCAAACAGAAGGGAGACGATCGGAGCATACCGGCATGTTATTCTCTTTTTTCCCCCTTTTTTGAAATAATAAATATGACCAATGTCATATAACATTAAAATCCGAAAGGTGTCCTACTTGGGTCATGTACTTAGAGGAGCAAAATACAAATTACTGCACCTGATCATCCAAGGCAAAATAGAAGGCCGAAGAGGTGTTGGCAGGATGCAAATCTCCTGACTGCGCAATATACGTGATTAGACTGGCATAAGGGGCGTTAGACAACTTTTTTGGACTCCGGGGACAAAGATATCTACTCTCAAGTGATATTCAACGTTGGGGGAACCTGACATGACACTGAGAAGAAGAAGAAGAAGTCATAGGTATCCTCACACCCCCAAATACAAGGCGGAAAAAATATCTGTGCCATTCGAGGGGATTAGCACGGCACGGGGTTCAAACCAGCAACCTTCCGCACGGAAATCCAGCCTGTTACCGCGCGGCCATGAACTTTGTGTTTATGTATTTTTGTATTGTATCAAAATGTATTTTTGAAGTCAAAATATCACAATATAATACAAATTCTACTTAGGTCTTTTTATTACTAGTATAAGAGATTTTTCCAATGACCTAAAAAAACTGTTTTGTGTGTTGATTTCTTTTAGTTGATATTTAATCCTAACATTTTGTTACTATGGAAAAAAAGATAAAAGTCTACTTCCGAAGTAATAAATCAATACTAGTTAGTCAATAAGTTTTGAAAGCGGAAATGAAAATACATTTTTTTTGGGGGGAAATCACTTTTATTGCTCAGTATAGTCTCCCATAAGATCAATACACTTGGTCCAACGATCTTCCAACTTTGTTGTCCCATCACGGAAGTGATTTTCTGGAAGGCCTGCAAAATACTCGTCTACGACGGCTATAACCTCTTCGTTTGATGAAAAATGCTTTCCACGAAGGAATTTTTTGAGGTGTGAGAACAGCCAGAAGTCAGAAGGAGCTAAATCTGGCGAATAGGGTGGATGCTGCAACAATTCGTACCCCAATTCACTGATTTTCGCGATGGTTTTTTGAGCTGTGTGAGCAGGTGCATTGTCTTGATGAAAAATGATTTTTTTCTTTCAAACTGGATCTTTTTTCACAATTTTTTTCATCCAACTGGTCCAAAAGGTCACAATAATAATCAGAGTTGATTGTCTTACCAGTTTGGAGATAATCTATTAATAAAATTCCTTTTGTATCCCAAAAAACTGACGCTAATACCTTCTTGGCCGATTTCTGGACACGAACTCGCTTCGGAGCCAAAGTGCCTGGTTCACACCACTCCTTAGCCTCTTGTTTTGATTCAGGATCATGGTGGTAGACCCAAGTCTCATCCATAGTGATGAATCGACGCAGAAAATCCTTTTTATCCTTTCGAAATTGCTCCAAATGTTGCTCAGAAAGTCGCATTGAACAAGTTTTTGTTGCATTGTTAGCAAATGCGGCACCCATTGGGCGCACAGTTTTTTGAAACCCAAAACTTCAGCCAAAATATGCCATGTTGTTCCATGTGAAATGCCTATGGTGTCAGCTATCACATCCACAGTCGATCGATGATCTTCCAAAACCATATCCTGTATTTTTGCTATGATTTCTGGTGTTGATGCACTTTTTGGACGTCCTGAGCGTGGATCGTCTTCAACGCGTGTACGGCCACGCTTAAACTCCAAAACCCATCGGTGAACGGTTGGAAATGAAGGAGAAGACTCCTTTAATACTTTCACCATCTTTGCATGAATCTCAGTAGCCGATAAACCTTCCAAAACAAAGAATTTAATCACTGCACGATATTCGGATTTTTCCATTGTTAAAAAATACACTGACACGTCAACTTCAAATGGCTTGTAAACAAAGAATGAATTGACAGATCGAAATGAAATTTTGAGTACGTTCTTATGAAAGATGAAATATTAAAATGGCGTAGAAATTTTGGTTTTTCTACTGCTCCATAGATGTCGCTTTCAGAACTTTTTGACTAACCTATTATGTCACGTATTTGATTTCGTTGTCAGTGTCATTTCCAAGTCGCACAGGAATTTATATATTCGAGGTCCTGGAAATAATGGAAGGATAAAGTAGTAGAAAATTTGACTGAAGGAAAGAAGCATAATAAACCGAAGAGCATGTGTGAGGCAAAAACTGTTTTTGTGGATTAGAAGGTGTAGAGATCTGTCCTCTTTGACTTATCCAAGAGGGATATTGCGAGATGGTATATAAGTAAACTTGTACTAGAGTAATAACGTGCTCTCAGCTGGGATTATATTGTTTATTTGTGAGGGTATTCTTTTTATTGATTATTAAATGTGGTTGGTTGATTTATTGCCTAGTTAAAATCTCTTCCAACTATTTAAAAAATAATTTTATAATTGTTTTTTTGACTTATATTATTGATCAAGAAAATAAACTCAACAATACAAAACTTTAATAACCAGAGCAAAAATGAAGAAAATATTTTTGTTTTTGAACTGAAACTTCTTGCCTTAAAACTGTGGATAACGAACAAATGGCAAACTTGAATAATATTGCCAGTATGCTTATAAGGTGTGGTGTGTAAGACGACTTGGAAAAGTATGGTTGAACTTATCAAATTAATATTGCCAGTATGCTTATAAGGTTTTGTGTGTAAATCGACTTTGAAAAGTATGGTTGAACTTACCGAATTAACATTGCCAGTATACTTATAGTGTGTAGTGTGTTAGACAACTTTGAAAAGTATGGTTGAACTTATCAAATTAATATTGCCAGTATGCTTATAAGGTTTTGTGTGTAAAACGACTTTGAAAAGTATGGTTGAACTTACCGAATTAATATTGCCAGTATGCTTATAAGGTGTAGTGTGTAAGACGACTTTGAAAAGTATGGTTGAACTTATGGAACTAATATTGCCAGTATGCTTATAAGGTGTGGTTTGTAAGACGACTTTGAAAAGTATGATTCCTGACATTAATAGACAATTTTCAAAATTCCATAAATCACTCAACATGTTTATTGTTCGTTGACGATTTGAAAATTTTCAAAAAAAAGTCACTTCACGACTGTGCACAGTTACAACAGGACCAAGGCTCTCTAATTTCCTGGACTGAGCTAAATCATCTCCTTTTCAATACGAATAAATGTATCTGTGTATCCTTGGGTCGATCATTTTCACCGATTCACCATCAGTATACAATACACGGAGTAGCATTAAACAGAGTTTCTGAATTCAAAAATTTCAGCGTTATCTCTGATGTCGGACTCACGTTCGTTAACCATGTCTCGCGTTTGATATAAGACTGTTACAAACTACTCGGTTTCATAACGAGAATATCAAGAGAATATCAAGAGAATTGGACAATACTGATATAATTCGAAACTTATATAATTATCTCATAAAAGCCAAATAAGAATATGCGTTTCTAGTTGGGGCTCCCCATCAGCTCAAATATAAAAATAATATAGACCAAATTAAAAAAAGAAATCCTCACATATCTATGTTATAGAATAAATAATTGGCGATTACCCAAAATATGCTCACCATGTCGAACTTCTCACGGTGTATAACTATAGAAACCTCGAAACAAGAAGGCAATAATCCACTGAACCATATTTCTACTAAAGGTTTCTCAAGGTTGCTTTAACTGTCCCGCGATACTAGAAGCACTAAGTTTATATGTACTTAATAAATGTAGCCATGCAAGAAATGCCGGTGTGCTCCGGTCGTCCCACCTCGCCGTGCCATCGAATCCAGTGCAGCGGTGTGGCCGGTGAGTTTGCTAGTGTGTAACGGCTCACTCACTTAAAACAATCTTCATGACACGGCTTCGCTTTCCAACAGAGCGAGCAAACCAAACACACGGGGCGCCTGAGGACTAGGAGCGGGTGGCTCGGGACCGTGAGGGGTGGACATGGCCAGGCGGCTCAGCAGGGTTCACATGTCTGACATTTGCGGGAGGGAGTGCGCATCCAGGATCAGGATGTTTTCTCATAGAAGATCACACTATCGACTTGGTAGAACGGTTCAAGACTGACGTTGGAGTGGCGAGGGGATCCTCGACTGCGAGGCCCGACAACGAAGACAAGAAATAACCCCCTGTTGTACATACCAACTTACAGGACGAATATCATGGCTAAACACTCAGTCACGTGCGGTATAGAGATATTGAACCAACTGAATGCCACTGTTGATATATTCTCCGTACCGCCTAGCAGTATGAGAAGAATCCGGGCTGATATTATTCCTAACAAATAAGCTAACTAGGAGCAGACCCCATTTGCGTAACAGGAAAACTCCGTGCAAACTGAATAGAAAAAACGCTTGTCTCACAACCCGGAGATTGCGGGTTTGATTCCCGTTGGAACCTAGATTTTTTTTTAAATCCAGTCTAGTTTTCGCTTAAGGTCACTTTAACATCTTTCTGGTTGGTTGGAATATATTTCTACATGATAATTTACCCATTAGGTTGTATTGTTTATAACAAAAGTGATATACAATACAAATAAAGTAACAATGCATTGTTAAAAAAACTATCTACCTTTAACCAAAAAACTTGAAAAAATATATACCATCCATTGTTTAAAATTATCACTTCAAGAATGGAAGTTTTTCTTGGAGACTTAAGATCTTTAACAGTCAAATGACTATTAGATCAGCCATTTCTTCGTCTTCAGAGAAAATCAAAGGATTTACTTATTTTCGAAACTTTTTGAACTTTCCATATTAACCACCTGTGTTCATTGCCATTGCAGTTCTTCAAATTCCAGGTTCACATTCTCTGTCATCTGGTATGCACGATTCCTTTGTATTATATTACTGAAATATCAATCTCAAGTGTGTGTGTGTTATTATAAAAGAGAAATATGCATATTTTCCTTCATTCATTTATTTATACAATTAACAATACTAAGGTAAGTATTCTTTACAAAACACAGTAAAACTAAAAAATCAAATATCTAGGGTATCAATCAATGTCTTCCAATTTTTTTTTACAATTTGTGTTTCATATATATTTCAATGGAAGATGCTTAAATATACTATTACATAACAAAATATATTATATGGCAATTACAAATTAAATATATAACTCGATTAATAAACAACGTAATCACAGTATGTTCGTCAAGCCTGAAAAGGTATGGCGTACATATCAAAGAATAAGAACTTCGTAATCAACAGACTTGAGTTCCTTGCCATCGAATGGATAGTAACAACAACCATGGGATCCGTGAACCTGGAAAAATCAAAACAAGACGTTTAATCACAAGAGATTTACGAACATCGTATCTTTGAGATATATAAATATGTACTTATATGAGAATGAGTCACAGAGAAGGTGTAAAGATACACGGGCAAAAGGTGAATATGATAAGGTTCGCTGACGATATTGCTATGGTTGCTGAAAGTGAAGAGGAACTACAAGTGGCCTTAACAACTATGGAAAGCATTCTTCAAAATAACTACAGTATGAAGATAAATAAAGACAAAACAAAGCTGCTGACTGTAGGCCGAGCGCAACACCAGATGAGAATAGTGATGTCGGGTAAACCACTAAAGAACACCGAGGAGTTTGTCTACCTCGGGAGCAAAATAACATGGGACGGTCGGTCCAAGAGCGAGGTCGACAGCCGTATACATCAGGCTAGATTTGCATTTAATAAAAGGTCGAAAATAATAGAATCAAATAATATAGACCTAAAACTGAGAATACTCCTCATCAAGACCTATGTATGGAGTATCTTGATGTACGGCTGCGAGACATGGTGCCTATCCGAAAGAGATAGACGAAGACTAGAGGCTTTTGAGATGTGGTCCTATAGAAGACTATTAGGAATTTCCTGGAGAGACCGCATCACAAATGAAGAGGTTCTCCAACGAATCGAAGGAGGAAGGCACCTGCTCAGGATCCTGTCCGAAAGGCGTGCAAGATGGATCGGTCATATAATACGACAAGAGGGCCTCTTGCATGCCATAATGGAGGGTATGACCGAGGGGACAAACTCTAGGGGACGCCCACGCCGAGAGTACCTGGAGGATCTGTTGGTGGACGTGCGCACAGGACAGGGGGGAATGGAGGAGAAGAGTTGAAATTGCTGCAAACCAGTCTTAGGAGTGCAACCACGGAGAGACTTATATTAAAACACATGACATCACGTAGTGATGAAAAAAGAACTGTCCAAAGGAACTCCTTCTCCGATGGTAACCCATCTGATTGTGAAAAAAATATCAGTGACGACTGTCTTCAGGCCGACATCACGGGAGAAGGAAAATAGCAGTGACGACTGTCTTCAGGCCGACATCACGGGAGAAGGAAAATTACTCGAAGCGCAGATTTTTTTTCTTATAGAGTGAGTTAAGGCCTGGAGTTTAAACAGCCCAGCAAGTTGTCAGTACTTTGACAGGTTTTTTTGTAAATTGTTTTGAGTTTTCACTCTCTATCTGATGTAGTACAGGGATTTATTTAGTGCTGCACAGATGTTAAAGTTATACCGCCAATTTTCGGTCACCATTGCCTCGTTACTTAACTATATATTTACAATTAACAATATTGGAACATATGCTGCATGCGAGATCCGACCTTTTGTTACACAAACAGGTGTTCAATAAGGTTCCAATCTTGATCTGAAATTGTTTTTATTTTTCATCAATAATATCAGGCATGGAGTTATCAGGTTTTCCAAGTATTCACTGTTCGCCGACGGTTCAAAACTACATATTTAAATAAATAAATTATCTCAATGACCGTATGGAACTTCAGATTGATTTGAATGGTGTCTGGAATTGAAGTAAGACCAATAAGTCGACCATCAGCATATTTTAATGTAAACTCATGACTTTTTTCAAGATCTTGGACCCAGAGGTACTTAAGGTATTTAATTGATGATCAGTCCATCGTTCGTGTCGACAATATCAAAGACTTTGGCATCATGTTCAACAGTAAATACGTGCTCGGTTATCATATTGAGGTTATGTGTTTATCTGCTAGTGAAGTTCTGAGATTTGTGTAAAAAGTATATAGGCCCTTTAGAGCATTCGATGGTGGCGATTTTACAATTCCCTGGTTCGCAGTAGATTAAAGTGCGGCTGAATCATTTGGAATCAAGAGGAATTCAGAATTTCTATATAGTTGTGCAAGTTCATTATATATTTCTGCGACACATTTATTGCAAAGATTATGGCTTTTAGTCATAGCTCTATCGCATATTTTTTTAATAGATATGCTTGGATATTACTCCTACGCGTTAGAACAGATATATTCACCTCTTTATACATATACAAATTGCTAATATGAAAAACAGCAAACCCTTTGTTCATTCAACGATTTTGTTTCAATATGTCGCACTATTATTTACGCAATCATGACTTTAGATTGTTTTCGATGGTGCATTTATGAAATGAGTTCTTTAGAGCGTCACCACTCGCACACGTAATGTCCTTATTGAATAAATTCTGATATATACCACATCGCGATGGATAAATTGAGGATAAAACTCCTTAGTAAACTTCGTTTAACTGAGTCACTTTACAGGGAAAACTGAGTAATGTGATTCTGTCATTATACTATATTTGGACTTTATTTTTTTTCTTGTTATTTGATGTGATTGGATTAAGCCTGCATTAAATGTAAAATTAAATGTAAATGTGAGTAGATAGCGGATAATTTATTTAAATATACCAAAATGATATTTCTTATGCTTCACTTATCTCTTAGGATTAGGAGTATTTCAAAAGTATATCAAAATAATATTGAAATATTTAGTTTTACCAATCTCAAATGGCAAATTCTGTTAAGAAGATGGTTCGCTTTATAGGCCCCTAGTGTTCGCTTTATGTACAGAAAACATAATATGTGTCAGTCATATAACATTAGGGGAAATTAAACTGTTTTCTTTATCATTGTTTTCCACCAAATAATGATGCGATGAGGAAAAAACATGAAGACGATACCTTTCCAGGAGTGGTCACACTTCCATGATGTACCCTGCCCATGTACAGAACCTCTCCGTTTGAGGTCTGGCCGATGGTCACTGCATTGACAGGCACGCTGCCACCTGAAGCACACAACCATTTAAGATTTTTCCGACGGCTCGCAGTAAACAGCATAACCTAAAAAAACAAAATCAAAACGTTAAATAAAATATAATATATGGATTTGAATTTGTTGTGCTGGAGACGGATGTTACGAAGCCATGGACGGTAAGACGTATTACTTGAAGATCTCAATTCCACTCACAGATTATCAACAATCAGTGTATGACGAATCCTCGAGTACTTCGGACTCGTAGCCCTCACAGAACAACTAGGAAAGACTTTTATCACTTTCTGTGCGAAAATACAGTACACAAAAGGACAGTACTTTCTGTCTGGAAGTTTCCAGCCCATTGAACCAAGCAACTGAATAATACAACAGGACTAACCTTAACCGCTGCTCTATAAGTCAAAGGTTGTCATGGGAGTCAGGACCCTCAGTAACAACCGGAAAAAGAAATGACCTTCAAGTATTTGTTTAGTGCAAGTTCAATATAAATGCTAATGTCCTTAACAGGTGATGATCAAGTTTAAAATATTTATTGTTTTTATAACGATGACGACCTCCGTGGGCTGGTGTTAAGATACTTATCTATCGATCTGGACGTTGCGGGTTCGATCTCCGCTGAAATCCAGTTTTTTTTAATGGAATTCCAGTCTGTTTTCACTTAGGGTCCATTAAAACATTTTTCTGGATAGTTGAAAACAGATTGCAATAAACTCGCCAGGTTAAATAAAAATATAACTGAATAACAAACTGAGGAGCAGGAGGAATCTGATACCGTTGGCCTATTTTCTCTGGGGTTACGTGAAAAGCCAGGTCTATAAGGATGACCCCCGATCAATTCCTGAGCTGGAAGACGAAATTATTCGCGTCATTGGTGAGTTACAACCGCAATTATGACAAAATGTCATCGAAAATTTTGACAAAACAGTATACATCTGTGGAACTGCAAGATGTGCAAAGACAAGCAAATTGTGACACTGTTCTCAAATGTTTATTAAGAGGGTTGAATAAAAAAGCAAAGTCACAGTTTGTTGACAAACATATTCTTCAGTTGGTCGGATATCATAGAAGAGGGTTGGTTTATATCAAATGGAGACACTCTCTCGATTCAGAACAAATATTGGATGAAAAAATACATGTATTTATATCTCAAAAAGAAAAAAAATTCCGTAAGTGTACGAGTATAGTGTGTTCTGATAAAAAAAAACCGACGAAAAAGGACATTACATTTTTGCAAATACAGATATCGCGGGAGATACGTTCCGGACATGGCCGCAATAAACGAAATTTCGCGATCAACGGGGGATTTAAAAAAAATCGTTTTAAGATTCTAAAAAACGTTTTATTTTTAAAATAAATATTAAATAACAATGTCATATAAAATATAATTCATTATTTTTTATTCCGCTTTGCAAAAAAGTATCTAGATTTCCTTGTTTGGCCTCTCTACGTTTATTGTGTAAAATTTGTCTATAACCGTCAAATAATCCATTACAACAACGCTTTACAGCAAGCACTCACTCGCTCATAATCTTCGTCATTTTCTTCTAACAACTGCATGCACTTATTGTGATAGAAGATAGCTCGCTCGTGCAACTACACATTATGACGATTCCTGGAATGTGTCGAAGCCGGACAAGTGTTGTTTAAAATACCGCGTTATAACGAATCCGCACTCACCGGGGTCGCGATGAACGGGGGTTACCTGTACAGTTTTATAAAACCGGCTATGAGCGTGGAAGAATATTATGAAAAATATCATGCAATAAAAACATTTAAATTATTCGTTTTTATTTGACAATAAACATATTTTAAGATGTGTATATATAATACTTAAACAAATTGTGTGAAAGAAGTGCATCATACATTTTTGTTAAAAAAAACACTGTGTATCTGTAAAAGTCAATCTTTTCATTCTTGATCGCCTTCCGTTCGCTAGGTGGATAAGAGGTACGCATTGAAATACAATGAGGAAACAGTTTTACATCCTTGCACTGAACCAGTCCGACGCATAATAGGGTGATTATAAAAACATTGCTACAAACATATTTTAAGCAATAAAAGACACACATTTCACAAAATAACTTCATAAACAATACAAAAAATGTGAAACTCATAATTTAATCCGGTTTAATAATTATCTTGTTTTCAGATAACTGAATTTAATAACTTGTCGAAAAAAGCATCCCGAATAAACATCATGACATTATGGTCACTATTGAAGACAAATAGATTGTCTCAAAAAAATTTGCATATTTTTTTTTTTTTTAAATATCCTATTTCTTGATCAAATGAGGACATTTATTCGATTTAATATAATTTTTAATTTGAATAGCAGAAATTTTATTAAAAAAATAATTTTTTTTAGCCCCAGAATAGTCTACTCGTATTAGCAATAAGTCAATTCAATAGGAGAGCAAAGTGTAAAAATTATAATAGATTAAGAAATATAATTCTTATTTAAAATGTGTCATTTTTTCCATTCGTATGGTTCACGCTCGATGGCATATGATTTATTGAAAAATCATTTGTGTGATGATCTCTGTTGCCTTGTTGGTCTGACCTCTTTCTCCCAGCCTGGGAGTAACGGGTTCGATTCCCGTTGGAATTCAATTTATTTTAAATATGGTTCCAGTCTGGTTTTCACTTCAGACCTCTTTAAGATAAATCTGGTTGTTTGTTTGAGATTTCTACATGTCGTTTAATCCACCAGGTTGTATTGTATACAACGAATATTAAATTATGAACAGTAATACGTATAAACAATTTAATCCGTTAATGCAATAAAATATATCACCTCACATTTGGCGACCTTAATCTCTTGACCGCCGTAAGACGCATAGGCTTCTCTCCTACATGGGATTACTTTTACAGGCAACATGTCTCCATTGTGGAAGGTTCTGCCTGCGAAGATTGCACTACCGTCTAGGTCAGTTCCTACCTGCACCATGTTACTGTAATGGCAAGGAAATGCTGTTGTACGTGCCCATTGAACTGAAAATGAAAATTAATTACATAAGTATATTATTTATATGTTGTTTATAGTTAAGGCATTAACATTGTGGAGGTTTAAAGAAATTGTAATTTATTTTTATCAAACACTGTTTATTCCACTTTTTTATGACGGTATAACCCTACCGGTTTCAAGGCTTTCACCTCATCTTCAGGGGAGCGCAAACAAGACTAAATGCTGTTCGAACTGGCACCGATATACACGCTTAAACGGTTGGGGGCTGGGGGGGGGTAGAAAAGCATGGGACAATTTCGGCCAAGAGCGGAGAGGTTTTGGGTAAATAACTGTACGGTCGGTGTACTGATCAGTTCGAACAGCATTTAGTCTTGTTTGCGCTCCCCTGAAGATGAGGTGAAAGCCTTGAAACCGGTAGGGTTATACCGTCATAAAAAAGTGGAATAAATAGCGTTTGATAAAAATAAATTATAATGTATTATTTATAGTTAAGGCATTAACATTGTGGAGGTTTAAAGACATTGTAATTTATTTTATCATACACTGTTTATTCCACTTTTTGTAACGGTATAAACCTACCTGTTTTAAGGCTTTCATCTCATCATTAGGGGAGCACAAACAAGAATGAATTATTTTCGAACTGGTACCGATATAGACGCTTTTAACGGTATACATTTGGGTTGAGGATTGGGATATATAAAAATTTGGCATCATCGATAGAAAATGTGTGGTTTTCACGGTGACAATGATTAACCACTTTAGAATAAATTAGAGGATTCATTAAGGCGGATTTGTGTTCACGAAATCTCTTTTCAAAATACGAGTATCTTGCTGCCTTTCCTATATAGAAATTATTACAAGCACATAAAAGTTTATACACACCACTGTTGCTAACTATTCCATTTTTGCCTTTCCCATTAAATAAAGGTTTCCGGAGATTAAAATTACTGTAAAAAGCTGGCTTTGTGTGAATTGGATTTTTTTTTGTTATTATGGTATGTTTTTTATATAAAGGGCAGCGAAGTTATGACCTCCTTTAACTGTATGCTTCATAGATTGCTCAGTGTCCCATTAACCGATGATAATTTTAAAAAAGAATTAATAAACATAAAAAAATATCTACAAATAATGGTTATCCAGGAAGCTTCGCCTCGTTGATTTACTTTTAAAAAACAAACTTACAAAATATCCTACATTTAACGACACCTAGAAGTGGAGCAAACTCCTATTTATAAAAAAAAGTATCACGTAAATAACCAAAAAAAAATCCAAGTCACACAAACTTTTTACAATAATTTGAATCCCCGGAAACTTTTATTTAACGGGAAAGACCAAAATGGAATACTTAGCAAAAGTGGTGTGTATAAACTTGTATGTGCTGACTGATAATTTATATATAGGAAAGACAGGAAGATCTTTTGTAAAACGATATCGCGAACAAAAATCCGCCTTAACAAATCCTCTAATTTATTCTGAAATGGCTAATCATTGTCACCGTGAAAACCACATATGTTCCATCGATGATGCCAAATTTCTAAGTCAGTGTATCGGGGTGAACATCTGGCAACCACATACATCTCAAGAATCTCGCCACTACTCGCCGAGATTGTCTCCTCCCTCCACCCACAGTCTCCAACCCGAATGTTTACCGTTAGAAGCGTGTATGTCGGTACCAGTTCGAATACAGTCTTGTTTGTGCTCCCCTGACGATGAGGAGAAAGCCTTGAAACCACTAGGGTTATACCGTTACAAAAAGTGGAATAAACAGTGTTTGATAAAACATATTACAATTAATTACATTTGTTTCAATCTATGAAAGTTTATCTATGACATTTGTGAGTGTATTCGATGCTATTTGTGGGTGAATTCTGTGCCATTTGTGGGTGTAGCCAATTTATTGGGCAACTGAATTTCTCTCTGTGCATAAGAGCTTTAATGGCAGTATTTTAGCCTATCTATATCTTATCTCTTTGCCTTGTTGTAATTTTTGCGGTCATCTGAATCAATCCGCAGATAACATTTTGTGGTACTGCGATGATAACTGAGTCAATAATGTCCGAAGAGAGTCTCGTTCAGGCTTACATCACTACATATTCTGACCCATCGACTACTCCGATCTAGTGACGTCAAAGGGTAGTTCGGTTGCATTTAAAGTTTTATGCGAAATTCCTGGCAACTTAAATAAAACACTTATTTTTTTATTTATCACTGTTTTATTTGAAACCGGTGGTGAACTCAAATTAAACCGGTGGTGAACTCAAATTAAACCGGTGGTGAACTCAAATTAAGCCGGTGGTGAACTCAAATAAAACAGTGGTGAATTCAAATGGAAAAAAATGTATTTTATTAAACATGTATAATCCTGACAAAAATGTGAAACAAACTCTCTTCTAAGACTCAAGAAATACTGGAAACTTGCTTAGCTGTTTGAACTCAAGACCGTAAGACGTTTTATAAGTATATTTACTACCCTGTTAGACATTTTCCTTCCTCTGTGACTTCGGACCTTAAGTCCTTCGTCATTATTATTATTTTAAGCTTTAGATGTGTCACTACCGTAGGAGTGCCCTTGGACAGTTCCTTCAGAATTCATAATAGATAAAAAAGATTTCCATCTTCTTGTATAGATAGCGTTGGATGAGACTGTATTTAGTGCCCCTTATCAGCGTGAATGGTGATGGTACGAACTAACGGTTCTTATTTTCACTCACTACTATAAAATATTTTTTTCCAGAATAACTTAAAAAGGTCCAAACTTATATTAATAATATTTTTATATAAAACACTTTTAAATAACAAAATACGTAATTGAAGTCACTTACTACTCATGTTGACTAATTAAACAATACTGATATTGTACATCAAAAACCAATGAATGCGCTATTTTACTATCGCATATTTTATCTATTGTACAAGTACCTAAAGATAAAAAAAAACAAAGGTAACTCATGAAAAATGGTTTGCGTATATTTCGGTACAAAAATGTTTTGAATGTTTTGCGTATATTTCGGTACAAAAATGTTTTGAATGTTTTGCGTATATTTCGGTACAAAAATGTTTTGAATGTTTTGCGTATATTTCGGTACAACAATGTTTTGAATGTTTTGCATATATTTCGGTACAAAAATGTTTTGCGTATATTTCGGTACAAAAATGTTTTGAATGTTTTGCGTATATTTCGGTACAAAAATGAAAATATAATGCAACTGTGCTATTTTTCATAATCATGTTTCAAATAAGATATATCATATACGAGTATTAAAAACGTATTTATTTTAAATAAACAAATAATTAAAAAAATAAACAAATAATATTTTTTAAATAAATTTATTGCTTTAATTATCAATATATATACTCGTAATTTGCATCATTACTAGGATGTATAGTATGTATATGTTATTATATTGCCGGATGAGTGGAAGTCGTTTACTATTTTAAAGCTCATATACACACTCAAGGAATGACTCCTTTCTGAGGGCATTACTTATTTTTAGAAAAGGCAAAAAATGAATACTTAGCAACAGTGGTGTGTATGAACTTTTATGTGGAGACTGTGATAATTTATACATAGGAAAGACAGGAAGATCTTTTGAAAAGAGATTTCGTGAACACATATCTGCCTTAACAAATCCTATAATTTATTGTGAAATGGCTAATTATTGTCACCGTGAAAACCATACATTTTGTATCGATAATGCCAAATTCTTACATATCAGTAGTACTGGAAATAAATTGGACAGATTAGAGGGCCTAGATTTTTCTAAGCCAGTGCATCGGGGTGAACATCTGGCAAACAAATATATTCCAAGAATTTCGCCACTGCTCGCTGAGGTCGTCTCCTCTCTCCCTCCACCCACAGTCCCCAACCCGAATGTTTACCGTTAGAAGCGTGTATGTCGTTACAAGTTCGAACAAAATTCAGCCTGGTTTGTGCTCTGCTGATGATGAGGTGAAAGCCTTGAAACCGGTAGGGTTACAAAAAGTGGAATAAACAGTGTTTGATAAAGCAAATTACAATCCTTATTTCCCATTTGTCCATGAGTTGTTGCGTAAAAATATAGATTTTCTTTTCTTGTGATTGAGTTTTTACTGTTGTTTTTTTTAATTTCGTTTCTTGGCCTATAAAAGTGCAAATCTCAAATGTATCTAGATGTTGTATTTTTTAAATTTTCAGATATAAGAAAATTTAATTAAAACATGTGACAAGCTTGTCGATTTAAAACAGGAATTCCCAGTTAGTCAGCCAGCAGGTCTACGGTATTTGAACATAGTGATTAAGCATGATGGTGATGGGTGAATATGTTATTTTTATGATTATTGAAATATATAGCTGATTGAATGATATGACTCGAACTATGTTATTATTTTATCTTTCTATGTCATGTAAAATAAATAAATTAAAGAAATATGCAGGACCTTCTGGCACCTCTCTTAACCGATCAAATTGGTCACAATATTTGATTTGAGTATTTATTTCACAATAAACTAACCCTTGAGATTCTCACCAAACAGATAATAGCATTTTTTTGCTATAAAACCTGGCTTAAGTACTAATTTTGCAACCTGATCTTTGGATAGTCATTGTCTTTGGTTTTGGATTACTTTACGAACCCATTTTTCATCTCCCGTTACTATTTTTTTTAAATGGAGTATTTTTCTCCGTATTAATTCAATCTTCGCATATTTTGAGCCGTGCTGCTTTGTTTTATACGAGTATGGTCATAGTATGTGGAATTCATTTTCTTTGTTTAAAAATTTCTTAAAAATTTTAAGGGCACTTTATATCAATGATGAATTTATTGGGTTGCATCTCCCTCCTTCTCCGATTTCATCACCAGTTCCCCTTTTCTTGGCCACTTTCAAGAAATCGTCCGATATTGAAATTTCCAGATTTTAGGTTATTAAATAGTCACTTACGAAGGTCTATACCGTCGCCATACACATCATGTTATTCCTTTCCTGCAACTGTTGCACTTTTATTTTAATAAAACTATTATAACAGTATTAAAAAAAAAGGATAATCTTGTGTGTTAATCCGTCCATTTGTAAATACTTAAATGTCAAATTTTATTAAATAAACAAATGTCTTGATAACGAAACTACCCTTAACGCATCTACGAGTACATCGGTCAGCGGACCTTTGTCTACTTAAGGGTCAACCATAACGCAGGTAAAAGAAGACATCATTATGGGTACTTATAATATTAAACGGATGTTGTGAATTCTATGGAAAGACGAACTAACGCCTCCATTATCGAAGATCTGAGAATCACCGACAGATTGTCGACAATATGCCTTCGACGAGTCCTCCGATTGTTTGGGCACATTTTTCGTGGCCATGGAGGCAATTTGGAAAGGTTTGTGATTACTGGAGGCATGGAAAGACGACGCATAAGAGGAATAATTCTAGTGTATTGGACTGATCAGGAGGACGTGACTCCTATGATAACTTCGGAGGAGAGGAGTCATCCGAGGTTATCATAGGAATCATGACGCTCAGTCATAAGCTATATAACAAATATGATGATGAATATTCAATGGATTATAATTTTATTTCAAATGATGTACAAACTTAAACCATATATCATACAAATACAATGTACATGGACTCAAAAAGGTATACAGTATAATAGGGCTAAAATCGAAGCATCCTATGCCAAAACAATATCACTATGTGTCCTCCAAAGCTGTATGACAGACAGAAAACTGAAGTGGGCAATATTCTTATATGACAAAACTTACCGGGTCTCTACTAATACATCGGGTGTACAAATATGAGAATAAAGGTGAGTGAGATAGATTGTCTGTTTCTGGTATTGACAAGGCTAACGCTTACTAGAATACGTACTCAATCACTTCCGACCTTGGAAATGTTGATGTCAACAAAGCAGTCGAGGACACTCTCGCCAGTTTTGCTTACTCCCCGACCAACCAAAACGAGGTGTAACTTTGCACGCCGTCCGAAATTAGTCGTATCCTTGACAGACTTAAAACACGAAAAGCCCCCGGTCACGACAATATACACAATAGCCTTCTTAAACATTTACCATATCAAGCGAGAATTTTTCTTACTTAAATAATAATTGCCTCATTCCTCCTCAAGCCTTTCTCACTTCCGAGTATTTGGAAAATAGCCAATATTGTTCCTATCCACAAGATAAATAAACCTACCGAAAATCCAACTAGTTACAGGTCCATCAGTCTTCTTCCAGGTCTTAGCAAGACCCTTGATAGAGGGATTGCCTCAAGGCTAGTGTTCTATCACGAATCCAATAATATATAACCTCATGAGCAATTTGGATTTAGGACAAGACACAACACGGTCCAGCAACTTACACATGTCATGGAAGACGTGTCGATGGGCTTCAATATAACCAGAAGTACTGGCATGGTACTGTTGGACCTTGACAAAACCTCTCGATACTGTCTGGCACGATGGCCTTCTCCACAACCTTCTCCTTACTGACACTCCACTCTATCTTGTCAAACTACTTCAATCAGTACATTCTTCAGTATACTTGGACCATATCTATTTAACATCTACACACACGACATACTTACTCCCCCAAAATGTAAGCTCGCACTCTTTGCTGACGATGCGGCATGCTACGCATCGTCACTCAAGGTGGATCGAGCTGGTCGCCGCCTTCAGATTGCTCTTGAGATTCTTGAAAAATACTACCAGAACTGGAGGCTCAAAATCAATGACGCCAAAACTGAGGCCATCATGTTTCCCCGCAAAATCAAGGAAAGAGTGTCATCGGTGGTTGCCTTGTTGAGTGGCAGGACGTGGTTAAATACCTCGGTCTGCATCCCGACCGGTGACTGACGTGGAAACCCCATCTGAATACCACTAGACAGAAGGGTCATGGATCTATTTTCCTATTATGTCCATAATTTTTTTAGTTTAATCAGTCATTAAGCTTTATTATTACTATTATTTTCGATATAAGGAACATATTAAAAAAATATATTTCTGTTTGGTAAGCTCATGTTTTACAGTAATAAAACCACATAGTTTCCGTTAAATTACTTATTATCAGCAGTTCTGGATCATTTGTTATTCTCAGTTATCCGATCATCCCGCAATTCCGTTTAGATCAGATAATCGTGACTCTACTGTACCAAGTAATATTAACATTTTAACACGTCGTTACTTTTTCTTAATTTTAATTAATATTATAACTTTATAAACAATATAAAATTAACACATAAGAACCTCTATCTATAGATAATTTATTAATTGATTTTTTGATTAAGCCTAATAAATAATCCAATGTCATGGATTGTTTTTGAGACAGTTAATCTGTATTTTCCTATCTTATTTTGATAACTGTATTAATTTTTTTGATAACTGTAAAATATGCTTGATATTCCCTGACGAGTAGCGAAAAAAAAAATTTAAAATGTAGTAATATTTAACTGATATTAAAAAAAAACACGTTAACCCATCAACTCCCAGTGTCACCTGTAGGTGATAGATGTTTAAATATATTTTTTTAAACATAGGGAAATAAAAAATTTGCTTTCTATAATCATCACTAAAAAACCAATATGTGACTTAAAATTACATTTTTTTCTGGAAACACTAACCGTACGTCATCGTCAAATTTTTGTCATCTGTTATCTGCAATCTATCAGATTTGTGGTGTTCGTGTTTTTCTTGCAGTAAAAATCGGGATAATTATGTCTATGGTAGACCGTAAGTATTGTATTTTTTATAATTTAATGTGATCAATGAATCTATAAGCTATAATGCAAATGTATTTTACTATAAATATAACGCTTGACATGGTTACGACTACATTCACAATATGAAGTGTCACTTGTAGGTGACACTGGGCAATATTATAACAAAACTGTTGTTTAGGGCTTGTTTTACTGCTTTACGGTGATGAGATTTAGAACTAGAGTGTCGTGGAATTAGATATCGAGGAAGACTACGGTGACATAATTTTATTTCATCATGATGGTATGATTATTGACTAAGAAAGTGAAGATGAAAATGAAGCTAATTTGCTCCATCTTCCCAGTCGTATGCTCCGTTTTCAAGTAGAACTACAAAGAAGACCCACTGCTTCTGAAGATATTTATATAGGCGTCCAGGAGGAAGAAGAAGAACACATCAAACTGCCATGGAATGAGTCATATTACAAAAGTAGATGGGATTGAATTCGTAAATAAAAAATGGGTGAAAATTCAAGTGGACTGCCTGAGGAAGAAGAAGAACACATCAAACTGCCATGGAATGAGTCATATTACAAAAGTAGATGGGATTGGATTCGTAAATAAAAAATGGGTGAAAACTCAAGATGTATTAGGTGTTAACATACGAGTAAGTTGTGTCCGTTTTTTTTTTCAAAATTTAAAAATCAGTACCAAAAATAAAACAAATTGGTAAAGGTTATACGTCATTCGAAAGAAAATTTTCTGCCCTACAAGAAATTGTATTTGCTTTTACGTTACATATATTATTTTATTTGATTATAAACCTTCAAAATGGAATGTGAAGTAGACGAAAGTGTGCATTATCGACACCTTCTGTTCGCGTTCAATCGAGGGAATAAAGCTGCCAAAGCTGCTCGCGATATTCGCGTAGTGTACGGTGAAGATGTTATGAAATAAAGGACAGCTTGTCGATGGTTTTTGCGTTTCAAAGACGGTAATTTCGACCTGAAAGACATGGAGCGTTCCAGACGACCAGTGGACTTCGATTAGGACCACTTTAACCATATTTATTCATGAAGATCCCCAATATCTTGTTGAGCAAAAAAATTTCTTTCGAATGACGTATAAAATAACCTTTACCATTTTGTTTTACTTTTGGTGCTCATTTTTAAATTGTAAAAATAACGGACACAACTTACGAGTATGTTAACACCCAATTTAACAAGTATATGGGCGGAGTTGACCGTTTTGATGAGAATGTTGCCTCCATGAGGGTAAATCTTTGCGGTAAAAAGTGCTTCTTCCCTCTGTTTGCTTTTGGTTAAGACGCTGATTGTCAAAACGGTTGGTTTATCAAAAGACAATTAGCAAGTAACTGGACCTATTGTGATTTTCGCAGAAATATAGTTATCACATATCTTCAAATATATGGAAAGCCTCCATCCCGTGATAATGCTTGTGGAGTTCAAGTCGAGATTAGGGTCTCGAAATATTGGTATATGTTATACGAGGCGTATCCAGAAAGTAAGTGTACTGAGGCTCTCACGACCGGATGGATTTTATTTTCGACATGTTGGCTACACTTCCGTGTAGCCTGACCCTTCCTCTCCACAACGAGACCGGTTCGAGGTCAGTACGTTGAGAAGTGTCGACGCGACAACACGTTTCGTGAAAAAAGTCAAACCAATCTCCCGCCAAGTGCGAAATTTTGTAAAAAGGCAAGAGTTTTTAAGGCGCTGCAAACTCCATGGAGATGAATTTCTCCGCTCCATCGTTACTGGAGATAAAATTTGGGTTGCACACTACACGCCTGAAACCAAAAGGCAGTCTCAACAGTGGCGTCACACCTCTTCACCCTCCGCCAAAAAGTTCAAAACCACAATTTCAGCCAAGAAAATCATGGCATCCGTGTTTTGGGACTGTCAAGGCATAATTTTAATTGAATATATGCCTCAAGGGGAGACCATCAACTCTGCAAGATACTGTGAGACCCTAAAAAAATTGCGAAGGGCGATTCAGAACAAGAGGAGAGGCATGCTGACAAAGGGAGTCTGACTGCTGCACGACAATGCAAGACCACACACGGCCAACGCCACGAAGGAACTGCTCGCCTCGTTTAAATGGGATGTCCTGAACCATCCCGCGCATTCCCCTGACCTAGCACCTTCAGATTACTATCTCTTTACCTCCCTGAAGCTGCACATGGGTGGAAAAAGGTTTTCAACCGACGAGGAGGTAAAGGAGGAGGTGGAGAAGTTGACGGAGGGGTTGGCGGGAAACTACTTCGAGGAAGGCATCTAAAAGTTGATACCCCGCTTCACCACCTGCATTGAGAGGAATGGCGACTATGTCGAAAAATAGCTTACATATGTACTACGGTAACCACGTAATTTTTTTGTTTAAATAAAAAAAATTGTAACCTACAAAAATTCAGTACACCTAGTTTCTGGATATGCCTCGTATAATATATATATATATATATATATATATATATATATATATATATATATATATATATATATATATATATATATATATATATATATATATATATATATATATATATATATATATATATATATATATATATATATATATATATATATATATATATATCATCATCACCATCAGCCTGTATCTATCCACTGCAGGATGTAGGCCTCTCCAAGTTGTCTCCACAAAATCCTGTCCTTTGCACATTGCTGTGTGATGGTGATGATATATATTATCATCACCATTGGTGATGGTGATGATATATATATATATATATATATATATATATATATATATATATATATATATATATATATATATATATATATATATATATATATATATATATATATATATATATATATATATATATATATATATATATATATATATATATATATATATATATATATATATATATATATATATATATATATATATATATATATATATATATATATATATATATATATATATATATATATATATATATATATATATATATATATATATATATATATATATATATATATATATATATATATATATATATATATATATATATATATATATATATATATATATATTGTTTCATCATTCATGGGGGTTTATTGGACAAGAAGTACTTTGGTCTCCCCTTATACCGCGCTGCCCAAGCGTATTGGTATGAGGTTTTATTTCGGGTTTTCCATCCCTATAGCACTCTTGTCAGAGTCTTGTTATGTACAGGTATTTATGTACAGGTTTTCTGTTGGGGTTTTCCTTCCCTTAGCTGGTGTGGTCTGGTTTTAAGGCGCCAGAAACTCGCCTTTCATCCTTCCGCTATCTGCTATGGTACACATAGTGTGACCACATTGCCCAGGGTTCGCGACGGGGACGCTAACGAATCGGACTAGCCAGTAGTGTTGCTGATAGTATGCAACTAGGCGTTCCACAGCATTTTATAGACTTACACCTTCCAGCATAGTGCAAGTCACTGTGACCCTACTGACAATTCGAACACGTGGCATCGGCGAGCAAAGGACCGAACTGTTTGGAGTCAACTTGGGGAGACCTTCATCCAGCAGTGGATCGACCCTGGTTGACAATGATGATGATGATGATATATATATATATATATATATATATATATATATATATATATATATATATATATATATATATATATATATATATATATATATATATATATATATATATATATATATATATATATATATATATATATATATATATATATATATATATATATATATCATCATCATCATCATTGTCAACCAGTTTAGGAACTAAGAAGTAAACTGGTACGAGAAGTACAAATAATGCCCAGTGACAGCTCTTTTAAAAAAGTGGGAGTAGATTTTTTTTATTATTATTTTGGTTTTTTCAGTGTTAATATAATACTTAGTAAAATAAATTACAAATTTTTTCACCATCATAGCTATGGGAATTGAAGGGTTAAGCTTTAAATTAGCGCACGATTATCTAATATTTAAGTAACAGATAATATATTTCGATCTGTTCCAATTATATTTACATTATTTTCGAGAAGGCAATAATACTCACTGACAATCAGAGCCGTATTTGCTAACAGGCTAACGTAGTTTTTTGCCTAGGGGCGCCAAACCAAAAGAGGCGCCAAAAAATAATTCAATAGGTTATGAAAATATGTACATACATGAATGATTTAGGTAACTACTTCATGGAAGAACGCGTTCGTATGAGTTCATTTAAAAAAAGTACGATAATCCAATTAATAATTAACAAAAAAATAATAACTCTCGATACAAATACTATATTTACATTATTTTATTTATGTACACCATTAACAAACTGTTCCAAGGAATAAAGTTTTACTTTTTTGAATGAATTACAAACATATTAAAATCCATGCTAAAACAAAAAAGACTAAACACATTGGCCATATTACGTATAGAGTTATCGTGTGATAGACGGGTTTAAAGGATCATTGAAAGTGGGGTAGCGACAAGGAATAAGGTAAACAGAATGTTTAATATGATATACAAAAACCGTGCAATATTAACAGTTGAAAAAATGTCTACACATAATGGATTTTGGTGCCCACCTTGACGTATGAAAAGGAAACATGCACTTGGCACAAGAAGGATAAGAGTAAGAGTAATGATGTACACATGCATGCGCTAAAAAAAATTATGAAGTGTTTATGTGTGAAAGAAGGCTGAATAAAAATATGAATTAATGATAAGATAAGAATAGATAAAATGGAAGTTTTAAGTTAGGTGTAGAAGAAAGCTTAAAGATGGGTTGGAAATGAATGAATGATAAAAGAAGAAGTACTAAGCGAGTATGCAAGTCAGAAGAGTAAGGTGTGCATGGACCAAACGTAGACAGGAAAACGTGGTTGAATCAAATGAACCAGATTTCGAAAGAGAGTTGTGTGAGAAGTATGAATAATACAATATTCTGCATGACGAGATGTATGAACGTGGAGGAAGCGAAAGTTTTGTGTTTGGAGATATGTTCTCTCTGCCTACCCTGCAAGGGGCATGATTTGATGATATGTACGCGTGTACCAAGCATAACAGTAAATATGGACTTGTAGATACGTTGGCAGAGATAAAAAATAGAAAAAATAGCGTTCTTTTTTTAAGTAATGATCTCAGATTGATAATGGATTGCTTTATCAATCTTAGATCAATATATATGCCAACATATAACATACTGATCAAAGTTTAAATTATTCCTCGACTGTCGATAGGAGGAGCAATCAATCACTCAAAAATGAAGTCATAGATATTTATTAAGATGACTTAAAAGAGCTATAAGAACTAACTATATGTATTATAGACGCAAAGGGCACAATAATGTAAGCTACAATGAAATAGCTGTTAGTAAATTTGTATAGATTACATAATATAAATGATAACAAATTAGACGACCCCAGCGACCTATGATAGTTGGTTGTCAAGAAAATGTATAACCTTGGTTTCAGCGATAATCTAATTGGATTATTTGCACCATACCTAAAAGAACAATCTCCATGCGTAATAGTCCGGGACAAGTTTTCTGTAGAATTCATCGCAAGATCTGGTTTACCACAAGGGTCAAATTTAGGTCCCCGCTATTCCTCATATTAATAAACAATTTTCAAAATTCCATAAATCACTCGACATGTTTATTGTTCGCTGACGATTTGAACGATTTTGATTTGACGATTATCGAAAAATAATTCACTTCACGATTGTGCAGAGTTGCAACAGGACCTAGGCTCTCTAGTTTCCTGGACTGAGCAAAATAATCTCCTGTTCAATATAAATAATTGTGTCTGTGTATCCTATAGTCGATCATAAATCATTTAACAGAGTTTCTGAATTTAAAAATTTCGGCATAACCTTTGATGTCGGACTGTCATTCGTTTATGTCTCGCGTTTGATATCGGACTGTTACAAACTACTCGGTTTTATAATAAGAATATTAAGAGAATTTAACAGTATCCTTTACAAAACACACTAAAACTAAAAAAAAACAAATAGCTAGGGTATCAATGTCTTCCAAATATATTTTTACAATTTGTGCTACATGTACATTTCAATGTTAGATGCTTAAATACACAAAACAATATATTATATGACAAATTAAATACATAATTTGATTAATAAACAATATAATCTCAGTGCCTTCGTCAAGACTGAAAAGTGATGGCGTACATATTAAGGAATATAAATTTCATAATTAACAGACTTCAGTTCCTTGCCATCGAATGAATAGTAGCAACCACCATGGGATCCATGAACCTGGAAAAATCAAAACAAGACGTTTGATCACAAGATATTTACTAACAACTTATTTTTGAGATATATGAATATGCACTTATATTAAAACACATGTTGGAAGGAAAATGTTGGAAGTTTACAATAGGTTATAAAACACATGTTGGAAGGAAAATGTTGGAAGTTTACAATAGGTTATAAAACACATGTTGGAAGGAAAATGTTGGAAGTTTACAATAGGTTATAAAACACATGTTGGAAGGAAAAACACAAGATAAGGAAAATGACTCGAAGCGCAGATTTATTTCTCTAATAAAGTGAGTTAATCTCTGGAGTTCAAACAGCCCAGCAAATTGTTGGTACTTTCACAGCTCTTTTGTATATTGTTGTGAGTTTGAGTCCATATTGTTACCGCCAATATTCGATCAACATTGCCTAGTTACTTAACTACCACGATACAGGTAAAGTTAACATTTGAGCTGATACTTGTTCAACAAGTTCTACATGCTACAGTAGATAAATGTGGGTTGATGACGATTATTGAAACATGTTTGCAAAAATAAATCATTAATCTACCATAAATCCTTAGTGCCATTTCGAAATCGGGAGTAGATGGCGATGATGAAAAACATGCACTTTCTTTTATTTAGGACTTTTTGCAATAAAATACGGTGAGTTGTGTCACGGAAATAATTTACAGGAAAGGCATCACAGCTATTTAATTGATCCTTTGTTCAAATCTATCTCAGGAATTAGAACCTCGTGAGCCCTTAATACACATATTTTGGTGAAAGACATGTCTTCATATATTTTCAATTACCAGTATAGAGCCATATACTGTCAATTGAATGACTGCTGCATGTGCGATACGACATTTTGTTACACAAACAGGTGTTCAATAAAGTTCCAATCTTGATCAGACATTATTTTTTGTTTTTCATCACTAATATCAGGCATAGAGTTATCAGGCATAAAGTTATCAGGCATAGAGTTATCAGGCTTTCCAAGTATTTACTGTTCGCCGACGGTTCAAAACTACATAATTAAATAAATTAATTCTCTCCAAGACCGTATGGAACTTCCGATTGATTTGAATGGTGTCTGGAGTTGGAGTAAGACCAATAAGTCGACCATCAGCATATTTTAATGTAAACTCATGACTTTTTTCAAGATCTTAGACCCAGAGGCACTTAAGGTACTTAATTGATGATCAGCCCATCGTATATGTCGACACTATCAAAGACCTTGGCATCATGTTCAACAGTAAATATGTGCTCGGTTATCATATCGAGGTTATGTGTTTATCTGCTAGTGAAGTTATGAGATTTGTGAAAAGAGTATCTAGGCCCTTTAGGGCATTCGATGGTGGCGATTTTACAATTCACTGGTTCGCAGTAGATTAAAGTGCGGCTGAATCATTTGGAACCAAGAGGAATCCAGAATTTCTTTATAGTTGTGCAAGTTCATTAGATATTTCTGCGACACCTTTATCGCAAAGATTATGGATTTTGGTCATAGCTCTATCGCATATCTTTTTAATAGATATGCTTGGATATTTAATATTCCTAAAGCGTAAGAACATATACGAGTATATTCACCTCTTTATACATAAACAAATTGCTAACAGGAAAAATAGCAAACCCTTTGTTCATTCACCGACTTTTTTTTCAATATTCCGCACTATTATTTACGCAATCATGACTTTAGATTGTTTTCGATGGTGTATTTATGAAATGAGTTCTTTAGAGCATCACCACTCGCACACGGAATGTCCTTATTGAATAAATTCTGATATATACCACATCGCTATGGATAAATTGAGCATAAAACTCCTTCGTAAACTTCGTTTAACTGAGTCACTTTACAGGGAGGAATGAGTTATGTTATTCTGTCATTATACTATATTTGGACTTAATTTTTTTTATTATTATTTGATGTGGTTGTGTTAAGCCTGTATCAAATATTAATTAAATGTTAATGTGGTTAGATAGCGTATATTTTAGTTAAAGATACCAAAACCATATTTCTCACGCTTCATTTATCTCTTAAGGTTAGGAGTATTTCAAAAATATATCAAAATAATATTGAAATATTTAGTTCTGATCCTGTTAATAAGAGAGTTGCCCCTAGGGTTCGCTTTATGTAGAGAAAACATAATACATGTCAGTCATATAATATTATGAAAAATTAAGCTTTTTTCTTTATCATTGTTTCCCACCAAATAATGATGCGATGAGGAAAAAACAAAAAGACGAAACCTTTCCAGGAAAGTTCACACCATTTCCATGGCGTACCCTGCCCATGTACAGGGGCTCTCCGTCTGAGGTGTAGCCGAAGGTCACTACTGCATTGGCAGGCACGTTGTCACCTGAAGCATACAACCAGTTATGATGTTTTCGCATGCCCTTAGTTAACAACATAAGCTAAAAAAACAAAAACAAAACGTTAAGTAATACATAATGGATGGATTTGAATTTGTTGTGCTGGAGTCGGATGTTACGAAGCCATGGACGGTAAGACGTATTATTTGAAGATCTGAATTTCACTCACAGATTATCAACAGTGTATGAAGAATCCTCGAATACTTCAGACTCATAGCCCTCACAGAAAAAAACAGCTAGGATAGACTTTTATCACTTTCTGTGTGAAAATACAGTACACAAAAGGACAGTACTTACTGTCTGGAAGTTTCCAGCCTATTGAACCAATCAACTAAATAAAACAACAGGACTAACCTTAACCGCTACTCTATAAGTCAAAGGTTGTCATGGGAGTCACGACCCTCAGTAACAACCGGAAGAAGAAATAACCTTCAAGTATTTGTTTAGTGCAAGTGCAATATAAATGCTAATGTCCTCACCAGGTGATGATAAAGATTAAAATACTTATATAAATGTTATTATTTCCTAAAGAATTAAAATATTTATGTTCATTATAAAAGACGACCTCCGTGGCCTGGTGGTAAGACGCTTGTCTGCCGATCCGGAGGTTGCGGGTTCAATCCCCGCCGAAACTCAGATTTAAATAAAAATGGATTCCAGTCTGGTTTTCATATAAGGCCTATTAAAAGATTTTTATGGATGAGAGTCTAACGGGTTTCCCGATTTGAAGACGGTAGACTCTGGATGTCTTCCAGCTTACGGGAAATGTATTGGTATTTATGCTCAAGTTAAACATGTAGCATAAGGGATCACACACGTATTTCGCACATACGAGTACTTTAAAAATGTCGGCTGATAACCCATCTGGTCCGATTGCTTTGTCGGTTTGCAATGAGTTTATGCTTTTCAACACTTCTTTCTTAGAAATGGAATGGAGCGATATGCTTCTGATGTCTGATGAACTGTTTAATATATTTTTTAAGTCATATTTAACCGTCGAATCTAGGTAAACTGATTGAAAATATTATGCGAAATTTTCTGCAATATTTTGGGGGTCTTCGATTATGCTATCTCCCAGTTTCATAGATTTGAAGCTAGTTTTGTTCGTTTTTCTATTTTTTACATGATTCCAAACATTTGAAGGGTTGTTTCGGATGTCGGTCTCTATCTTGGCTAAATACTCATGGCGCGATTGTTTTCTTTGAGTTTTTAATTTGACTCTCAGCCTCGAGTATTCTAAATAATCAGCCTGGGTTCTGCTTTGAAGATACCTATTATGAATTTTGTTTTTATTTTTGAGATCTCGGATTATATCAACATTGAACCAAACTGTATAGTTGGGCAAATTTGGTAGATTATGTTTTGTGGGACGCAGATATCTAGCGTTCCGTAAATGACACAATGGAAGTACTCTACAGCTGTATCAATATTATCTATACTATACAGTGTTCCAATCGAAATGTAGCAAAATGTTATTTAATTTTATTTTAAAATGCCTTATAGTAGTTATATGTAGGGCGGGAGTCGTGCTGGTAGGGGAGAGGAGCCCTGGGTGACGGAGGGTGGTACTTGCGGCCCTTCCCTCTCCATCTCATCTGGACCTCCACGGAGAGTGTTGGATGATGTCTATCTTCCTTTACAAAGCACTCCAACGATCTGTCCACCTTGCAGTTGGTATTGCTTAATACTGGGTCTAGCATATTGCCGTATTCGTTATTTATATAATTGTATTGGACAAGATCGTCACAAAATGTGAAACTCATGATTTAATCTGGTTTAGTAATAATCTTGTTTTCAAATAACTGAATTTAAAAACTTGCCGAAAAAGGCATCCCAAATAAACATCATAACATTATGGTCACTATTGAAGACAAATAGGTTGTCTCAAAATAATTTGCATAATATTTAGTTTGTATTTTTTTAAAACATCCCATTTCCTGATCAAATGATTACGTTTATTCTATTTAATATATAATTTTTTATTTGAACATCAGAAATTTTATTGAAAAAATAATGTTCATAATTTTTTTAGCCCGTGAGAAGTCAATTAGAAATGTGTAAATCTAATAGGAGTGCAACGTGTTAAAATCATAATTGATTAAGAAATATAATTCTTATTCAAAATGTGTCATTTTTTTCATTCGTATGGTGCCTATTGTCGTCTAGTTGGTCTGGATTCCAATTAAATAACTTACCTCAAATTTGTCTACCTTAATCTCTTGACCTTCGTAAGGCGCATAGGCTTCATTCCTCTTTGGGATTACTTTTACAGGCAACATGTGTCCATTGTGGACGACTCTGCCCGCGAAGATTTCACTACCGTCAAGATCAGTTCCCACCTGCACCATTTTACTGGAATCGCAAAAAGATGATGTTGATGGCACCCATTGAACTGAAAATGAAAATTATTTACATCTGTTTCAATCTATGAAAGTTTATTTATGACATTTGTGGGCGTATTCGAGGACATTTGTGGGTGTATTATATGACATTTGTGGGTGTAGCCAATTTATTGGACAACTCAATATATTTCTGTGCATAAGAGCTTTATTGACAGCATTTTAGCCTTTATCCTATATCTTTGCCTTGTTGTAATTTTTGCGTCAATCTGGATCAATCCGCAGATAACATTTTGTGGTATTGCGATGATAATTGAATCAGTAATTTCCGAAGAGATTCTCATTCAGGCTTACATCACTACATCCTCAGACCCATCGACTTATCTGATCTAGTGACGCCAAAGGATAGTTCGGTTGCATTTAAAGTTTTCTGCAAAATTGCTGGCAACTTAAATAAAACACTTCTTTTTTTTTATTCAACACTATTTTATTTGAAACTGATGGTGAACTTGTGGCGGTCGTCGCGGAATATTGTCCCACTTTAGCGGCTGTGTCCTAGTGGGACGAGATGATGATGGTTGTTGATAAATAAATAAACTCGTTAAATCGCAATGCAGAAAGAGAGAGTGTTTATTTTTATAGTAACGTAGGTACTTATATTTTTTTGGAATGTGCGCGAGAGTGCGCTCGCTTACGTCTCGCTTCTGTGAATGCAGGAGCGGTTATTGTCGTATGTAGGTATTCATCTAAATACGGAACTGGTGAGATAGCCGTGGTGCGTTCTCTCTTTCTGGCGTGTGGTGCGGTCGCATGGCCGGCGTCAATGGCCGGCATGTGACCTTCGGACTGTTTTCTATAATTTATCGAGGAATCCGAAGGTCGTTTCATCGGTCATTGACCGTATGTATGCGACAATATTCCGCGACGACCGCCACAAACTCAAATAAAACAGTGGTTAATACAAAAATTTTAAAATAAGTATTTTATTTATTTTATTAAAAATGTATAAACATGACACAACGAAGTGAAACCAACTCTCTTTTAAGACTCAAGAAATAATGGAAACTTAATAGATAAAAAAGATTTCCATCTTCTACGAGTAGTATAGATAGTGTTGAATAAGACCGTATTTAGTGCCCCATAACAGCGTGAGTGGTGATTCTACCAAATGGACTATCCTTTTTTTAGCCACTCCTAGAAATCCTTTTATTTTACAGAATAAATTAAAAAGATTAAAATGTATGGTTATAATATTTTTTATTTAAAATACTTTTAAATAACAAATTACGTAATTAAAGTCACTTACTACTCATGTTAACCACTTATACAATACTGATATTTTATATAAAAAACCTATAAATGTGCTATTTTACTATCATAGACTTTATCTACAAGTGCCCATAGATAAAAACAAACCAAATTACGTAATTAAAGTCACTTACTACTCATGTTAACCACTTATACAATACTGATATTGTATATAAAAAACCTATAAATGTGCTATTTTACTACCATAGACTTTATCTACAAGTGCCCATAGATAAAAACAAACCAAATTACGTAATTAAAGTCACTTACTACTCATGTTAACCACTTGCATAATACTGAAATTGTATATAAAAAACCTATGAATGTGCTATTTTACTATCATAGACTTTATCTACAAGTGCCCATAGATAAAAACAAACCAAATTACGTAATTAAAGTCACTTACTACTCATGTTAACCACTTATACAATACTGATATTGTATATAAAAAATCTATAAATGTGCTATTTTACTATCATAGTTTATCTACAAGTGCCCATAGATAAAAACAAACCAAATTAACCCATAAAAAATGTTTTGACTAATTGACATATATTTCGGTACAACAATTCAAATCTAACGCTACTGTGCTATTTTTCATAATCATGTTTCGATTAAGATAGATCATATACTATACGAGTAGGGTACGAATATTAAAAACGTATTCAAATAATCAATAAAATAAACATATAATATTTTTTTTAAATAAATTTATTGCTTTAATTACCAATATACATAATTTGCATTATTACTAGGATGTATGTATATTATATTGCCAGATGAGTGAAAGTCATTTAGTATTTTAAAGCTCATATGATATGCACACTGAAGGAATGGCTCGTTTATGAGGGCATTACTGAATCTGCGAAATGATTATTGCGTATTGATAAATAAATATTCTTATTTCCTTTATTATTCATAGTCAAGGCATTAACATTGTAGAGGTTTAAAGGCATTGTAATTTGTTTTATCAAACACTATTCATTCCCCTTTTTGTGACGGTATAACCCTACCGATTTCAAGGCCTTCACCTCTCATCAGGGGAGCACAAACAAAACTGAATTATGTTCGATTTGGTGCCGACATTTTATTTATTTATTTAACGACACGACAATATCTTTATGAAAAATGAACGTGTGGCAGGTTATACAAGTACTTAAAATTATTGACAAATAATACAAAACTTTATCTTAAACCAACATGAAGATACAAAAAGCAGTAGTAATAATAAATTACAGTCATTGTTTTAAAATTATTTAATAATCTTTGAGAATTTTGTGGGAATTTTATGGATAGATATTGAGATATATTGTAGAAAACACATGGCCTCATTAGTAGAACGAGATGCAAGTTGCTTTGCAGATTTAAAAGCTTCATACATGTTGATGCAGGGTTACTCAACTCCAGAGGCAAAGTATTGTCCTTAATGTTTTGTTTATATTACGCTTTTTTATATTAATAAAAGAGAGCACAAAGTTAGTAGATATTTCTAAATATTGTGATTTTTTGGCGAATACTATATATACTTATATTAAAAATATCTAAATTGTTGCAAAACTCGTTTCCAAGTCTTTGCATACAAATTATAGAGGAGTTGATTTTATAATTAGTATAGCAATTTTCGGTATAAAAGGGATTGAGCTGTCTTGTGGGTCTAGTGGGAATACGAAATGAAATGCTTGCGAGTAAGTGAGGTGCATCAATCACTGAGTTAATTTTTTTGTAAAGCTTTACTATTTCGGCTGTTTTTCTTCTGTCACACAGCTTCAAGAGTTTCATTACATTTAATAAGTTGGGATAATTTCTTTGTTCGTGTGGTATTCCGAGTTTAAAATTTATGAATCTTGTTTATGAATTTATGAGTTTGTGCATGGGCGGCGTAATGAGGAGACCATATTGATGAGTTGTAGTCAAGGCGGCTACGTACCAAAGAGCAGTACAGCATTTTTAATGTTCGTAAATCCGAGAAATGTTGGGCAGTTCTTAGTACAAATCTCAAGAGTTTTGAACTATCCCGAGTGATTTTGTTCACATGTTCTATAAATGAAAGTTTTTCATCAAATATAATTCCTAAGTCCCTTATAGAAGCTACTCGTTTTAATATATATTGATTTAGCGAATACTCGTGATTTAGCGAATTTATGTGCTGACTGATAATTTCTAACTTTTATGTGCTGACTGCGATAATTTCTAACTTTTATGTGCTGACTGTGATAATTTCTAACATTTATGTGCTGACTGTGATAATTTCTGGCGTTTTTGTGCTGACTGTGATAATTTATATATAGGAAAGACAAGAAGATCATTTGTTAAGAACGCAAAACCACCTTAAAAATCCTCTAATTTATTGTGAACACAAAACACAAACCACCTTAAAAATCCTCTAATTTATTCTAAAATGGCTAATCATTGTCATCGTGAAAACGATACATTTTCTATCGATGATACCAAATTCTTACATATCAGTAGTAACGGAAATAAATTGGACAGATTAGAGGCCCTAAAAATACCTAAGTCAGTACATCGAGGTGAACATCTGGTAAACACATATAATTTATCCCAAAAATCTCTCTACTGCTGGCCGAGATCGTCCCATGCCTCCCTCAGTCCCATGTCCCCAAGCGTTAGAAGCGTACTATATATGATATATCGGTACCAGTTCAAACATAATTCAGTCTTGTTTGTGCTCCCCTGAAGATGAGGTGAAAGCCTTGAAACCAGTAGGGTTATACCGTTACAAAAAGTGGAATAAACCACTGTCTTGTTGTTGTATCCTTCCTCCCTCCATCCACAGTCCTCAACCCGAATATTTATCGTTAGAAGCTCGTATATATGGTATAATACTCGTATATCTAGATGTTGTATTTTTTAAATAATTTTCAGTGATAAGAGCATTTAATAAAATATGTGACAAGCTTGTTGATTTAAAACAGGAATTCCCAGTTAGTCAGCCAGCAGGTCTACGGTATCTGAACATAGTGATTAAGGATGATGGGGAAGGGGGAATATGTTATTTTTATGATTATTGAAATATGTAGCTATAAACTCCTGAAATATATAGCTTTAAACTCCAACTTTGTTATTATTTAATCTTTTTTTGTCATGTGAAATAAATAAATTAAAGAAATATGCAGGACCTTCTGGCACCTCTCTTAACCGACCAATTTAGTCACAATATTAAGGAAGAATTAAGTGAAAACTCTTGTCTGGAATGTGCGGCTGTATGGCTGCGAAACGTGGACCATCAGCCAGAGTGAATCCAGGCGTCTGGCTATCTTTCAGATGTGATGCTACAGGCGCATGGCCAGGGTCCATTAGTCAGATCACATCTGAAACGACGAGGTATTGAGCGGGGTTGGAGAAACAAGGCAACTCCTAAATAAATAACTCCCAACAACGATCCAGTTGGATAGGTCATAACATCAGGCACCCAGACCAGCTCCTTACCATCCTCGAGGGAATGATTGAGGGCAATAACCATAGAGGCTGCCCTAGATAAAGCTACATGGACCGGGTGATCCGGGACGTGCGCTGTGGCAGCTACCAGGAGATGAAGAGACTGGCGGATGACAGAGATGAGTGGAGGGATCGAGTGCTTGGTGCAGACCAATCCTAGGATTGTAACCTAGATATAGCTACATGGACCGGGTGATCCGGGACGTGCGCTGTGGCAGCTACCAGGAGATGAAGAGACTGGCGGATGACAGAGATGAGTGGAGGGATCGAGTGCTTGGTGCAGACCAATCCTAGGATTGTAACCTAGGTATAGCTACATGGACCGGGTGATCCGGGATGTGCGCTGTGGCAGCTACCAGGAGATGAAGAGACTGGCGGATGACAGAGATGAGTCGAGGGATCGAGTGCTTGGTACAGACCAATCCTAGGATTGTAACCTAGATATAGCTACATTGACCGGGTGATCCGGGATGTGCGCTGTGACAGCTACCAGGAGATGAAGAGACTGGCGGATGACAGAGATGAGTGGAGGGATCGAGTGCTTGATGCAGACCAATCCTAGGATTGTAACCCAGAAAAAAAATTCATTCCAAGGAGTTTTTGATGGACTATTAAGTTTAAAAATTGGTTAAATTATTGTATGAAAATGTCCTTTGACAAACTTACATATTTTATAGGTTGGTACCTGGTTATATGAAACTACAGGTCTTATGGATATATTGGTTTTTTTATGTAATTTGGCTAAGCCATATAAGATAATTGAGGTATTTGTGGATTCATTATATACAAACTCTTTTTAAAGTGTTGGTTCATGATGGAGCTACATTTTTTAAGGATGGATTTTACTTTAGTCTGTAGAGAATTTAAAGGGCTGATTTTTAAAACTTGAAATTTATTGTCATTCAGAAAATCTAGGACTTTTTCCTCAAAATCCTTTCTATGAAATATAACTATTGATTCACTTTGTATGCCATGGTTAATGTTAAATTATTGTCTTTCATAGTATTTTTGATGTCCATAGCTGTGGCTAGTTCCTTCCGGGTGATGTTATTCACTTGACACTTGGCGATGGATTTCTTGATGTCGGCTGCACACTTTTATTGCCCATTTTTGTCCTCGTTACGAAGTAGTGCATCAGCGTTCACAGCGAGCAGCTCGTGGAAAACGTGGTTGGAAACTGACCGAGGAAAATGTGGTTGGACCAAATTAACCAGATTAGGGAAGAAAGCAAAGTGAGAAGTATGAATAATGGAAGATTATTCATGAAGAAATGTATGAATGTGGAGGAAGCGAAAGTTGTGTGTTTAAATAAGAAAAGTTTGGAGATCTATTATCTTTGCCTACTCCGCAAGGGACATGGCGTGATGGTATGTATGTATTTGGTTTGTTTAAGATTTTTATTGTATATATAATTTGGTTTCTGAAGTGACTACAATATTTTTTCACAAATATTGTGATCCTTTTAGATATTTCTGTTTGCCGGCATGCATGGATAAAGTAAATGATATTTTAAAAGAAGGTAATGTTAAATGACTAAGAATTCGTAGGAGTTATATTAGAAAATGTATGGGTGCAGAAGAGGCGAAAGATGTGCGTTGTGATAAGAAAGTGTGGCGGTCTGTCCTCTACCTGTGGTGTGATGTTTTGTATAAATGCATCTCCATCCCTGTGAAACTGTGAGACCAATTTCTTTTTAATTTTGTGATCAGGGTGGTTGATATCGTCGGTACACCTGAGACTTGACAATCGAACACATTGTATTGTTTTACGCTTTCTCTTTTTAAAGTGAAACCTGACAGTTTTATTGCAATATAGCAATCTCTTACAATCAACTAGAACTATGTTAAATATCATACATCTTGTTACGCCATTTCCCGTGCGCCATAGGCAAAGAGGATACGCAACATAATTTTATATCATAGACATAAGATCACTCTCACTTTTTACATTTGTTTCTTTTAAAATTGTATTCCCTTGATCCAATCATACGGTTCTTCGTCTTTCGTCATACATTCCACTCACATTTACACTGTTTATTTGTTTTTATTAATATTTCTTCATCCATTTATTCTACATGTCCAAACCATCTAAGAGTGTTCCTCATCACCTTACATAATACATCAGCCTAAAGTTTAACATATCCTTTTCTTTTTTAATTGAACCTGCAGCCCCCGGTATCTTATCGGTAAGGTTACGAAACTGGTAATCCATTTTAAATAAATAATTTGTAAAATTAGACACATACATTCAAACATTAAACCACTGCTTTATAAATTTATTTAGATTTTTTAAATTGCTTGCTTTTTCGCATTTTTTTTATAAAAAAATATTCCAGCATAAATATCTGCATTTTATGAGATGTGAAAATGTGCACTATGCAAAAAAGTTATACACGATTATACACAAATTATATAGTGTATACAGTATAATAGGGCTCAAATCGAAGCATCATATGCCGAGACGAAATCACAAGGTGTCTTCCAAAGCTGTATGGCAGACAGAAAACTGAAATAGCCAATACCCTTATATGACAAAACTCCCCAGGTATCTATTAATACATTTGGTGTACAAGTGTGAGAATAAGGGGGAGTTTGAGATAATCACTGGGATGAGTGCCCTCACTCAGCAGTGGGGGGAGAAAGGACACATAAAAAAAAGTGTTAAAAAATACAGTATAATGGAATAAAATAAAAGAGAGTTGTAGTTACGAGTATTGTAGTATTTATCTAAAGATAGTAAAACTACAATTTCTATAACAGCATTTACGGAGCAGCCTCACCTCAATACCGATCTGATTCGGAACTCGAACCCACGATTATTGACCGATTAAAATTAAAAATATAATATAAGTTGAGTGCAAAATAGGAAGGCGATGGATGAAGCCATTAGACTAGGAACTGCCACGCATCTCCATATTTTTGTATCTTTCACATAGAGAGAGGAAGATCTCTTCGATTGGGTGTCCATTTTTTTTGTTTCAGGGGTAATTTAATTAACCAATCCGTCCTGAAACAGTCATGGTTTGCACGTTCCGGATAATTATTTGAGAGAACGCTCCCATAGATTGTTCTAATCAGGGCTGTGGAGTCGGAGTCGGAGTCGGAGTCGTGGAGTCGGAACATTTTAGGCGGAGTCGGAGTCGGGGTCGGAGTCGGAAAAAATCGACCGACTCCGACTCCGTTTAAGTTTCGGTAGAGCGGTTATTTTCCGCGCTTAAAATGATTAAATCAGATTTAAGAGCTTCCATAAATCCTGACTTAATAGAAGCAATTCTTTTTTTGAGATCTAATTCCATTTAGACCACGAATAGGAAATAAGATTTATATAAAGTATATTTACTTTCAAAAATCTTATCTTGTGTTCTATTCAATATTGAATAAAAAAAATAATAAACAATATAAATAAGATTTAGTTAACGTATGAAAACAAATGAAGCAACCTTTTTATTTTAAAGTGTTTTCTTATTTTTTTTTAATACCTACCTGTGTTGTTTTTCTAATTATTTTAAAAGTTTTATTTAATTCTTTTTTTTAATATTAATATATATTTTTATTATTATTTTTGTGTGAAGATATTGCTTTTATATATTTTTTTATTAAATTGTTTCATTTGTGTACGAATATAATTATTTTTTTATTTATACCTGTATCCATTATTAATAAGTCAATATAAATACATAAGGTAGAAGCAGTAAATTATAAAATAAAATAAAAATTGAAGTCAGAGTCAAGAGTTGGAGTCGGAGTCCACAGCCCTGGTTCTAATAGCCTATAAGTCGAATCAACCTGCCTTTGCAGATTCCAGTGGTAGGTAGAACAATCACACTGTTTAACCGTGTGTGTCCTCATATTTAAGTATTCCATGTGTCGCTCAACTCATTCAGGAAAAATCTCTTGAATTTAGAGTACTACTGGTAATAATTTAATCTTTTTATATTGTCTTACGTGATATATTTTGTCATAGTGCTTTAGTACATATACATTTTTGCAATACATTTTATAAGTCTTAAAATGTTGAACTGTTTTACACATATACACATTTTTTTTTGTATTTGTTATATTTGGTCCTTGTACAAATAAGGGAAACCTGTAATGTGCAAAGGACCTTAAAAAATTATAAATGGAGTTAACCCTTCCCTTACGGTGCTAAAATTGAAACGCGCGCTCCGGCGTTGGGTAGTGAGTACGCGATCAAAAATTAGCGATTTTAAATCGGAAAAATAAGAGCATTGATAGATAATCCCCTTAATTAATTATAATTGAAGTTAAAAATTATAATAATTGAGATTTATTTGCTGAAAACATTAAAAAACCATCTGGCAACGCTCACAGAACGGGCGTAGGTCTAATCTATTTGCAAGCCCAGAAGCTACTGCGGCGCGGAGCGGTATAGTGGCTTACCCCGGCGTGGCTTACGCTTGCGACGATTGAGACAATTGAGCTCCTCGCAATTCAGTGGAGTATGCAAGAGTGAGATGCGAATATAGTGTCGCGCTTCCCGCATACTCTTCACCTATCGTCAAGACCCAAGATCGAGGCACTCACAGCGTTTAAATGCGAATTTGTTTCCGATATTCACGAAATAATATACTTACGATGTAGTCGATAAATTCTGATTATTATTAATATTATTTTTTAAATCAATGCGTAAATAAATTATGGAGGAATACCTAAAATCTTAACCTTGTATTTATTATATTTATAGAGATATTGATGGTTATTAGAAGCAACGTGTAGAAGATACACAGGGAAGGAAAGGTTAAATAAATAGAGTACAATAAAAATCAAAGTCAATTTAATTTGATATATTTCAAGACTCTCTTCGCTGCTGGCCGAGATTATCTCGTCCCTCCCTCCACCCCCAGTCCTCAACTCAAATGTTCAACATTAGAAGCGTGTATCTCGGTACCAGTTCGAACAAAATTAAGTCTTGTTTTTGCTCCCCTGATGATGATGGAAAAATCTTGAAACCGGTAGGGTTATACCGTTACAAAAAGGGGAATATACATTGTTTGATAAAATAAATTACAAAAATGAAACATTATGCCAAAACAAGGACTTCGTAGTCGCAAGATTTGTTCTCACGCCCGTCGAAGGGGAAATAGCAACAACCATGACTGCCATGAATCTGGAAAAAGATAAAATAAATAAATTTAGTTTCTTGAATCTTCGAAAAGACTATAGTTTCACTTTGTGGTGCCATGTTTTACATAAAAGGAAAAATAGGTAAATATAAAACTTTTTTATATTTTTGTGTTCACCACAGGTTTAATTAAGTTTCACAACCGGTTTCGAAGACCACCGTCTTCATCGTCAGGGGAAGATAATAAATCTACGGTGAACACAAAAATATAAAATAAGTTTTTTATTTACTTATTTTTCTTTTTATGTAAATAAATTTAGGTTTATTGTTAGCAACATAGTATGTACATATATAAATTCATTGCGAAATCGCACATACACGTATATCTCAAGATAAATAACAGAAAATATATTTAAGAGAGAAACTATCAACTCATCTCATAACGTCCCCCTCGCTCGAGGTACACCTCCATCAATCAATGCTGCAAGGACATCATCAGATGTTTTTCAGAACACACCCTTGTTCATGATTATTCCAATAATCGTTAGAAGCTTAATAGTTGTGGAGGAAATTAAACAAGTTATCTTTAACACAAATATTTCCCAAAGGCTATACCTATATACAAGTTAATATCTTAAAAACTAATCTAATTGATATAGTATAACTATGAACTTCTTCTTCCTGGCACTGTCCCAACTCATTGCCTAGGTGGGGTATTGGGGTCGGCTCTTCTCGTTCTCAGGCTGTATATTCTTCGGTTCTGGGTGTCGCTTTCATCTAGGCCGTTTCTCTGCAGGATTTTGGAGCATTGAGTCATCCAGGAGTTCTTTGGTCTTCCTCTGGACGGCTGTCGAGGAAGATCCACAGACATTGCCTGATTTACAGTATGGTCTGGTGGTCTCCGTCTTATGTGCCCGTACCATCTCAGCTGTCGCTTTTCCCGCTTACTATTTATGTCAGTGACTCCCAGGCTACCACGAATGCGTGAGCTCTTAATTTTATCTTTCAGTGATACTCCTGCCGACCACCTAAACATTCGCATTTCTGCTGTTTCAAGTTGCCTAGAGTAGGAGCTGTACATAGTCCAGCATTCTGAGTCATACATAATTGCGGGTCTAACGATAGTCTGGTATACCTTTGCTTTCAGTTTTATAGACATTTTTGGGTCACACAAGACTCCTGTTACTGATTCTAATTTCATCCATCCCACACTTATTCTATGGTCAACATCCGCTGCGCACCCTCCGTCTTTGTGAATGAGTGAGCCCAGATACTCAAATGAGTCACAGATGGCTAATATTTCCACATCCAGTTCCATTAAAGGAGTTGTGGCATTTGAGTCTTAGAAAGCGTAACTATGAACTAACTTCATTTTAATTTCCTACGTGTTATTTTATTTTAAATAATCTTTATATTTAAAAACTTAGAAATAGTTAACACCTACATATCACGTATAACTAGATAACAATTCTTACAACTAATTATTTAGTAAAAGAACAAGTCCACTCGTTTAGACTATTTGCATTCCATTACATTCACTCAGACCTTGATCTTAGCTACAGAAAAACATAAATTGTTTAGTATGATCTCGTGATCGAGTATGATTGTCAGCCATCTTGTGGACGGAAAACGCTTGTGCTTACATCAGTTTATTATGTGCAATATGTTGCACTTTAGCAAACACGTTTTCTTGATAGAATAAACCTAGAGTTCCAATGGAGGTTGAACTTTTAAATCGATAGGCAGGTTTAATTTGCTGCAGTATTTCGTTAGGAAGTTTGATAAAACGTTTTTTGGTCAATTTATAGGATAATTCATTTATATTTTGGTTAATCAGCAGCATATAAACATAAAAATATATTAATTTAGATGTAAATTAGTCAAAGTCCAGAGCACCCACTTGTTGAGCGTGAATACTAACCGTTAGACCATGGCCGCCCATCTACAACTTTCAAAGCCAAGAAATTGAACCCTCCATTACCTTTCCAGGGGTGATGACTCCACCGTGGTGGACTCGACCCATGAAGAGGGCCTCCCCATCAGACGTATTTCCAATGGTCACAGCATTTCCTGGGACGCTTCCACCAGAAGACCAAACCCATTGCAAGGTCTGTTGAATGAGGACCTGAAAAATAATATACCTCATTTTATAATAACGTCAAAATTTTACCTGTCTGGATAAAAAGAGAGAAGAGAGCGTCAGACTTTCTTACCGTGAACAACATTAAACGCCTTCTCTACACCCATACACTTAATACTTTTTTTATTTACCACTTTTATTGCGAATACAATCTGGCGGGATTATAGCCAGGTGGTAATTTCTTCCAACCAACCAGACAAAAGTAAATGAAGCAAGTTACGTGGTCGCATTAATTATTCAAATGACTATCCATCCCCACGAAATCCATAAACATATACGTGAGCACATGCCCATGAACCCCACAAAGACGGACAATCCCCCGAACACTATTTTCCATATAAAGTGAGATATCATCATTAAAAAGGAAAGAAAGGGATGGTGGAGAGGAAATGAAAAGAAAAATCAGGAATGAAACAGGTTATTTTACTGACTAGAAATTAAGAGTTTTTTAAGTCGCTTCTTAAAGCATGCCAAGGACGGAGCGAGTCTAATATTGGTTTATAAGTGATTCAAGAGTCTCACTGCATGGACAGTTAAGGACGACGTAAAGAAAGAGGAGCGGTGAACTGGAAAGGCCAATGAACAATCTCTCTTTGAGCGTAGCGCTAATCCATGATTGGAAAGACGCTGAAAATTTTTGGTGAGAGAAGAGGAATACATCTTGTCTTACTATTTCTCGGACTTTTAAAATGTCATTCTTTCACTTTACGCAACCGTATTTCCGTTAGACTACCTCCGCCACGCCTTATATTTACATTTGAATGGAACATTTGTTTTTGTTAGTCTTTCTTAATTCATTCATTCTACATACACAAACCATATAAGAATGCTCTTCGTCGTAAAGCTTAACACAGTGATCTTAGTTCTTATCCGTCCTTTATCATTCGAAACTGTCGAAATCATATATTATTTTCAGAGCACACATTTCTTAACTATTTATTCGACTTCTAACCATCAAATTTTATTTATTTATTTATTTATTATTTATTTATTTATTATTATACATTACAAGAAATGTACATAATTTGCGAAAAAAACAACAGGTAATTTAATTTGGACATACATTATTTTAATGGATCTGGGTTTGTCGCCTTTCATTTGTCGTATCCCCAGTAAACTAAGCTTTTGCCTGTTTCTCACTGAGAATATTTAGCATAAAAAAATAAATCGATACTTCTTTCCGATTTTTGATTACACAAAAACAAAACCCCGTTGCACGTTCTTATCAACCTGACAAACAGTGACACTCAATTACAACTGGAAACATCATGCGGAAACAAACTCTTCACACATCATCACTCCAGAAAGACCAAACCTGTTCATCCCACAATATACCGCACACAATCATAAGAATAAAAACATAAATTAAAAGTAAAACCAATAACGAACCCAAAATGAAACAAAAATAAAACCAAAAATGTTCATCCCATAATATACCGCACACAATCATAAGAATGAAAATTAACACAAAAATATACAGAAACACAAATACAAAACAACAAGAAGAAACCCACACTCAAGAGCCCACACAAATCTTTTCCACACGTCATTCATCCTGAAAGCCCAAGTACTCAAAATCCTGTCGCAATAACAACCACGCTCCGATCGACTATCTAAATGGTTTTCCTTCCTTTGCCTTTATTGAATTCGGCACGCCATTGTACGTCATGGGAGCCAAATAAGCATATTGCCTTTGGGGAAAAGAGGTTTTAACTCTAGGGATGGTGAACATTTCATTAGTTGCCATGTGTGTAATGTATCTCTGCTGAGTCTGCATCTTCCCTTCCTCTCAATGGTAGTGCCAGAAAATGGATTTGTGATGCAAATTGGCTATGTTCAGGAAATATTGTACCAGAATCCCTTTGTGGAGTTTTACTACAGTATTGTAGTATCAACTTTGATTTATAAGAGTGAACAATGGACGTAATTAATACAGCAGGGATTCTTTAATCTCATATTGCATATTTAATCTCATAATTATTGAACACGCCTCGATAGATGCTTTCAAATTTGTCTCGATAGATGCCCTTATCAGTTCATCATTCGTATATGCATGAATGATACAACCCACTGCGAGGAGTAGATCGAATATGTCCTTTGTTAAGGTTATCTATAGTAGTGTACTTAACATTTCGACTATTAAAGTCGATTCCTCGCTCTGATAACTCTGCACCACAGTCAACCATTAATCAGCGGGTTCTAAATAGTCCTGAATCGAAGTGAAGAAATTTCGAGAAACGTTGAACTTTAGTTTAAAGTGGATCATTGGTAATCAAGCGCTGTCGAAGGTTCCTGAAATGTAGATGGATATCACGAATTCTCCTGGAAGTGGCAAACACCTCCTCAGCATTCCCCTGGAAGTGGCAAATTGCGACTTCGAAAGAAACAATCCTAAATCTGAACCCGATATACGGAAGAGAGCAGTCAGGTTCTGAATCGGTAGAAAGTCTACGAAAACAATATTTGACCAACGAGAGAAAGAAGTGTAGAAACTCTGTATACTTTGGGTCAGTGATTAAACCTGTCAGCGTTTCGGTAAATTCTTCCAGTCTTCCAGATAGGAATTCATTAGCCATGCCCTAGTATATAAGATCGAGTCCTGGAGTTTGATCTCATCTCATTCTTGCGTTCATTCAGAAAACAAATAAGAAAAAATTACAACACAGTGTTTTCAATGCCTGTTATCATGACTTGAAATAATTTTCCTCTATATTACCAAAACCAAATAAATTTTTCTTCTAAAATTGGGCGCATTGAGAAAGCACTCATCAAAGTATTTCAGTGACTTTGAATATATGTGTATGCATGTATGTGTATATCATATATGTGTATCTATGTGTGTGTATATGTATGCATATATTATACATATATTTTTTTAACGTTAACAATTTTTACATTTTTCAATGTAATTAGGCTAAGCCTGTATGTATTGAGAAAATATTTTTTTTTAAATCTTTCTGGTTGGTTGGAAGAGATTACCACATGCAATAAGCCCGCCAGGCTGTGCTGTATGCAGAAAAAAAAACAAAAAGTGTAGTACAGTACACATCATCACAGCATTTCCTTGTTTTTTTCATATAGTATCCTTCAATACATCCGAGTTAGTGTTTTGGACATATTGAAGAGCATGACCTGTAGACAATATTTTCTACGACCCCAGTAATCGAGCCTTTACGTTAAGAACCTCTGGAAAAGGCGTGGAACTCGCGGTTTGTTTTTGTGTTGCCATCCCGTTCTTTGGAACGGGATGGCAACACTGCCGCTCAGTGTGTGCGAGTATTATTACCATACGAACTCTATCATACTGACACCACTTTTTAGGTGCAATCGGAAAATCGAACCCGAATCCCCTAAGTGGAAGTCAATAATCTTACAACTAAGATGTCTACTCCACATTTATCATATACATTTCTCATGCACTTCTTTCTGTTTCACTTACTCCTTACCTTTCTTTCTTTCCAAATTTGATGCACTTAGTCCTGCCAAACTTTCCTCTATTTGTGCTCGAACTCGACTCCCACTTATGCTTGCTTGTTAATTTGTTTAGTCAATATTACGTCCACCATGCCAAAACATCATCGACGTGGTTTCTTCCACAAATTAATTTTTAGTTCACATTCATCCTTAATATTTCAATTTCTTTCATCGACACACCTCATTCATCGACGCGCCTCATATTCTTTTCAGTGTACGCAGACTGATTCACTTTCCCCGTCCACATTTCAATTTTCCTCTTAGTAGTAAATAAATGGATTAGACAATGTCTAAAAGGGCATTCAGAAATCACTTGAATAATAATAACTAGTAATGTTTATAAATTATTTGATACATTACTTTATTCTTGTGTATTATATTGTAGATTCCCCAACAAACAAAATATGCGTAAAATCACATATCGGAAAATCTATTGAACATATTTTTATCGTTATTTTACCTTTGGTAAGTTTGTTAGTTAAATGTGCCCATTTTTTTAATTTGATGAAGTAATCTAAAACACAGACATTTGCCAAAGGCTATACCTATATACAAATTTACATCTTAAGAACTAATCTAATTTATACATTATAACTATGAACTAACTTCGTATAAATTTCCTACATGTAATGTTATATTTATACTACTTATAACTAGATTACAATTCTTACAACTAATTATTATTACAGCAATAATTATTTAGCACGTATATGTCCACTCGTTCAGGCTACTTGCATTCCATCGCATTAACTCAGACCTTCGTCCTCCCTGCTAATTTTATAAGTGGACTAGTCAGGCAATTAATGATGTTTTGGGAGCCTGTGTTTAAAATGGATAGGTAGATCGGATTTAATCTCGTAAACCCCCAGGGCACCGACTATGGGATTGCTATGGTTTTGTTGACTTTTATAGAACTTCACGGTCCAAACGAGGATTTGAGGTGTTGGAGGGTTTCTTCACGCTGTTCGGTGTGAGTGGGAGGGTTTTATTTTTCTGGGATAGCTGTAGTAATTAGGGAGCGCAGGTCGTCACTCTCATACGAACCTTCGAATGCAGTAAAACCAAGTGACTATCTCCATAGTCTAGTTGGTAAGACATTTGACTTCCATTCAAGGATTTCGTATTCGATTCCCAATGATACCCAAAAAAATGTAAAAAGAGTCCCGCATGCGTCCAAATGTTATTGTCTCTTTGAGTTGAGTGCCCTCTCTAGTGATTGTTATACCGAACGCCCAATGTTATTGTCTCCTTGAGTTGAGTGCCTTCTCTAGTGATTATTATACCGAACGCTCAATTACTGAGGCCTAAGACAATACTGTTACCGGCTCACGCTCTTCTACACATTTGAAACACACATTTGGATATTTTGAAGGGATGAAATATGAAAAGAAGAAGCAAACAATCAGTCCAAAGATATTCAAGTATCAGCAGAGCCGTGTTTGGTAATATATAAATTTAGGTATTTGCGTAGAAATCTAAAAACTCATCTTTAATTAAAATCACAACCCAAATTCATCAAACAGTGATAAAAACATGTACAAAAACAGTTTCGATCAAGAGTTTCCAAATTAGTCGATATCGACCCCCTGGGGTCGATTTGATTTTTATAGGGGTCGATAGTTCAATAAAAAAAATTGGCGGTCGACGACAGCAAAAATAGACCCCCTTACTATGTTGTTTATAGTTAAAGCTAATGCCACAACGTTAATACGTTGTGGAGGTTTAAAGACATTGTAATTTATTTTTATCAAACACTGTTTATTCCACTTTTTTGTGACGGTATAGCCCTACCGGTTTCAAGGCTTTCACCTCATCTTCAGGGGAGCGCAAACAAGACTAAATGCTGTTCGAACTAGTACCGATATACACGCTTCAACGGTTGGAGGCTGGAGGGTGAGGGAGGCATGGGACAATTTCGGCCAAGAGTGGAGAGATTTTTTGGGAAATAACTGTTCAACAGATGTTCCGATCGGTGTACTGACTTACGACCCCCTTACTACTGCTATTTGTTACTTCAAAATATCTATGATTCCAAATGGTACCTAATTAAGAATATTTGTCAATTTTTGTAGTTATTTTGAATTGACATATTTATTTCATAAATGTCGAAAATAAAAAAAAACTCTGTTCGTATAGTATTGCTTTAATTTTCGTGCGCGCAGATTTCAATATAAAATGTTGCACAAAATAATCCCATAATCCGTAGTCCTTAATTTTTTTTAATCCTTAATAATTACAAGTGATTGAAAAGTTTGATATCGAGTACTGTACAAATTTATTAATTTTAAGTAAGTTAAATAAATGACTAGAGGGTCGAAAGTAAATGACTAGGGGGTCGAAAGTCAATGACTAGGGGTTCGATGGTTTTAAAAGTTTTTGGTAAAGGGGTATGCAGCCGAAAAAAGTTTGGGAACTCTTGGTTTTGATGAATGCTTTATGGAACAATGCGTTCACTACAGTTCATACATATTAAAAAATCAAATGATAACCATAACTGGTCAATGGTACTGCTTAGCAAATTAATATTTAATAAAACAAATAGTAACTGTCGATGCAAATATTTACATTATTGTATTTATGTATACCATTAACAAACTGTTCCTCAGAACGAAGGTTTTCATTATTGAAGTGATTAAAAATATATTTCAATCCACGCTAAAACAAAACAGACTAAATGCATTAGCCATATTATCAATACAATCAGATATAACAGTGAACATGGACTTCTATGACATTATAGATGCATTTACGAAGAAGAAAACAAGACGTTATCTATAGTGGTATGTTTACGAGTATACATCCTCGTCTTAGGTTGTCATCAGAAACTTTTTTAATCATGTCTTATAGGGGAAGGTGTGATGGTACAAGTTGTAAACTGTCTAGGGCCGTGTTTCCCAACGTGGGGCCCACGCCCCACAGGAGGGCAATTTGATTTTTAAGGGGGGCAATTTGAAAATTGACTCGTTCAGAAGTTAACCATATTTCTATATTGTGGTTCACGAACATGATATACGCCGTGATGTAATACGCGACAGTGGAGTGAAGTTAGGTGCGATCCGGATTGCTTTATCTATATACTTGTATTATGGTTCACGAGTACAGGCGTTTTTTTGAACTGGCAACAATGGTTAACGAAATCTGACAGTTATTGTTTTGGGATGAAAGACCCAGTCGCCTAACCTAAAAATACGTTATTTTGCGGTGAGGTAAATGTGTCATATAAACTTAAATATACATTTTTTAGTCTTTGTTTACTCTCCATTATATGTTTTGAAAATTGACTTACTGTGTTTGCTTATTTCCTAGTGATTTCTTCCTAAAACCCATCATTTAAGTTTCTTTAATGAACAATTCAATTTTTTAATATTAAAAACTTTGTATGGTTTATGTATATGTTACGTTACGTAGGGGTTCCACGACAAAGCGGCCGCGACAAAAGGGTTAAAGTTTTTACCCTTTTGTAACCGCTTAGTCATATTTTGATCGTTTTATCGCGTCACCGTTACGTAGGGGGGGGGGGGGGGGGGGCATAAGAATTTCAGAAAGGCTTAGGTGAGGCATAGCACAAAAAACGTTGGGAAACACTGGTCTAGGGGGTTTATACAAATGCGACACTGAATGTCAGATTGTAAATGTACCAATTGATGATCTTACCTCAAACTGATCCACCCGGACTTCATCGCCTCCATAGGCCACGTATGCTTCGCAACGTGCCGGCACGATCTTAGCGGGTAGCACATCTCCGTTGTGCCATGCCCTGCCAGCGAAGATGGGACTGCCGTCTAGGTCTGTACCCACCAAGATCATGCCGGGCACACTGCAATCCGAAGCGCTTGCATTTTTCCACACGTAACCTGGAAAACGAAATTGTCTTAAATTTTAACTTTTATTTGATTTGTTTAAATAAGGGTTCTTTAACCTTTTTTTCACTGACGTCTCAACATTTTACACCATTCCAATTTTTCTTCATATTTTCGCGAAAAATTTCACTTTCTTTCAAAATACTAACGTTCTCTTCGATTCGATCGACAGTTTTTTGCATTCCAGCACATCACACAACATTTTACTAATCTTCATTTGCGTTTCACTCGGCGAGACTGTGGAACGAACTTCCAAGATTTATCAGTTGTGCACCATCCTTGTATACGTTTAAGAGATCATTAAAAATATGTTACGTCACTCAAAATACCCTTTTTCATCTTACTTTTCCTTTCGTTCCCTTCCTTATTCATGAACGAATTTCTTTCATTTAGATCTACCATTTTTTAGAGATTAGACATTTAATTATTTTTAAATTTAAATTTAAACAAACATATTTTTTTCAAATATGTCATGGATTAAAACAGTTTCATGTATCCAAGATGAGCCAGTTGGTTGTAAAAAGATGTTGTATAGTAATAAACCCGCCAAATGTATCATGTTTAACCAAGCACACAAAAAATTAAAATAAAGAAGAAAATAAAAAATGCGTTAGATTAAAATAACATTCTGGTTAATTTGTTATATAATATTAAGAAAAATTGTGTTAGTCATAAAACTATACCCGATTGTAAATCTGGACTTCACAGATATGGCAATCAGTATGGACGCTGTATGGACTTTCATATGACTTTGACTGCTTACAAGAGTAAAGTGAAGAAGTCGTTCTTACATGCATACCATCACGCCATTTCTCTGTCGGAGTAGACAGAGAAGATAGAGTGCCAGACTTTCATATCTTGATATTTTCCGTCTTTTCTACATACATACTCCTTCTCATGCAGTGGTTTGTTGCTGGGATTAATTGAGTAAATTATATGAGTTTACTTTTTATTTGTGATGGGTTAGTCTTATAGTGTTTTTTTATAATAGAATACTTTCTGAACGATAAGACAGCAATTGGTGGTAAAATTAAAAACTATGGAATAAAAATGCTGGATATTACAGAAACTAAAGAAAAATGTTTTGATTAAGCAGATGAGTGACATTTTTGCCTCATCAGTCACCATGCCGACTTTTACAATAAGACCGTTATTCAACTGTGAATTAATTATTCAGACATGACACTAAGGTTGTCATTTATCTGTGGATTTATTATTCAGATATGGCAATAAGATCAGAATTCAACTGTGGATAAATTATTCAGCCATGGTAGTAAAGTCACCATTCAAGTGTAAAATAATTATTTAGGCATGACAGGAAGGTCGCCATTCGACTGTGAATAAATTATTCAGACGTGCCAGTAAGGTCGACATTTATCTGTGGATTTGTTATTCAGACATGGCAATAAAGTCACCATTCAACTGTAGATTAATTATTCACATATAGCAGTAAGGTCGCAATTCAACATGGGAATTATTTATTCAGACATGGCATTAAGGTCACCACCATTGAACTAAGGAACTAGGGTGGCCATGGGGGCAGGCGTGTGTTCAGATATGGTAGTAAGGTTACCATTCAACAGTAAATTAATTAATCAGAGATAGAAGTAAGGTCCCCATTCAACTAAGGAACTGGGGTGGCCATGGAGGCAGGCGTGTGTTCGGATCCATGTTGCACACGTAACATAGTTAAAAGTATTTTTCTAAATCTTATATTCTCATAATATATAATTCTTGGATGATAGAGTCGTTGGTGTGCCTTGTGGTCCATGGAATACACAGCATCCGCATCGAACATCACATCTCGGAGGCATCTATCATGTTTCAATCCTTCTTTCTTATCGTTCATGTTTACAATCCAAACAGTGCTTTAGACAATTCTCGAGTTTTCGCTATATGGGTTTTATTCGTAAATTACCTCAATTAATATTTCTTTTTAAACACCTGGCATCCGATTTTGATTATTTGAAATTCCTGATTGTCGATTATAAAAACATGTTTCATAGCTATGTACATTATGTTTTTTTTTTTTCTCGTTTTTTTATGTATGTTCTGTATTAATTTTTCTATTATGCCCATAACTTTTTTAGGTCAATATCAGTCCTTAAGTTTTTTTTTTATTATTATTATTTTCAACGTAAGGAACATATTGAATGGAAATTTATTTATGTTTGGTAAGTTCATGTTTTACAGTAACAAAACAACATATTTTCCGTTTAATAACTTATTCTCAGGAGTTCCGGATTATTTGTTATTCTCAGTTATCCGATTCTCCCGCAATGCCGTTTAGATAGGATAATCGTGGCTCTACTGTACCTAGTAATATTAACATTTTAACAGTTCGTTGCTTTTTATTACTATTTATTCATATTGTAACTTTATAAGAACCTCTATCTACAGATAATTAATTAATTGATTTTTTGATTATGTCTGATATAGTAAATAATCCGATGTCATGCGATCTTTTTGCGACAGTTAATCTGTATTTTTCTATCTATAGGGTGTCCCATATTGAGTGAATCATATTTAAGGTGATGATAGATTAGGTCAAGACCTACCAGAATATTAAAACTTGACCTCAGTAAAAACCTTACCGTTTTTAAGTTATTCGGACTTTTGTTAAATTTCGTAAAATCAAATGAGCAACTTTTTAAAGTAGTATTCTGGAAATGCCCGGTAAATTTTTTTTACCACAGAAGGCCAAAGTTTAGCGTAAAAGTTTTAATAAAGATTTTTTTTGTACATCTCAAATAATTGTAGAAATCGTTTTGTATGCGATAGATAAGGCCGCTATTCAAAAGTATTTCAAGAAGAAGAAAAAAATTACGAAAATGGTGATTTGTTTACAACGCAGCAAAAAATCTGATGCAAGGTAGGGATTTTACGAAATTTAACAAAAGTCCGAATAACTTAAATACGGTAAGGTTTTTACTGAAGTCAAGTTTTGATATTCTGGTAGGTATTGACCCAATCTATCATCACCCTAAATATGATTCACTCAATATGGGACACCTGTATACTTTTTGTTTTGATAACTGTTAAATATGATTGATTTATTTTTTGATAACTGTTAAATACTGGCGTCACGTGTAATGAAAAAAATATTTTGATATTAATTATTGAAAATATGATAACATTTAACTAATATTTTAAAAAACACGTTAAGCTTTAAATTAGGGCAGGATTATATGATATTTAAGACTCAGATAAGATATTTCTGTCTGTTCCAATTATATTTACATTATTTTCGGGAAGGCAATAATACTCAATGACAATCAGAGCCGTATTTGCTAACAGGCTAACGTAGACTTTTGCCTAGGGGCGTCAAATCAAAAGAGGCGCCAAAAAATAATTCAATAGGTTATAAAAATATGAACATACATGAATGATTTAGATAAATACTTCATGGAAGAATGCGTTCATATGAGTTCATTTAAAAAAAATGCGATAACCATGACTGTTAAATGTTACTGCTTAGCGAATTATTAATTAACAAAAAAATAGTAACTGTCCATACAAATAATTACATTATTTTAGTTATGTACACCATTAACAAAGTGTTCCAAGGAATAAAGTTTTACATTTTTGAAGTAATTAAAAATATATTAAAATCAACAAAAAAGACTTAACACATTGGCCATATTATCTATGGGGTTTACGTGCGACAGACGAGTTGAAAGGAACATTGAATGATGGAAAGCGGCATGGAATAAGGTAAACGGAGTACTTGATATAATATACAAAAACCGCGCATTATTAACTGTAGCAAAAATTTCTATACAGAATGGATTTTGGTGCCCACCTTGACATATGGAAGGGAAACTTGCACTTGGAACAAGAAGCATAAGAGTAAGATTAATGCTGTAAAAAATGCATGCACTAAAGAAAGTTTATTTATTTATTTATTTATTTATTTATTTATTTATTTATTTATTTATTTATTTATTTATTTTTTCAAAACAGGCTTAGCCCAATTACATTGAAAAATACAAGACATTAAAAAAGAAGAAAAATTACAGGGAAAAAAAAAAAAAAATTTTTTAAATTATATAAAATAAAAAATAATGCATATGTATACAAACGAGTATTTACACACAAACGTATGTTACATATATATTCAGTCACTTAAGTATGTTGATGAGTGCTTTCTAACGCGCTTAATCTAAGAAGAAAATTTACTTTTGCTTTTGGTAATGTGATATGAAATATGTCAATATCCGAAGCAGTCCCGTTAAGAAGAGTTAAGGCCCTTCCAACAGGCATAGCGGCTGGAAGACCCGTTCTTGCGTATGTTATTGAGAACAGTTCCTGCCGGCGCAGTCTAGTGTAATTGTTAGGAACATTTAACGCTAATCTTTGTAGTAATGCTGGACAGCTCACAACTCCTCGAACGAGTTTGACAACGTATACCAAGAGACGCAGATCTCTTCTTACGCTCAAGGAGTTATACCCGAGCATGCCCAGCAGAAACTGCGTAGGATATAGCCACGGATAGACACCAAACTCACTCATGTAGAGATATCGTAGATATTTTTTTTGTACTTTCTCCACCATGAGCGAGTTTTGCGCCCCCACCGGGCTCCAAATGCAAGCATTGCTTTCTAGTTTGCTACGGATCAATGAATTAAACAACGTTTTGAGCACCAATTGGTTTTCAAACGACTTAGAGATTCTCATAACAAATCCTAGAGTTTTATAAGCTGAGTTACACATAACTTCTATGTGAGGACCAAACGCGAGATTGCTGTGGAACAAGACACCCAGATCTTTAATATTATCTGTGCGGGGAATAGGTATAGATTCTAGTGTATATCTATGGAATTTCAAGACGTGTGAGCGATGATACGACATAATTTTGCACTTTGATGCGTTGAAATATAATTTATTATTGTGGCTCCACTCACAAACGTTGTTGAGATCTGCCTGTAGGTCTAAGCAGTCGGTATAAGAACGAATTTTTTGAAAGATTTTGAGGTCATCAGCAAATAGAAGAAACGTGGATTTTTTTATAACTCTACCTATATCATTAATAAAAATAAGAAATAAGGTAGGTCCAAGATTAGACCCCTGCGGAACACCTGAGTAGGCAGTGAAGTAATCGGAGTTGTAGATTCCATGTGAAACAAATTGTTTTCTATCTGTAAGATAATCTGACAGTAGCCTTAGTAAGTTACCTGGGATCCCAAGTTCACTCATTTTTTCTAATATTTTTTTGTGATTGACGCGATCAAAAGCTTTTGCAAAGTCATGATACGAACAATCAATCTGATTGCCACTATCTACAGCCCTTGAAACATAGTCGGTGAAGACCATCAGATTGGATTCAGTAGATCTGCCTCTTCTGAAGCCATGCTGCTCATCAATTATGTATGGGTCCACTAACGACCTTAGTGTGCGATCCATAAACATTTCTAGGAGCTTAGCTATTGAAGAAAGTATGGCGATAGGTCTGTAGTTGGTTATATCGTCCTTAGAACCATTTTTAAATATGGGAATAACTCGAGTCTTTTTCCATTCACTTGGAAAAGTATGGACTCGGAAGACAAGATTAAATATGTAAGCAAGAGGTGCAGAAAGCAATTCACTACAGCCCTTAAGAAAAAATGTAGGTACTCCGTCCGGCCCGACTGCTTTCGTGTTTTTCATCAACTTTATTTGTTTGAGTATATCAAATGTAGTGATGCTTAGCTTAAATCCCGAGGAAGTATGGTGTTCATCAAAAACAAATGCCTCGGAGTCCCTACAATAAACTGTTGAAAAATAATTTGCGAATGCAGAAGATATTTCGGGCCCAGTTATTTGATTCCCATCCCAATTCATAACATTAAGCACTGGAGAATCGTTACGCATGGATTTAATATGATTCCAAAATAGTTTTGGTTCACGTACCATTCGACATTCTAAGTTCCTTATGAAGTCTTTATAGGCCGTGCGAATGTTATGTTTGAGCTGAGCGCGAGCACTTTTGAACGCATCGTAGTCACTCAGACGACAAGAGTGTTTCCATTTTTTGTGAAGAGAATCTTTAAGTCTAATATTCCCAACAATTTCACTTGTGAACCACCTCGGGTATTGCCACTTACGTAGCTCTTTTGGTTTTACGGGAAAGCACTCATCAAATACGCAATAAACATGTTCATACAAATATGCTACTGCCTCGTTCACGTCTAAAATTGAATATAAGGGATCCCAGTTAATATCCCTTGTCTTCAGATATAAGGAATGGAAATCTCCTTTGTCAAATCGCCATTTTTTAAACACTGGATTCTCAAATTTTTTTGGAGACGCATTTATTTTATCCTTGATCAAGAAGACTGTGAGATCGAATTCTAGTGCCGGGTGATGAAGATCTTCTGGTACGAGATGAAAAGGGGCGTGTTGCACCTTGGTGCTAATATTTGAATATATTAAATCTAGAAGCCTGCCGTTAAAATTATTGATATTATTAAATTGTATCAAGCTGTAGGCAGTTGAAAGACACAAAAATTCGTTTTGAACCCCCCGTGCCCCTATCGCGCTATTTAAGTTAAAATCGCCAAGAATTACTACTTTTCTATCTCGTATGTAATTTACATGAGCTAAAATGTTGGTACAGAAGAGCGAGTATTTCTCCTCGGTTGTATTCGGTGGGAAGTAAACAACGCATACAAATATTACTAGAAAACTATTTACAGTGATTTTAACCCAGATATCTTCATTACTCGTTTCTAGGAATGACACTCGTTCAGCAAGAACCGAATCAGAGTTTCTCAATCCAAGTAACACGCCGCCACCACGGTGTGCGGAGACTCCATCAGCGGTCGAGCGATCGCGTCGGAATACTAAATAATTACCATCAAAAAGCTCACGGCTATAGACAGAGGCGTCCAACCACGTCTCGGTAAGTGCAATCAGAGAGTGATTGGAAGCAGCAACATTGTTGAAAAAATTTATTGTCTTCGTCTTCAAGCCGCGCACATTCTGATAGTACGCATTAAGTATTGTGAGAGACGAAGTATTTCGCTTCTCTTTCCCATTCTGTCAGTAATGGCTCGGTAGTTTAGGAGCCTCCAAATTGGTTATCCATTTTTTCAAAAAGGTTTTACGGGGCCAATTACTTGGAGACAAAATTGATTCGGTCTTGCTTACCTCTATTCCGATCTTGAATGACGAGTAGTCACCGCGGGATTTCAATTTCGACACTTTGAATGAGCCGGTAGCATCCAATTTTTTTAAATATATTTCTAAATCCTCTTCAGCCGTTTCACGATGAAGAGGATAGCAATGGTAAAAAACAAATTTATTGGTGTTCATTTCACTGTGCAATGTGCCACGAATTACAGTTCTTTTTTTCCGAACTTCTGTCCAAACACCGTGAGTCACTGTGGCTGTGGGCTCCTCTGATTCGTTTAGATTCTTCAACGTATTAATTTATGGAGTGTTTCAAATTTATGGAGTGTTTATGTGTGAAAGAAGGTAGAATAAAGATATAAATTAATGATAAGATAAGAAAAGATAAAATGGATGTTTTAAGTTAGGTGTAGAAAATAAATTCAAGATGGGTTGGACATGTGGAGAGAATGAATGATGAAAGAATGGCTTAGCAAATATGCAAGTCAGAAGAGCAAGGTATACATGGACCAAAGGTAGACAGGAACATGTTGTTGAACCAAATGAACCAGATTTCGAAAGAAAGTAAAGTGAGAAGTATGAAAAGTAGAATATTCTGCATTACGAGATGTATGAACGTGGAGGAGGCGAAAGTTTTGTGTTTGGACATCTGTTCTCTTTACCTACCCTGCAAGGGACATGGTATGATGATATGTATGCATGTACCAGGCATAACAGAAAAAATATTGACTTGTATAAGATGTAGATACGTAAGCAGAGATACAAAAATTGAAAAAAATTGCGTTATTGATGGTGTGATGATATTTTTATTTATTTATTTTTTTTAAAACAGGCTTAGCCCAATTACTTTGAAAAATACAAGACATTAAAAAAGAAGAAAAATTACATAGAAAAAAAAATTCAAAAGCCTATAAAATAAAAAAATATGCATATGCATACATACGAGTATATACACACAAACATATGATACACATATATTCAGTCACTTAAGTATGTTGATGAGTGCTTTCTAACGCGCTCAATCTAAGAAGAAAATTTACTTAGCTTTTGGTAATGTGATATGAAATATGTCAATATCCGAAGCAGTCCCGTTCAGAAGAGTTAAGGCCCTTCCAACAGGCATAGCGGCTGGAAGACCCGTTCTTGGGTATGTTATTGAGAACAGTTCTTGCCGGCACAGTCTAGTGTAATTTTTAGGAACATTTAACGCTAATCTTTGTAATGCATGTACCAGGCATAACAGTGAATATGGACGAATTGTAGGTACGTTGGCAGAGATAAAAAATAAATAAATTAGCGTTATATTTTAAGTGATGATCTAAGATTGATAATGGGTTGTTTTATCAATATTAGATCAAGATATATGCCAACATGTAATATACTGATCCAAATTTCAAGTATTTCTCGAATGTTGATAATAAGAGCAATCAATCACTCAAAAATGAGTTTAATTTCTTTATCTTTGTAAAAATTTAATTATGATTGCTAATAATTATTAAAAAATATTTTTTGCTAGTAACAGCTACAAAATAATTTAACGTAAATTACATCCTGAAAAAATATTATTGATAATTGACACATTTTTAAAATATTTTTTATTAATTAAGATAGTCAAAATTATAATTTATATAACGTGATAAACATATATCCTGATTTATTTATTTATTTACCACTTTCATTGCAAATACAATCTGGCGGGCTTATTGCCAGGCGACAATCTCTTCCAACCAACCAGACGAAAGTAAATAAAGCAAGTTACGTTGTCGCATAAATCATTCAAATGATTATCCATCCCCACGAAATCCATAAACATATACGTGAGCACATGTCCACGAACCCCACAAAGACGGACAATCACCCGAACATTCATTTTCATATAAAGTGAGATTTGCGAGACAGATTTAATTTACTAAATGCCATATCTTTACCGCGTCCTATGAATGTTGCGTTTCTTCTTTCTTCGTGGAACTTTTTCACTTATACTCGTAGATTGATTGTTAAATATTTTAAGCATAATCAGTTGAAACTAGATATTGTATACTCGTAGAATTGTAATTTTTTTAAATAAGTTTTTTTATGTTGCCTGTTTAGACCAGGCGATAGAAGGAATTGAGTGCGCATAATATGAAGACCGCATTTTCTCAATTGATATAGATTTAGGAGAGCCCAAAGATTAACAATCTGAATGGTGCCAGCTCATTGTATGATCTGTTTGGTTTTTAACCCCCTCCCCCCTGAAGTATTAAATAAATGTATTCAACGCATGCTGTAGGGTCTTTTAATATTTATTTTGAACGACAGTTATTAGTTTTCTTCATGAAAATTAATAATTATAGGTAATTACATTAAATAACAGCAAAGGTAAAGTTGATGTAATTCTAATTGTAAAACCATGTAATTCTAACTGTCGAAAATTCGCAAATAAAGTAAAATCTATGGTTAGTTCGTTCAATATAAATATTAAAATGCCCTACAGTATGCGCTCAATACATTACTTCAGGGGTGGGCGTGGGCTGTGAAAAACTAAACGGACCATAAAATGAGCTGGCACCATTCAGATTATCAATTTTTGGGCTCTCATAAACCTATTTCAATTGAGAAAATGCGGTCTTCATATTTTGCGTATTCAATTCCTTCCAGAGCCTGGTCTAGTTATAAAAAAAATATAAAAACATATTTGAGAAATGTAACGCTATGTGTTGTATGTATTAAAAACTATTGACTCGGAGGTCAGCTAAATTACATTGTTTAGGGTGACGCAACAAGAAATGCAATTTTAAATTTGTCGCCATTTTTCAGTTTTCAAATGTATAAATTTATAATGGACATATGTCATCTATATAACCTATAAATTAATCATGCAGCGGTACACGATGGTAGATCGCTTAGAAATTATTAAAATTTACTATAAAAATTATGAAAACATCATTTATGTAGGCTCGTGAGTGTGGGTTTCTTCTTGTTGTTTTTGTATTTGTGTTTCTGTTTATTTTTTTTGTGTTAATTTTGTTTTGATTTTAAATTTTATTTTTATGATTGTGTGCGGTATAGTGTGGGATGAATATTTTTGGTCTTTCTGGAGTGATGGTGTGTGAGGAGTTGAATTTCGCAAGATGTTTCCAGTTGTAGTTGAGTGTCACTGTCAGGTTGATGAGATCGTGCAACGGGGTTTTGTTTTTGTGTAATCAAAAATCGGAAAGAAGTATCGATTTATTTTTCTCATGCTAAATATCCTCAGTGAGATACAGGCAAAAGCCTAGTTTACTGGGGATACGACAAATGAAAGGCAACAAACCCAGATCCATTAAAATTGTGTGTCCAAATCAAATTATCTGTTGTTTTTCTCAAATTGTGTATATTTCTTGTCATGTGTAATAATAATAATAATAATAACAATCATGTGTAGATGGCGTACTATTCATATATGTCCATTATAAATATAATATTATATCATACGTTTAACAGCTGAAGAATCGCTGCCAATTTAAAATTGCAGTTCTTGTTGCGCTACCCTTTATTACACTTTCATTGTATACAGAAAAACCTGGTGGATTTATTCCCATGTGGCAGTCACTGCCCAGAAATCTTAAATACCTTATTATGACAAGATAATTATTTTGTTATTAACAGTAAAAAGGCGCAATCAATGAAACATTCGAATGGTGCAGGGATAAATTAAAACATTTCAAACTAGCTAGAAATCACATCGTGTACAGTTAAATATATTTACATATGTTATCTATGAGACAAAACAAGCTTAAGATAACAAAAAGGAAACATGTGATGCACATGAAAGTAGTGTAACGTTCATCACATGTTTCTTAACCTTTTTAAACCGTGAACCAAATAGTAGTGTAACGTGCATCACATGTTTTTTAACCTTTTTAAACCTTGAACCAAATAAAGGTTTTAGTTTTGATTTATTTACTAAAATAACACAAACCTCTTCAGACCTGAATTCATTCTACGATTTTTTTTTATATTTTTGTTTGTAAGTGTATTATTTACACTAAATACTATTGTACACTATGCCGTACTAGTTTAGATCAAGGGTTTCCAAACTTTTTTCGACCACAGACCTCTTTACTAAAAACTTTTAAAACCATCGACCCCCTAGTCATTTACTTTACTTACTCAAATGAATAAGTTTGTACAGGACTCGATATTAAATATTTTACTAGATATCAAACTTTTCATTTTAATCACTTGTAAATTTTGATAAGACCTCCTAAAATAGGTTGTAAATATATCTAACTCTCTAACAGTAAGAATCAGACCATTCTATGCCAAGCAACGTCAAAAGCTTCATCATAACACCCCGCCCTATTTGCTCGATTTGGAACTGTTAATTTATTAGATGAAGAAAAAATCGATTTCACAGTTTTCTCATCTCCGAAAGAACATTTCTCAGACATATATTCGAAAGATACAATGGAGATATCTCATTGAAGAACTTGAATACTGAGATACAAAGATTGATATCAATAAGACACTGGCACAAGAAGCCTGGGTCATCTATTGAGTGTTAACATAAGCTGTTGAGTGTTAACTTTTTTTTTTCAATTTAAAAATGAGCACCAAAAGTATAACAAAATGGTAAAGGTTATAATACGTCATTAGAAAGAAAATTTTCTGCTCTACAAGATATTGTGTTTGCTTTTACGTTACATATATTATTTTATTTGATAACAAGCCTTCAAAATGGAATGTCAAGCAGACTAAAGTGATAATTTTCGACATCTTCTGTTCGCGTTCAATCGAGGGAATAAAGCTGTCAAAGCTGCTCGCGATGTTTGCGAAGTGTACGGGTGAAGATACTATGAATGAAATGACAGCTCGTCGATGGTTTTTGCGTTTCAAAGACGGTAATTTCGACCTGAAAGACAGACATATAGAAAATTTTCTTTCAAATGACATAATATATAACCTTTACCATTTTGTGCTCATTTTTAAAAGCTATGCTTTTGGTGCTCATTTTTAAATTAGAAAAACACAACTTATGTTAACACCTAATACATTATTATTTTTTCTCCAAGATTCGTTCTGATTGATTTACGGACTGAATTACAGATATGCAAACACAACTGTTAAAAAAGCAAGTTTTATTAATAAAACAAAACATTTTCTGTTAGTCAAATGAACACACTTGAAAAAGTCTAACGAAATGTTAAAACAGCAAATACAAACAAAATTGGTTTCAGGATGTTACAGTAAAACTTACTTTTGAAAGGTGTAACACCATCTGCCAGGGTCATAGTTGATGATCTTGGAATTTTTTCATCTGAGTCTGAGGATTCAGGAGGGGATACAGGCTCAGGAGCATAACTCAAGAGGTGTGGTTGAGCAGGATTGTATATGAACCCAGGAGCTGGAGGAGCACTCGATGGGCCAAAATCATCTGGATCACAAGTTGAAACAGGATGTAAAGGATATGGTAACGCTGGCTCACCATCTTCAGATTTTGGTATTATTGGATACGTTGACTGGGGACTTGGCATTGGCATTACAAAGCCAGCATTGGGACTGTGCGTTGGAACCGATGGTCTTGGAAATGGATAAAATGCATAAGGCGCATCTTGGCCTTCCAGTGGTGGACCTAAATGGAATAATCCACCTTAGCAAATTGTCATATATCGAACCATTTAAGAAAAATTGTTATAAAAAGGTTTAAGAAATTTGACAGCAGAACGAAATAAAATTAATTCAGAATATATTTTATTGTAGATTTCCATAATTTTTTGAAAAATTCTATGCTCTATGGCAGGGTGGGCGTACATGAGGTCAACGAGAGCCACATTCTGGATTTTCATATAAATAAAGAGCCACACCATAGTCACGTTATCACGTAGTATTAAATACACTAATTCTAATTTATTACATATTCTACACAAATCTTAATTGCTATATAAAGTATCAAAAATACACATATAAGAAAATATAAAAATAGCGCAGAATACGGTTTGCGTGGTTTGCGCACATAAAGAGGCAGGAGATGTGCGCGCACCCTACACATTGAAATCACAGCACGCACGTATACACCAATACTTGCGTCTTTGACATTTGCATTCATACATGCGCATCTGGTCACTGACAACATTTAAAAAGGAAAATCGCGAAAATACAAGTGTAATGGGGAAAGAAGAGCCGCATTTGCCAACGTCTGCTCCATGTCATAAAATTTACATAATTATTTTAAAAATGTCAATCGTGAAATCAGAAACTTTTAGCGAAACTGTCAAATTTCATAAAAAATGGTTCACATGTTTTGATTGGAAAGACTCGAAATTAAGTGCATACACGGAACAAGAACATTTTGACAAAAACAACTATTCCACGATTTATGCAGATTTGAAAAAAAATGTATTATTTTTTGTTGTATACATTATATAATCTGGCAGACTTATTATCATATGGCAATATCTTCCAACCAACCAACCACAAAAATGTTCTAAATGCTCGAAGGGAAAAACAAACCAGAACCCTTTTTTTAAAATCTGGGATCGAACAAGCGACCCTCTGGTTGGGAGACAAGCCTCTTATCAAATAAGCCATAAGTTTATCACTACTATCAAGTTATACCGAGTTAAAATTTACACATTTCTTCCTGGAATACAGTAATGTGTACAGGTGTCCCTCAATACGTGCGGTTTAGATTTTTACGATTTTCGATTTATTGCGATTTATAATTGGACTCGAAATTTCTATATATAGTGGAGTAATTCAATTAAATGCGCTTCTCCCGAAACAAAAGAGTGTGTGGAAAAATATTATGTCACATTGTATACACATATAATACATACTAACACACAATCTCTATGTCGGGTATAGGCAAAGAGGAGAGAGCGCCAGATTTTCCTATCGTGGCTCTCCTCTTTCGACTCTTCTACATATGTACACCTTCTCATATAGTTCCTACGATTTCTCTGACATTTTATGTATTATTTCCACTTCTTTGCCTTTCCCTCAAATCAACACTGTATTGTACATATAATGTACTTATATGTGCGCAACAAATAGTTTCTTAGTATTTCTTCATTCAATCTTTCTATATGCCCAAACCATCTCATAGTGTACGTCTTCATCTTTCTCAACACATAAACCTTAAGTTCACATTCATCCTGATCACTTCATTCCATATTCTGTCATACATTGTCCCCCTATGTATCATTCTAAGTACGAGTACACGCATTTCTACAGAATTTTATAGTTTCTTTTCAGTCTTGTTCTACGTCTACATTTGCTGTTGTGGACGATCATCTCGACAGCTTTTGATACTGCCTGATGCAAGTATATACGTTTTTAAGTGTCATATTGACTTTGTTTTCTATCGCTACATGTCACTCGATAGCTTTTACAACTCATCCATCATCTG
>OX463850.1:4441671-4693289 GCA_949825065.1 Odontocerum albicorne
ATGCAAAGCGTCATCATACAAATGTTATTAAAAATAAAATAGATAAGGATAGTATATGTGAAACTAGTGACTTGGCGAAGGGAGGTGCAATCAAGAGAATAAATAAAGATATAATATATGAAACTAGTGACTCAGCAAAGGAGGCACAGTCAAGTAGAGTAAATAAAGATAGAATATGGGAAACTAGTGACTAAGCCAGTGATGGGTAGCCTATGACACGCGTGTCAGATGTGAAACGCCAAGACATTTTGGGTGACACGCATCATTTACGGACGATCTTCGCCCAAGAACGAGCGATGCGCTTTCTTCACTCGTATATTTTCGCAGAATTTCAAGACAGCATCTGGGCTTAAGAGTTCCTCAACTCGAAGTCCAAACTCATGAATCTAGAAAGAAATCGTTTGGAGAATGAAGAAGAGTGCCACTACGGACAAGATATTTTGAATCCTTGGAACCGATTACCGAACACTTTTGGCACTCTGAAAAATCTAGCGATGGCTTTACTCACAATATTTCCCTCAACGTACTTTTGTGAGACCTTATTCTCGTTGCGTTGAATAATATTAAAACAAATAAAAGAAACTGACTGACTGATGAAGTTTTCAGTCAGTCAGTTTCTTGTTTTCAGTCAGTCAGTTTCGTACATTTTAAACACAAGCAAGCGTTAAACTTGCTTGTGTTTAAAATGTACGAAATACCAACCTTTAATTGAAGATTTAGCAAATGCAATTCAGCAACAAAAAAGTCACTAATGTAAATAATTATTTATTTTGGCTTTTTAATAATAATAAATTAAAAGTTCAAAAATAAAGATCTTTCATTTACTAGGGCTGCAAAAATTATCAATATTCCTAGATGTGACACGGCACCCGGGTCAAGCCAGGTTTTTTCCAGAATTTTGACGCGCCGAGCTAAAAAGGTTACCCATCACTGGACTAAGCGAAAGGAGGTGCAAAATCAGTGACCAAAAGTTATATATTTTGAAAACTTTTTCTTTATTTTGTCACGTTTCACAATACTCTGTCTCTTGGACAAAAATAAAAAAATCATCATTATAGTATAAAAAACCCATACGATGGTTGTCGTCGAAGAAAGAATACGAGAATTGAATTTTGAATATGAGAGAGCGAAAGAGGAGTACTTGGATTCTCTCCGAAAGCAATTCGAAATTTGAATCTCCAGTGGGTCCGTGATACTGAACGAATTTTAAATACCTAGCTAACAATTTTTGAACTGATGTAAAAGGGGACGATGTTTAAATAATATATATAAACAAATTCTATATTTATGAATATATATTTTCATAAATGTAGAATTTGTTTTACTTCCGTGAATATTTCACGGGTTGCAACTAGTAAAATATAATTTTCCTATTAAAATATTTAAATATTTAAATGCACACACACATACAACATTATTTTTATTAACATTGTAAAAGTAGCCATGGAATTTAAAATGTACATATGTCTACGTACATAATTATACATATATTAAAAGAAACGAGATTATTTATTATTCAGAATTTTCGCAGCTGTCTTCTAAAGCAACCTTTTTTCTTCTTCACAATTGTTGGTTCAATGTCGCTATCATCAGTATAATATCTGATAGAAAATCTGTAACTAACGTTTGATTTTCATTTTTAGTAATTTCTTTATGAATTTAATCATATTGCATATAAATATTTTTCATCTCTCGTTAACTTTTTAAAGCTCTTTCAACATTGGAATCAATATTTATTATCATATTTTCCAATTTTCTGGCTGATTAGATTTATTCGCTCATATTCGTAGCAGTAAATAAATTTGGTAATAATAACGATAATAATTGTTCTGTAGATTCGCCTTGACTTTGGTCCCGTGGACTAGTAACATAAATAAACTATATATAATAATAGAAAGAGTTATCTTTTTCAATGATCTATTTAAATTTCAGACAAAAACTCCCTTTAAAAAAATCTATTTTAGAAAACCGCGTTAAAAAAATGCGTAAATCGAGGGACGGGTGTATTTAGGCCAAAAAATTAACGCTACTATATAGTTTTTCCGCGTGTTGAAGTTTGTCGCTACGCAATTTTTGTAGACAAGCAGTTTGAATTAGTGATAAATTTGCTGACAAAAGAGTTATTTTTCGTGTCAGAAATGTAACTGTTGTGTCGCAATCTATTTGCTCTATGGAAATATTTAGAAAAACGCTATAATTACATAAACAGGTACATTTGACTAAACACGCAGAAGAAATTAATAATTAGAGGAAAAAAAATTATAAACTGTACTGTCCTGTTATAAAAAAATGATTAACTGTACTGTTCTGTTATAAGAAATATGATCTAAACGTATCTCTCGATAAATGAGTTTCAATAAATACGATTTTTTTATTTACAATATAGCCTCACATTTCATTTAATAGTGAGAAATCCGATTTAATACGGTTTACGTTTATATGAGAGCTGAGTGTTATTGAAGAAAAATGATTAACTGTACTGTCCTGTTAAAAATGATTAACTGTACTGTCCTGTTATAAGAAATATGACCTAAACGTATCTCTCGATAAATGAGTTTCAATAAGTACGATTTTTTTATTTATAATATAGCCTCACATTTCATTTAATAGTGAGAAATCCGAGTTAATACGGTTTACGTTTATATGAGAGCTGAGTGTTATATTGAAGAAAAATGATATTGCACTTTTGTACAAAGTAAGAGGTTAAATACTTTGCGTGATGCCGATTTCTTATATTCAAGTAATTATACCATATGTGGATATACCGGAGAATGCTACGGATACCCTGGACGGATATGGTCAGCAACACAAGGGTTCTTCAAAGAGCCAAAGTTGATAGAGAGTTGCTGACTTAATATTAAAATACAAAAGGTATCCTATTTGGGTCATGTATTATATTTAGAGGAGCAAAGTACAAATTACTGCACCTGATCATCCAAGGCAAAATAAAGGGTCGAAGAGGTGTGTGCAGGAGGCAAATCTCCTGGATCCGCAATATACGTGATTGGACTGATTTAAGGAGCGTTGGGGATCTTTTTCGGGCTGCCGAGGACAAAGATGCCTACTCTCAGGTTATATTCAACGTTGGGGGGACCTGACATGACACTGGGACGAAGAAGAAGAAGAAATAGTTAAACTTCTTCTAAAAAGGCACAATATGACCGTACTTATTATTATAAAATCCTGGTTTAAGTAGGCAACTGCAACAAGGGAATGCAGAAGAAGAATGCACAGAAGAAGATCATACGACTTACTTAATTTATTTTGTTCTGTCAAAATATGTATAAACGAAGGCTGATTGCAGAATTTATAAAGTGTTGCATTTATGATATATTGTACTATTTACGTATGAATGTCAAGAGTGACACTCGGTGTGGTGAGTTGCGGGCAGTGGCTTAGAGACGGTCTCGTATCGTATAGTACTTTGTATATTGTTAATTCTTTATATACTCGTATCATATTTCAAATAATTTTGACTTGTGCATATTCTTACTTACGTTTTATTTTAATTGTGTTAATGTGTATTTTTATTTGATTTTGTTGAATTATTATTTTTCTTTTAATTTTAAGCTAGTTAGCCAGTTGGATAGCTGTCTCAAAATTCATATTTTTAAAGCTAAAAAGTCAAGTGTAGAAAATGAGCAAAACAGTAAAAATTAGAATTTTGTGTCAAAATGCTAGAGGTCTCAATACCAAACTTCAAGAATTCCGGGACAATATGCTATTACAAAATACGGACATAATAGCTGTCACGGTATCCTGTTTGTGTCCATCTCGTGAAGGATGGAGAACTATTCGAGACGGGTGCATACCATATGCTTCGGAGTGACGCGGGCGAGTGCGGGCGCAGGGTGTTGCTGGCTGTAAACCAGCGGATACCATGTGAACGCATATTCGAATTAGAAATTTCAAAGGACCAAGACTAATGGGTGAGGTGCCGGATAAACAATACATCAATTTATATATGCGCAATTTACTTCGAGTGCACGGGTGCCCGACGAAACCATACAAAAATTTTATGACTCTTATTAAATTCGGACAATGTTAGGTTACGCAACAAAAAAAGGATAAACATCATCCGACACTTTCCGTGGAGGTCCAGATGAGGTGTGCGGGCCGAGTGAGGGGCCGCAACTACCACCCTCCGCCACCCAAGGCGCCTCCCGCGCGACTCCCGCCCTACACATAACTACTATAAAGCATTTTTTTCACTTTTAAATAACATTTTACTACATTTCGATTGGAACACTTTGTCAATATTATATATACTATAGTATAGATAATATTGACAAAGCTGTAGAGTACTTCCATAGTGTCATTTATGGAACGCTAGATACCTGCGTCCCACAGAAACGTAATCTACCAAATTTGCCCAATTATCCAGATTGGTTCAATATCGATACAATCCGAAATAAACTTCATAATAATTATCTTCAAAGCAGAAACCAGGCTGACTACTTAGAATACTTGAGCCTGAGAGCAAAATTAAAAACTCAAATAAAACAATCGCGCTATGAGTATCTAAATACTAACTTGGCTAACCAAGATTGAAAATGTTGAAAAGCATAACTTCTTGCAAGCCGACAAAGCAATCGGACCACATGAATTATCAGCCGATATTTTCAAAGTCTGAACCAACTTACAGAACGAATATAATGACTCCGTATTATAGAGATATTGAGCCAAATGAATTACACTGTGGATATATTCTCGGTACCGTCTAGCAGTATGAGAAGAATCCTGGCTGATATTCTTCCTAACCAATGAGCTAACTCTAAGCAGACCCTCTTTGTGTAACAGGAGAAATCCGTATAAAAAATAAAAGACTTACCGTCCATGTTGTTTGCGACAGAAAGCGTTAACTACGAATGAAAAGATCACAAATTAACCAAGTATAGTTCATTCTTTATCTTATCTTTAAACCACTACATCAAAAGTCGTTTATTTTATGAGTAATCATTTGAGATATAAGTTTTCATTTGAGATATACAGGGTGTCCCGTATTGTATATCCCGTATCTAACATACAAAATGTCCCGTATTGAGTGAATCATATTTAGAGTGGTGATAGATTGGGTCAAGACCTACCAGAATATCAAACTTGACCTCATTAAAAACCTTACCGTTTTTAAGTTATTCGGACTTTTGTAAAATTTCGTAAAATCCCTACCTTGCATCAGATTTTTTGCTACGTTGTGCACAAATAACCATTTTCGTATTTTTTTTTATTGTGAAATACTTTTGAATAGTAGCTTTATCTATCGCATACAAAATTATTCCCAAAATTATTGTAGGGGTGTACAAAAAAATTATTTGAAAAATAAAAAAAATCTGATAGGTTTATTGCTTCATGATAATCTCTTCCAACAAACCAGAAAGATGTTAAATTAGTCTTCTGAAAATCTAAATCTGAATCTTTTTTTTTTAAATTTGGTTACCAATTATTTACCCGTAACTACCATATTACTATGCATATCCAGAAAGTAAGTGTACTGAATTTTTGTAGGTTACAATTTTTTTTATTTAAACAAAAAAAATACGTGGTTACCGTAGTACATATGTAAGCTATTTTTCGACATAGTCGCCATTCCTCTCAATGCAGGTGGTGTAGCGGGGTATCAACTTTTTGATGCCTTCCTCGAAGTAGTTTCCCGCCAACCCCTCCGTTCACTTCTCCACCTCCTCCTTTACCTCCTCGTCGGTTGAAAACCTTTTTCCACCCATGTGCAGCTTCAGGGAGGTAAAGAGATAGTAATCTGAAGGTGCTAGGTCAGGGGAATGCGCGGGATGGTTTAGAACATCCCATTTAAACGAGGCGAGCAGTTCCTTCGTGGCGTTGGCCGTGTGTGGTCTGGCATTGTCATGCAGCAGGCAGACTCCCTTTGTCAGCATGCCTCTCTTCTTGTTCTGAATCGCCCTACGCAATTTTTTTAGGGTCTCACAGTATCTTGCAGAGTTGATGGTCTCCCCTTATATATTCATATATTCAATTAAAATTATGCCTTGACAGTCCCAAAACACGGATGCCATGATTTTCTTGGCTGAAATTGTGGTTTTTAACTTTTTGGCGGAGGGTGAAGAGGTGTGACGCCACTGTTGAGACTGCCTTTTGGTTTCAGGCGTGTAGTGTGCAACCCAAGTTTCATCTCCAGTAACGATGGAGCGGAGAAATTCATCTCCATGGAGTTTGCAGCGCCTCAAAAACTCTTGTCTTTTTACAAAATTTCGCACGTGGCGGGAGATTGGGTTGACATTTTTCACGAAACGTGTTATCGCGTCGACACTTCTCAACGTACTGACCTCGAACCGGTCTCGTTGCGGATGCGAAGGGTCAGGCTACACGGACGTGTAGCCAACATGTCGAAAATAAAATCCATCCGGTCGTGAGAGCCTCAGTACACTTACTTTCTGGATACGCCTCGTAGATAGAAGAAAGACGTCTTACCTAGTGTACCATGGCGGTCGTCTTCCTTAGATCAAATTCATATTTTTATCATGTTTAAGAATTTAAAAAAAATCAGCAATCAATAGATGCCTAAAATTTGAGCTTAAAAACTTCTTCTTCTTCTTTCTGGCACTGTCCTAACTCATTGCCTAGGTAGGCTGTTGGGGTCGGCTCTTCTCGTTTTCAGGCTGTATATTCTTCGGTTCTGGGTGTCGCTTTCATCTAGGCCGTTTCTCAGCAGGATTTTGGAGCATTGAGTCATCCAGGAGTTCTTTGGTCTTCCTCTGGATGGCTGTCGAGGAAGATCCACAGACATTGCCTGATTTACAGTATGGTCTGGTGGTCTCCGTCTTATATGCCCGTACCATCTCAGCTGTCGCTCTTCTCGCTTACTTCCATGAAGTGGCTTGTTTGACTGTATATGTTTTATTCACTGATGGTCGTCTAAAAACTAAAGAATAAAAAATTATTAAAAGTAAATAGTTAAGTTTATAGAAAAAAATTAATTATAATGTGTTATTAAAAGCACAATTTAAATTCTATTTTATAAAAATCATACACACAGATTAAATATTTTTTTAATTATTTATTTTTACATATAAGGATTAAAATCAATGGTGTGCAGAAAGTTCTGTGCTGGAGGTTCTGTCCTCAGAGTGCTTTGGAAAGCACGATGCACTAATAATTTCACACTACATTTGAATCACTATTCGGTTATTGGAGTAAATTATCATTTAAGAAAGGAAAAAAAAATCCTAACTTGAAATGATGTTAATTGGTTAAATGTGAAAATTAAACGCTAAATTAACATATTATCATTATTGTTAAATATTCTTAACTTTCTCATCTCGTCTCTTCTTATATCGCCGAAAATATTTAGCGTCTTTCCGATCATGGGCTTGCGTTTCACTCAAGAAGAGATATGAGAAATGGTTTTATAGGCTTTTCAAGTTTCAATTTTTTTTTTGAGACTCAGACTTGGAGACTTTTCAGTGAGACTCTGGAATTAGTTGTCAATCAACGTAAGAGTCGTTCCATTATTGACATACGTTAAAAAGCGATTGAAAAAAATATATTTCATGTCAGTTATATAATATAATACATTCCTCCGGAGGTTTGTCTGTCCAACGAATGCGATATTAGCGATCCCGAGGAATTCGATCTATTCACTATCACTCTATATCCTCTCCGATAGTGATCTACCTCTCCCGTCTCCCATCTTAACACATTGTTTGCGGGAAACGATAAAACTCGTTCTATCCCGTCTTATGGTAGAGAGCGGGAGACGAGTTTACTCGTTTTGGTTTGCCAAGCGGTGGTATGCGGGAAACTTGTAAACACGGTCGCCAAATGAGGTGGGAACTGCGCGTTATCTATTATAAGATTCTTATAAGATCTTATAAGATCTTATAAGATTCTTATAAGATCTATTGAAAATTTCGTAATTATATTGTAATTTTATGTGAATAAAATAATTTTGATGGTGAAAGAGTATTTTTTTCTATGTTTACCTAGAATGTAGTAATTTTGTGTGAGTAAAAAATAGAGCAACCCATATTTTGCATAATAAAGATATAGATAGTTCTATTCTTAGTAAGATACAAAAAGTTTTTCGAAAAAATACTAATTAGTTTGAGAGATATGGTTTTTTTACGAAAGTCTAATTTTGGCGCAAAAACGTCTAAAAGTTCATCACCATCACTTGTCGCGAAAAGTACCCGCAAAAAATGTGTTAATATACTTAAATAAGGATCTTATTTATTTATGCCTCCCTCTACATCGTCCCTTTCCTTAATAATCCTTTTCCGGAAGATAGTAAGAAAACTTCTAGCACTCCAAAACCAGTGCCATAGGGATGGAAACCCTGAAATAAACCCTCATACCAATACACTTGGATAGCGTGGTATAAGGGGAGACCAAAGGACTCCTTGTCCATAACCCCCATGGTAATATGCAAGACAACAAAAAGATAGAAACACACTCTGGAAGTCTAAACATGTGTTGACATGTATTCCATCAACTGGATGTCAAAGAAAGTGTCTAAATATACTCGTATGTGTTGACATGTATTTCATCAACTGGATGTCAAATAACGTGTTTAAACATGTGTTGACATGTATTCCATCAACTGGATGTCAAAGAACATGTCTAATCATGTGTTGACATGTATTCCATCAACTGGAGGTCAAAGAACGTGTCTTAACATGTGTTGACATGTATTCCAACAACTGGATGTCAGAAAACATGTCTTAACATGTGTTGACATGTATTCCATCAACTGGATGTCAAATAACGTGTCTAAACATGTGTTTACATGTATTCCATCAACTGACACTAATGTATTTTAATCAAATGTACAAAGTTTCATTACATTCTTATTACTATTTACTAAGATATTGTAATTTGTTTTATCAAACACTGTTTATTCCACTTTTTGTAACGGTATAACCCTACCGGTTTCAAGGCTTTCACCTCATCATCAGGGGAGTACAAACAAGACTAATTTGAGAGACTTGTCAAGAGTCTTGTTTGTGCTCCCTTGATGATGAGGTGAAAGCCTTAAAACCGCTAGGGTTATACCGTTACAAAAAGTGGAATAAACAGTGTTTGATAAAACAAATTACAATGTCTTTAAACCTCCACAATGTTAACTATTAATAATATATTTACTAAGATACATAAATTATAGTCATTCCTTATAAAAATCTGAACTCCTTAAAAACAAGTGCCCGATTTGGAAAGGGTATATTGATTTAGACTGGGTCTAAAAGAATTTTTTTTTCTGCAAATATGAAAACAGTCAAAAAAATACTCACTTGCATCAAACGGATTTCCACTTGATTATAACACGTTGGGCATTTCATGAGAGAAAAGAAATATGAAATCATTCAAGTCAATTTGCAGGGGTAGATACAAGAATAACGAAGTAAAGGAAGAAGAAGAAACTCCTGGCTGAAAAGAACCTAAAAGTGTGATTCCACTGTAGCACGAAGCCATTGTTTAGAGTACGAGTAGATGCAGACATAGTAAAAATAGACAGAATGATTGCCAATCCCCAACGTGGATAGGAACGTTAGAATAAGTTATTTTGAATAAGTAAAATAGTAACCACCTATTACATAACATATTTCTAAACGACATGAGTTAACTGTTTAATTATATGAATCAATTTATTTGAAGAATTAACTATTACTAATATTTCCTACTTCAAGATAGGACTAATTAAATTTCGTCGTAATGAACGAGATTAAATCAACGATCCATATTTTTTCCTGATACGTATCAAGAGGGCTTTTTGAACTGTCATCAGTGTTTCCATAGAGATAAATTTTAATAGAATCATTAAAACATAGATTAGCGAATACATTTATGAAAAAAATATGTATTGTTCCGATACTTATATTAGGTGTTAATATTATGTGTTAATATTAGGTATTAACATAATGAGCACCAAAAGTAAAACAAAATGGTAAATGTTATACGTCATTTGAAAGGAAATTTTCTGTTCTACAAGATAGTGTGTTTGCTTTTACGTTACATATATTATTTTATTTAATTACAAGCCTTCAAAATGGAATGTCAAGTGGACGAAAGTGAGCATACTCTTTTGCTTTTACGTTACATCTATTATTTCATTTGATTACAAGCCTTCAAAATGGAATGTCAAGTGGACGAAAGTGAGCATACTGTTTTGCTTTTACGTTACATCTATTATTTTATTTGATTACAAGCCTTCAAAATGGAATGTCAAGTGGACGAAAGTGAGCATACTGTTTTGCTTTTACGTTACATCTATTATTTTATTTGATTACAAGCCTTCAAAATGGAATGTCAAGTGGACGAAAGTGAGCATACTCTTTAGCTTTTACGTTACATATATTATTTTATTTGATTACAAGCCTTCAAAATGGAATGTCAAGTGGACGAAAGTGAGCATAATCTTTTGCTTTTACGTTACATTTATTATTTTATTTGATTATAAGCCTTCAAAATGGAATGTCAAGTGGACGAAAGTGAGCATGCTGTTTTGCTTTTACGTTACATCTATTATTTTATTTGATTACAAGCCTTCAAAATGGAATGTCAAGTGGACGAAAGTGAGCATACTGTTTTGCTTTTACGTTACATCTATTATTTTATTTGATTACAAGCCTTCAAAATGGAATGTCAAGTGGACGAAAGTGAGCATACTGTTTTGCTTTTACGTTACATCTATTATTTTATTTGATTACAAGCCTTCAAAATGGAATGTCAAGTGAACGAAAGTGAGCATACTCTTTTGCTTTTACGTTACATCTATTATTTTATTTGATTACAAGCCTTCAAAATGGAATGTCAAGTGGACGAAAGTGAGCATACTGTTTTGCTTTTACGTTACATCTATTATTTTATTTGATTACAAGCCTTCAAAATGGAATGTCAAGTGGACGAAAGTGAGCATACTGTTTTGCTTTTACGTTACATCTATTATTTTATTTGATTACAAGCCTTCAAAATGGAATGTCAAGTGGACGAAAGTGAGCATACTGTTTTGCTTTTACGTTACATCTATTATTTTATTTGATTACAAGCCTTCAAAATGGAATGTCAAGTGGGCGAAAGTGAGCATGCTGTTTTGCTTTTACGTTACATATATTATTTTATTTGATTACAAGCCTTCAAAATGGAATGTCAAGTGGACAAAAGTGAGCATATTGTTTTGCTTTTACGTTACATATATTATTTTATTTGATTACAAGCCTTCAAAATGGAATGTCAAGTGGACGAAAGTGAGCATACTCTTTTGCTTTTACGTTACATCTATTATTTTATTTGATTACAAGCCTTCAAAATGGAATGTCAAGTGGACGAAAGTGAGCATACTCTTTTGCTTTTACGTTACATCTATTATTTTATTTGATTACAAGCCTTCAAAATGGAATGTCAAGTGGACGAAAGTGAGCATACTCTTTAATTCAAATCTCTGCTGTAGTATATCTTTGTCATTCAATTTAGCAACAACCGTTGACACACTCCTGGGTGCGACTCTTCAATTCATCATCAAGAGAAGAGTTCGGAGCCAGGATGCTATCCAAATATGTGAAGTTAGGTACGTTCTCCAGTTGCACATCATTCGCTCGAATGTCGGGTGATTGAAGCACATCATTCCCTGCAGAACAAGCTAGCACCTGAGTTTTTTTCACTGTTATTTCCAGGTCAAACATCTGCATACGAGTATAACATATATAATTACATTATATTCGATAGAAACGCTACTTTTGTGTTTTTTCTTGCGAACAATATAGAGTGTTCACCACTACTTATTTCGTTGAACGTAATATAATTAAAGATACATACAATTCCATTCAAACCAAGAGAAACGTTTCTATGGTATTTTTTCTTGCTGGCAATACAGTATAGACTACTTATTTAGCCTAGGGTAATATATAACTATGAATAATGTTGAATTTTTGTATTTTTTTAATTATTAGCGTTGAATGTGTACTTGCACATTTTTGTAGTTTGTGAGCGTTGAATGGATACTTGCACACTTCTGTATTTCGTGAGTATTGAATGTGTACTTGCATACTTTTGTATTTTGTGAGTGTTGAATGTGTACTTGCATACTGTGTTGTTAACTTTTATTTTTATAATTGTTTGTTTTCGTTTTTTTTTAAATATTTTTTTTCATTTGTTATCAGGTATATTATACCATTGATTCACAAATATGAGGTATATTATACCATTGATTCATAAATATCAGGTATATTATACCATTGATTCATAAATATCAGGTATATTATACCACTGATTCACAAATAAATTATCAATGCACATATGCTGATGATTAGCCCTTTAAAATTTAAAGAATTAACGAATGACGATATCACGTATTTGTACCATGTTAGATATTTGAAAGTAAGAAATAAAATTATTGAATGAGTAGGTTTAATTTTTTTTTACTTCTATAAAATTAAAGTATATGTGATATTTAAGGTATGTAGCTTGGTAATATAAAATGTAGAAACTGTTTCAACGCACTAAATAATTCATACTCTATCACATAACCCTTCCATGTCCCCACCATCACAATGTTATAGGGGACAAGACATGACTCCACTCAGGGCGATTTACAGCGTGTTTTTTTACGGAGTGACCTGTTCTTCGATTACCTCTTTCTAGTTTGAGACAAGCAGACCGATGTGCACCATCATTAATTACATTCAAGAGAGATTTAAAAAAAATATTTCATTACTTAAAATATCCTGACATCATTATTTTTCTTTGTTTCTCTTCCGTGTCCCTGAATAAATGCTTTTGCTCTAAATTTGTCATTATTGTTACCTTTACTTTTTTTACTGCAATTTAAATTATATTTTTTTTAATAATATTTAAATGATTTTTTTTAATAATAACGAGAGTGAAAACATTTTAATATCTCGGAAGTATCCTAGTGGAAGACCACGACCCAGAAACTGAAGTCAAGTGCAGAATTGAATCATCTCGTGCGGCTTTTAATAAAATGAGAAGCGTATTCTGCGATGATAATCTAAACTTGAAACTTCGACAACAGTTAGTCAAATGCTATGTTTGGGCAGTGTTATTGCATGGAATAGAATCATGGACCCTCAAATTTGGTATTGTGAACCGACTGGAAGCATTCGAAATGTGGATGCACCGGAGAATGCTACGGATACCCTGGACGGATATGGTCAGCAATAAAAGGGTACTTCAAAGAGCCAAAGTTGATAGAGAGTTGCTGACTTATGTTAAAATCCGAAAGGTGTCCTACTTGGGTCATGCACTTAGAGAGGAGCAAAGTACAAATTACTGCACCTGATCATTCAAGGCAAAATAGAAGGCCGAAGAGGTGTTGGCAGGAGGCAAATCTCCTGGCTCCGCAATATGCGTGATTGGATTGGCATAAGCGTTGAGGATCTTTTTTGGGCTGCCGGGGACAAATTGTTCTAGCTTAAGTCCACCAGATTTACCACGTTTAAACGTGTACACAAAGGAATGTACAAATATAATAAATACAGAGTCGAGGAAAAATGGCAGGTGGCGTCCGAAGGTAAGGAAGACTGCTGAGTATTTGAAGGTAGAACAAATCATTTTGAAGTTGGAATAAATAATTTTGAAGGTGAAGGTCGAACAAATAATTTTGAAGATGGAACAAATTAAGTTGTTTTTTCGACTATTGCTGTTTTTGTTCGTACTGCAAAGGAAAAATACAAACCAAAAAAATATATATGGATGACGTATGGCGATAATGCAGTAAGTGGTCGCGTGTATTAAATAACCCTTATATTGTTGTTTTTTTACCATGTAAAAACATTTAAAAATGTGTAGTTTTACAATAGGAACATTTCCTCGGTTTTAACTCAATTCACGCAAAACCGACAGATTGCTGTTTTTGAAACTAAACGACTTATATTACTAAAGTACTGAAAATATAATTGTGATGAATATACTAAAATATACTTGTGCTTGAAAACAACCAATACCGGTTGGTCCACAATAAAACTGCATAACGAATATTACTGAAGTACTGAAAATATACTGAAGTACTGAACATATACTGAAGTACTGAAAATATATTGAAGCACTGAAAATATATAGAAGTACTGAAAATGTCCTCAGTGAAATACAGGCAAACGTCTAGTTTACTGGGGACACGACAAATGAAAGGCAACAAACCGGAAATCCGATCTCAGATAGTGGGGAAGAATTGGAAAATGTTTTCGTACTTGATATTTTCAAATGAATTTTCTCTCTAGAAGTTTCTGAAATATTTCACATTAAATATCTGCAATCCATTAGCACTTATTTGAAGAACACTTCAATAATATGGTTAATATTTAATCCTTCAATGTATGATTATATAATACAGCACTGGGCATATTAAAAACATTTTTTTTATTAATCTGTGTTAATCTTGATGGCAAATATAATATATGAAGTGTTTGTTTGTGTATTTATTTATTTAGTTCATTACATAGGACTGTGATCTAAGAGATATTGATAGTACATACAAATATTACGACGACACGTCTGCACTCCTTTTGGCCACTTGCCGTTCGCACAACTGATAAGTAACAAACTCATTAAGCAGGTGTGGCTTAATTCAACAGCAAATATTACTTGTACTTATATTTATCATAAGCTGTCACTAAGTGAATTAAAATAATCAAATAATGATAAATTAAATTTTGGCGAAAACCACACCTGCTTCGAAAAATATAAAATGTTAAGTGGTTTGTTTGATTTTTAGGTGAATGCAATTTGAAAAACTTAAGTATAAGAGATAATAAACGACATTGTTACTTTAACTTAATTGGATTGAGAAAGTCTTAAAAAACGGTTTAAGTTTAAAATCAAATATTTAATTTGGCGCAAATAGAAATAATGTTTTAACACTTTTTCTGGTTTACACGGATTACTTGTTTTTCATGAATTTTTCAAAAATCTATCTCACGTCGTCCACCTTTTGAATTTGTCACATAAGGTTTCACCTGATGATATCTCAATATCATGTTCCATTATATTTTTTTTCCTCAACTGTAAATTCTAATATAACAAAATATTTTATTTATTTTTGTGAACCCCAAGTTGCGTATCACTGCCCCTAGACGAGCAACTGTGTTGTCAAAAAATATCTTAAATAATTATATTATTATAATCTTGAAAAATATGTAAGAAGTTTAATTGAAAATTCTCTCAAGAAAGGCAGAAATACAATATATACTGAAGACTCCAACAAATCCGAGATTCTTCCATAGCACAGGAGTCAAAAGTGAACCAATTAGAGTCAAAAGTGAAACAATATTGGAAGCCACTACACTTGGAACGCGTCGACCAGTTTTGAATCAAATCTGTTAAAGGAAATGATAATTAGATAATAAATAAATATTTAAATATTAACCTTGTAAAAATAAATATTTAAATATTACCCTTGTAAAAATAAATATTTAAATATTACCCTTGTAAAAAATAACAAACTTTATTAAAGTTCTAGTATCTCATCATAATAAACCCTCCAGATTGAAAATACTACCTAAAATAAAGGGAGCAGATCAAAACCGATGAATGTCATTTTTAGTTCTTGTATAGTCTTAGTTCTTATATATTTTTAGTTCTTGTATAGTTGTTGTATAGTTTTAGTCTTTTAGTTCTTGTTCGTCCCTTTTACAGAATTATTTTTTATGAATAATCGAATTTATAGAACTTAATTCATATTTTACTGCCAGATTAAAAGAAAAAGCTTGCCCCACTGAGATCTTGCATTGTTTCTTGTAATTATTGTTTGTCATTTTTCCTTTTTCGATATTATGTTCAAGTATATGTTGTAATTTATTTTTATCAAACACTGTTTATTCCACTTTTTTATGACGGTATAACCCTACCGGTTTCAAGGCTTTCACCTCATATTAAGGGGAGCGCAAACAAGACTAAATGTTGTTCGAACTGGCACTGATATACACGCTTCAACAGTTGGGGGCTGGAGGGGGGGGGGAGGAGGGGAGAAAGGCATGGGACAATTTCGGCCAAGAGCGGAGAGTTTTGGGTAAATAATTTGAATAAATCATTGTCACCGCGAGAATCATACTTTTTCTATCGATGATCCCAAATTCTTACATATCAGTGGTAACGGAAATAAATTGGACAGATTAGAGGCCCTAGAAATTTCTAAATCAGTACACCGATCGGAACATCTGTTGAACAGTTAATAAAAATAAATTACAATGTCTTTAAACCTCCACAATGTTAATGCCTTAACTATAAACAACAACAAGTAAATGTTAATGGTGTTATACATTGTCAACAATAAATACGAACTTATTGCTAATTAGTTGTGATAGAAAAGGCCGTGAAAAGCATTTTCCTATAAGGGAATGGACTTTTTAAAGAAAGATTAAAAATATACCAAAGAAAAGTATGAGAACACTTTATATGTAAGATTGCAGAGGAGGTAAAAGAAGTATTTGAGACACTTTGTCATTATTATTATATTACATTTTGGTTGTATATAGTCTAACCTGGTGGGCTTATTACCATGTGGCAATCTCTTTCAATCAACCAGAAACATGTTCAAAAGACCTGAAGTGAAAACCAGACTGGAATCCTTTTTTTTTTAATCTGAGTTTCAGTGGGTTTAGAACCCGCAACCTCCTGGTCGGGAGACAGGCGTCTTACCTACTAAGTCACGGAAGTCGTTCCTCGAGAGGAAAATAAATTTATCGTATACGAAAAATATACTTATTTATTTAAATCAATTTATTTTCTGTTTTTATTTCTTTAAATGTATAAGGGGTGTGGACTAAAAAAACATCTGATGTCCTCTCGGGCTCGCCCTCTATTGGTAGGGGTGTATCTCAACTGGAGGGGTATTATGAGATATGTTATAACCTTTTGATGATTCTCTCTTAAATGTATTGTCTTCGATATTATCTGAAAAAAAAATTGAGTAATTTCTTGACATATGTTATGTACTCGTATATATTGTACTAACGATATTGCTTTCAATAAACCTTTATTGTACAAACTATATTGCTTTCAATATAAACCTTTATATTGAAAGCAATATAGTTTGTACAATAAAGGTTTATTGTAAATTTTTTTTACGTATAACAATTTCCTATAACTAACCAAAATCATGTACCGCATTAGCCCGACAATAAGGCGAGGTTTTTATTTAAAAAGACAACACGTAAATAGGAGGGTCGCCTTATATTCGAGTTTTATTTTTCATAATATATTATACTGGTGAGGGAAATGTTTTTTACTCCAAAACGCAGATAAAAAAATAGGGGTTGCCTTATAATCAGGGTCGCCCTATATAGTCGGGCCAATACGGTATATTTACAAGTGTATGTAAAAAATCACCGGTTTATTGCTCTCTTCGAAAACATGGACATTTTTTCAGCCCAGTATTCAGGGGTAATAAACATATTTATAAAGATGTTTTTGTTTCATTTCTTTGCAAATATTATATTATACAATCTGGCAAACGTATACCAGGTGACAATGTCTTCAAACTAACCAGACAAAAGTAAATAAAGCAAGTAACATTGGTCGCAAAAAATATTCAAAAGAGTATTCATATTAATGAAATTTATGGGCATATATACATATTGAAGTAAAAGTGAGATATCATCAATCAAAGAAAAATAAAAGGGCGGCGGAGAGGAAAGAAAAACCAGGAATGAAATGCGTTACATTACGGACTTGAAATTAAGAGTTTTTTCAGGCGTTTCTTAAAAATGCCAAGGACGGAGCGAATCTCACTGCATTGACAGTAAAGGACGACGTAAAAAAAAAGAACGGTGAACTGAGAAGGCCAATAAACTATCTCTGTCTTAGATTGAGAGACATACAAAACATTATGGAACGTAACCCGAATAAAAGGCATGTATTCTCTATCTAAGACGATACATATTGGAAGTATAATGTAAATAGAAGAGTTTCAAGTAGAAAATGTATTACCGTAGTAGAGATGTTTAATTTAGATTCATTTATTATCTTACAAACATCATAACAAAATAGGTCTAATGTATAATATTGCAAAATACCTCATCTATAAAAAAACTCACTTCTTGTGCGATAAGACATAAATATAGAATGATTATTTGTTCAACGTGTTTTCGTGTTTTTCGTCCAAAACCTCTAATTTTGCGAAATTTTAATATTTTGCGTCAAACTTTTCCAGTTTAAATGATTTTTATTACTTTTGACTAACAAAAAAAACTATTGTTCTTACAAAAATACTGTAATTATAATGAATCAAGACAAAAATGTTCTAGAGACGCATTTGCGTAAAAAATGAGATAAAACGTCATAACCCGCTAAATATATATGAACCTTTCGTAGTAATAAACTAAATACTAATAAACTTCACACTTTTTACTCAAAAAACTGCCATTGACGACCAAGTTTACGAATAAATGTACAAAATCCCTACAGAATTATTTTTTGCTCAACTGGTTTCCGTGTTTTTCGTCCCAAACGTCTAATTTTGCAAAATTTCAATCTTTTGCGTCAATATTTTCCAGTTCGAATGAATTTCATTACTTTTAACTAACAAAACCGACAATTTTGCGTACAAAAATGCTATAATTATAACGACTCAATACAAAAGTATTCTAAAAACGCATTTCATTAAAATGATATAAAACGTCAAAACCTGCTAAATATATATGAACATTTCTTAGTAATGGACGGAAACTTCAAACTTTTTACTCGAAAAACTGCCATTGACGACTAACTTTACAAAATCACTACAGAATTATTGATTGTTCAACGGGCTTTCGTGTTTTTCGTCCCAAACCTCTAATTTTGCAAAATTTCAATCTTTTGCGTCAATATTTTCCAGTTTGAATGACTTTTGACTCACAAAAAACTATGTTTAACCTCAATATTTTCCATAATATATTGAAACTTTATATTTTTCACCCTAAAAACTGCCATTGACGACCAAATTTAAGAATATATGTAGAAAATGACTACAGAATTATTGTTTGTTCCACGAGTTTCCATGTTTTTCGTCGCAAACCTCTAATTTTGCGCAATTTCTATGTTTAACCTCAATATTTTCCATAATATATTGAAATTTTATATTTTTCACCCTAAAAACTGCCATTGACGACCAAGTTTAAGAATATATGTAGAAAATAACTACAGAATAATTGTTTGTTCCACGAGTTTCCATGTTTTTCGTCGCAAACCTCTAATTTTGCGCAATTTCTATGTTTAACCTCAATATTTTCCATAATATACTGAAACTTCATACTTTTCACCCGAAAAACTGCCATCTACGACCAAGTTTAAGAAAATATGTAGAAAATGACTACAGAATTATTGTTTGTTCCACGAGTTTCCATGTTTTTCGTCGCAAACCTCTAATTTTGCGCAATTTCTATGTTTAACCTCAATATTTTCCATAATATACTGAAACTTCATACTTTTCACCCGAAAAACTGCCATCTACGACCAAGTTTAAGAAAATATGTAGAAAATCACTACAGAAATATTGTTTGTTCCACGAGTTTCCATGTTTTTCGTCGCAAACCTCTAGTTTTGCGAAATTTCTATTTTTAACGTCAATTTTTTCCATAATATACTGAAACTTTATACTTTTCACCAAAAAAACTGCCATTAAGACGACCAAGTGTACGAATATATGTACAAAATCACTACAGAATTATACTATAGTTTGTTCTACGACTTTCCATGTTTTTTGTCGCAAACCTCTAATTTTGCGAAATTTCTATGTTTAACGTCAATATTTTCCATAATATACTGAAACTTCATACTTTTCACCCGAAAAACTGCCATCGACGACCAAGTTTAAGAATATATGAAGAAAATGACCACAGAATTATTTTTTGTTCCACGAGTTTCCATGTTTTTCGTCCTTAACCTCTGTAAACCTAATATTGCGATGTTTAATGTCAATATTTTCCATAATATACTGAAACTTTATACTTTTCACCAAAAAAACTGCCATTAAGACGACCAAGTGTACGAATATATGTACAAAATCACTACAGAATTATACTATAGTTTGTTCAACGACTTTCCATGTTTTTTGTCGCAAACCTCTAATTTTGCGAAATTTCTATGTTTAACCTCAATATTTTCCATAATATACTGAAACTTTATACTTTTCACACGAAAAACTGCCATCGAATACCAAGTTTAAGAATATATGTAGAAAATTACTACAGAATTATTGTTTGTTCCACGAGTTTCCATGTTTTTCGTCCTAAACCTTTGTAAACCTAATATTGCGATGTTTAACGTCAATATTTTCCATAATATACTGAAACTTTATACTTTTTACCCAAAAAACTGCCATCGACGACCAAGTTGAAGAATATATGTACAAAGTCACTACAGAATTATAGTTTGTTCTACGACTTTCCATGTTTTTTGTCGCAAACCTCTAATTTTGCGAAATTTCTATGTTTAACGTCAATATTTTCCATAATATACTGAAACTTTATACTTTTCACCCGAAAAACTGCCATTGACACGACCAAGTGTACGAATATATGTACAAAATCACTACAGAATTTTCGTTTGTTTCACAAGTTTCCGTGTTTTTCGTCACAAACCTCTACTTTTGCGAAATTTTTGTGTTTAACCTCAATATTTTCCATAATATACTGAAACTTCATACTTTTCACCCAAAAATCTGCCATCGACGACCAAGTTTTAGAATATATGTAGAAAATTACTACAGAATTATTGTTTGTTCCACGAGTTTCCATGTTTTTCGTCCTAAACCTTTGTAAACCTTATATTGCGATGTTTAATGTCAATATTTTCCATAATATACTGAAACTTTAAACCTTTTACCCAAAAAACTGCCATCGACGACCAAGTTGAAGAATATATGTACAAAGTCACTACAGAATTATAGTTTGTTCTACGACTTTTCATGTTTTTAGTCGCAAACCTCTAATTTTGCGAAATTTCTATGTTTAACGTCAATATTTTCCATCATATACTGAAACTTTATACTTTTCACCCGAAAAACTGCCATTGACACGACGAAGTGTACGAATATATGTACAAAATCACTACAGAATTTTCGTTTGTTTCACAAGTTTCCGTGTTTTTCGTCACAAACCTCTACTTTTGCGAAATTTTTGTGTTTAACCTCAATATTTTCCATAATATACTGAAACTTCATACTTTTCACCCAAAGAACTGCCATCGACGACCAAGTTTTAGAATATATGTAGAAAATCACAACAAAATTATTGTTTGTTCCACGCGTTTCCATGTTCTTCGTCCTCTAAACCTTTGTAAACCTAATATTGCGATGTTTAATGTCAATATTTTCCATAATATACTGAAACTTTATACCTTTTACCCAAAAAACTGCCATCGACGACCAAGTTGAAGAATATATGTACAAAGTCACTACAGAATTATAGTTTGTTCTACGACTTTCCATGTTTTTTGTCGCAAACCTCTAATTTTGCGAAATTTCTATGTTTAACGTCAATATTTTCCATAATATACTGAAACTTTATACTTTTCACCCGAAAAACTGCCATTGACACGACCAAGTGTACGAATATATGTACAAAATCACTACAGAATTTTCGTTTGTTTCACAAGTTTCCGTGTTTTTCGTCACAAACCTCTACTTTTGCGAAATTTTTGTGTTTAACCTCAATATTTTCCATAATATACTGAAACTTCATACTTTTCACCCAAAAAACTGCCATCGACGACCAAAATTTAGAATATATGTAGAAAATCACAACAGAATTATTGTTTGTTCCACGCGTTTCCATGTTTTTCGTCCTTAACCTCTGTTAACCTAATATTGCGATATTTAATGTCAATATTTTCCATAATATACTAAAACTTTATACTTTTTACCCAAAAAACTGCCATCGACGACCAAGTTGAAGAATATATGTACAAAGTCACTACAGAATTATAGTTGGTTCTACGACTTTCCATGTTTTTTGTCGCAAACCTCTAATTTTGCGAAATTTCTATGTTTAACGTCAATATTTTCCATAATATACTGAAACTTTAAACTTTTCACCCGAAAAACTGCCATTGACACGACCAAGTGTACGAATATATGTACAAAATCACTACAGAATTTTCGTTTGTTTCACAAGTTTCCATGTTTTTCGTCACAAACCTCTACTTTTGCGAAATTTTTGTGTTTAACCTCAATATTTTCCATAATATACTCTGAAACTTCATACTTTTCACCCAAAAAACTGCCATCGACGACCAAGTTTTAGAATTTTTTTTTTATTCCGTGGTTGCAGTCCTTAGACTGGTTTGCAGCAATTTGAACTCTTCTCCTCCATTCCCCCCTGTCCTGTGCGGCTCTTTTTAAGTCTGTGTATGTTGAGCAGCGCACGTCCACCAACAGGTCCTCCAGGTACTCTCGGCGTGGGCGTCCCCTAGAGTTTGTCCCCTCGGTCATGCCCTCCATTATGGCATGCAAGAGGCCCTCTTGTCGTATTATATGCCCGATCCATCTTGCACGCCTTTCGGACAGGATCCTGAGCAGGTGCCTTCCTCCTTCGATTCGTTGGAGAACCTCTTCATTTGTGATGCGGTCTCTCCAGGAAATTCCTAATAGTCTTCTATAGGACCACATCTCAAAAGCCTCTAGTCTTCGTCTATCTCTTTCGGATAGGCACCATGTCTCGCAGCCGTACATCAAGATACTCCATACATAGGTCTTGATGAGGAGTATTCTCAGTTTAAGATCTATATTATTTGATTATATTATTTTCGACCTTTTATTAAATGCAAGTCTAGCCTGATGTATACGGCTGTCGACCTCGCTCTTGGACCGACCGTCCCATGTTATTTTGCTCCCGAGGTAGACAAACTCCTTGGTGTTCTTTAGTGGTTTACCCGACATCACTATTCTCATCTGGTGCTGCGCTCGGCCTACAGTCAGCAGCTTTGTTTTGTCTTTATTTATCTTCATACTGTAGTTATTTTGAAGAATGCTTTCCATAGTTGTTAAGGCCTCTTGTAGTTCCTCTTCACTTTCAGCAACCATAGCAATATCGTCAGCGAACCTTATCATGTCCACCTTTTGCCCGTGTATCTTTACACCTTCTCTGTGACTCATTCTCTCTCTCAAGTCGTCAATTGCGCTCTGTATATAGGCGTTAAAAAGAACAGGTGACAGAGAGCATCCCTGCCTTACCCCTTGTCTTATATTGGCTTTCTTTGTGTCTTCGTCACATCTGATTATAGCGGCCTCATTCTTGTATAGCGCCTGGATTATACGTCTATCTCTGTATTTGATATCAATTCTCTTCAAAATCTCGAAGAGTCTTTTCCATTCTACTTTGTCAAAAGCTTTCTCCAGGTCTATGAATGCGATGTATGTGTTTTGGTTTTTAGAATATATGTAGAAAATCACAACAGAATTATAGTTTTAAGAATATATGTAGAAAATCACAACAGAATTATTGTTTGTTCCATGAGTTTCCATGTTTATCGTCCTAAACCTCTGTTAACCTAATATTGCAATGTTTAATGTCAATATTTTCCATAATAAACTGAAACTTTATACTTTTCAGCCAAAAAACTGCCATCGTCGACCAAGTTTAAGAATATATGTACAAAATCACTACAGAATTATACTAAAGTTTTTTCTACGACTTTCCATGTTTTTTGTCGCAAACCTCTAATTTTGCGAAATTTCTATGTTTAACCTCAATATTTTCCATAATATACTGAAACTTCATACTTTTTACCCAAAAAACTGCCATCGACGACCAAGTTGAAGAATATATGTACAAAATCACTACAGAATTATACTAAAGTTTGTTCTACGACTTTCCATGTTTTTTGTCGCAAACCTCTAATTTTGCGAAATTTCTATGTTTAACCTCAATATTTTCCATAATATACTGAAACTTTATACTTTTTACCCAAAAAACTGCCATCGACGACCAAGTTGAAGAATATATGTACAAAGTCACTACAGAATTATAGTTTGTTCTACGACTTTCCATGTTTTTTGTCGCAAACCTCTAATTTAGCGAAATTTCTATGTTTAACGTCAATATTTTCCATAATATACTGAAACTTTATACTTTTCACCCGAAAAACTGCCATTGACACGACCAAGTGTACGATTATATGTACAAAATCACTACAGAATTTTCGTTTGTTTCACAAGTTTCCGTGTTTTTCGTCACAAACCTCTACTTTTGCGAAATTTTTGTGTTTAACCTCAATATTTTCCATAATATACTGAAACTTCATACTTTTCACCCAAAAAACTGCCATCGACGACCAAGTTTTAGAATATATGTAGAAAATCACAACAGAATTATTGTTTGTTCCATGAGTTTCCATGTTTATCGTCCTAAACCTCTGTTAACCTAATATTGCGATATTTAATGTCAATATTTTCCATAATATACTAAAACTTTATACTTTTTACCCAAAAAACTGCCACCGTCGACCAAGTTTAAGAATATATGTACAAAATCACTACAGAATTATACTATAGTTTGTTCTACGACTTTCCATGTTTTTTGTCGCAAACCTCTAATTTTGCGAAATTTCTATGTTTAACCTCAATATTTTCCATAATATACTGAAACTTTATACTTTTCACACGAAAAACTGCCATCGACGACCAAGTTGAAGAATATATGTACAAAGTCACTACAGAATTATAGTTTGTTCAACGACTTTCCATGTTTTTTGTCGCAAACCTCTAATTTTGCGAAATTTCTATGTTTAACGTCAATATTTTCCATAATATACTGAAACTTCATACTTTTCACCCAAAAAACTGCCATCGACGACCAAGTTTTAGAATATATGTAGAAAATCACAACAGAATTATTGTTTGTTCCATGAGTTTCCATGTTTATCGTCCTAAACCTCTGTTAACCTAATATTGCGATATTTAATGTCAATATTTTCCATAATATACTAAAACTTTATACTTTTTACCCAAAAAACTGCCATCGACGACCAAGTTGAAGAATATATGTACAAAGTCACTACAGAATTATAGTTTGTTCTACGACTTTCCATGTTTTTTGTCGCAAACCTCTAATTTTGCGAAATTTCTATGTTTAACGTCAATATTTTCCATAATATACTGAAACTTCATACTTTTCCCCCAAAAAACTGCCATCGACGACCAAGTTTTAGAATATATGTAGAAAATCACAACAGAATTATTGTTTGTTCCATGAGTTTCCATGTTTATCGTCCTAAACCTCTGTTAACCTAATATTGCGATATTTAATGTCAATATTTTCCATAATATACTAAAACTTTATACTTTTTACCCAAAAAACTGCCATCGACGACCAAGTTGAAGAATATATGTACAAAGTCACTACAGAATTATAGTTTGTTCTACGACTTTCCATGTTTTTTGTCGCAAACCTCTAATTTTGCGAAATTTCTATGTTTAACGTCAATATTTTCCATAATATACTGAAACTTCATACTTTTCAGCCAAAAAACTGCCATCGTCGACCAAGTTTAAGAATATATGTACAAAATCACTACAGAATTATACTAAAGTTTGTTCTACGACTTTCCATGTTTTTTGTCGCAAACCTCTAATTTTGCGAAATTTCTATGTTTAACCTCAATATTTTCCATAATATACTGAAACTTTATACTTTTTACCCAAAAAACTGCCATCGACGACCAAGTTGAAGAATATATGTACTAAATCACTACAGAATTATACTAAAGTTTGTTCTACGACTTTCCATGTTTTTTGTCGCAAACCTCTAATTTTGCGAAATTTCTATGTTTAACCTCAATATTTTCCATAATATAGTGAAACTTTATACTTTTTACCCAAAAAACTGCCATCGACGACCAAGTTGAAGAATATATGTACAAAGTCACTACAGAATTATAGTTTGTTCTACGACTTTCCATGTTTTTTGTCGCAAACCTCTAATTTTGCGAAATTTCTATGTTTAACCTCAATATTTTCCATAATATACTGAAACTTCATACTTTTCACCCAAAAAACTGCCATCGACGACCAAGTTTTAGAATATATGTAGAAAATCACAACAGAATTATTGTTTGTTCCATGAGTTTCCATGTTTATCGTCCTAAACCTCTGTTAACCTAATATTGCGATATTTAATGTCAATATTTTCCATATTATACTAAAACTTTATACTTTTTACCCAAAAAACTGCCATCGACGACCAAGTTGAAGAATATATGTACAAAGTCACTACAGAATTATAGTTTGTTCTACGACTTTCCATGTTTTTTGTCGCAAACCTCTAATTTTGCGAAATTTCTATGTTTAACGTCAATATTTTCCATAATATACTGAAACTTCATACTTTTCACCCAAAAAACTGCCATCGACGACCAAGTTTTAGAATATATGTAGAAAATCACAACAGAATTATTGTTTGTTCCATGAGTTTCCATGTTTATCGTCCTAAACCTCTGTTAACCTAATATTGCGATATTTAATGTCAATATTTTCCATAATATACTAAAACTTTATACTTTTTACCCAAAAAACTGCCATCGACGACCAAGTTGAAGAATATATGTACAAAGTCACTACAGAATTATAGTTTGTTCTACGACTTTCCATGTTTTTTGTCGCAAACCTCTAATTTTGCGAAATTTCTATGTTAAACGTCAATATTTTCCATAATATACTGAAACTTCATACTTTTCACCCAAAAAACTGCCATCGACGACCAAGTTTTAGAATATATGTAGAAAATCACAACAGAATTATTGTTTGTTCCATGAGTTTCCATGTTTATCGTCCTAAACCTCTGTTAACCTAATATTGCGATATTTAATGTCAATATTTTCCATAATATACTAAAACTTTATACTTTTTACCCAAAAAACTGCCATCGACGACCAAGTTGAAGAATATATGTACAAAGTCACTACAGAATTATAGTTTGTTCTACGACTTTCCATGTTTTTTGTCGCAAACCTCTAATTTTGCGAAATTTCTATGTTTAACGTCAATATTTTCCATAATATACTGAAACTTCATACTTTTCACCCAAAAAACTGCCATCGACGACCAAGTTTTAGAATATATGTAGAAAATCACAACAGAATTATTGTTTGTTCCATGAGTTTCCATGTTTATCGTCCTAAACCTCTGTTAACCTAATATTGCGATATTTAATGTCAATATTTTCCATAATATACTAAAACTTTATACTTTTTACCCAAAAAACTGCCATCGACGACCAAGTTGAAGAATATATGTACAAAATCACTACAGAATTATAGTTTGTTCTACGACTTTCCATGTTTTTTGTCGCAAACCTCTAATTTTGCGAAATTTCTATGTTTAACGTCAATATTTTCCATAATATACTGAAACTTTATACTTTTCACCCGAAAAACTGCCATTGACACGACCAAGTGTACGAATATATGTACAAAATCACTACAGAATTTTCGTTTGTTTCACAAGTTTCCATGTTTTTCGTCACAAACCTCTACTTTTGCGAAATTTTTGTGTTTAACCTCAATATTTTCCATAATATACTGAAACTTCATACTTTTCACCCAAAAAACTGCCATCGACGACCAAGTTTTAGAATATATGTAGAAAATCACAACAGAATTATTGTTTGTTCCATGAGTTTCCATGTTTATCGTCCTAAACCTCTGTTAACCTAATATTGCGATATTTAATGTCAATATTTTCCATAATATACTAAAACTTTATACTTTTTACCCAAAAAACTGCCATCGACGACCAAGTTGAAGAATATATGTACAAAGTCACTACAGAATTATAGTTTGTTCTACGACTTTCCATGTTTTTTGTCGCAAACCTCTAATTTTGCGAAATTTCTATGTTTAACGTCAATATTTTCCATAATATACTGAAACTTCATAGTTTTCACCCAAAAAACTGCCATCAACGACCAAGTTTTAGAATATATGTAGAAAATCACAACAGAATTATTGTTTGTTCCATGAGTTTCCATGTTTATCGTCCTAAACCTCTGTTAACCTAATATTGCGATATTTAATGTCAATATTTTCCATAATATACTAAAACTTTATACTTTTTACCCAAAAAACTGCCATCGACGACCAAGTTGAAGAATATATGTACAAAATCACTACAGAATTATAGTTTGTTCTACGACTTTCCATGTTTTTTGTCGCAAACCTCTAATTTAGCGAAATTTCTATGTTTAACGTCAATATTTTCCATAATATACTGAAACTTTATACTTTTCACCCGAAAAACTGCCATTGACACGACCAAGTTTACGAATATATGTACAAAATCACTACAGAATTTTCGTTTGTTTCACAAGTTTCCATGTTTTTCGTCACAAACCTCTACTTTTGCGAAATTTTTGTGTTTAACCTCAATATTTTCCATAATATACTGAAACTTCATACTTTTCACCCAAAAAACTGCCATCGACGACCAAGTTTTAGAATATATGTAGAAAATCACAACAGAATTATTGTTTGTTCCATGAGTTTCCATGTTTATCGTCCTAAACCTCTGTTAACCTAATATTGCAATGTTTAATGTCAATATTTTCCATAATAAACTGAAACTTTATACTTTTCAGCCAAAAAACTGCCATTGACGACAAAGTTCAAGAATAAATGTTAAAAATCACTACAGAATTATTGTTTGATCTACGAGTTTCCATTTTTTTCTTCGCAAACTTCTAATTTTGCGAAATTTCTATGTTTAACCTCAATATTTTCCATAATATACTGAAACTTCATACTTTTCACCCGAAAAAACTGCCATCGTCGACCAAGTTTAAGAATATATGTACAAAATCACTACAAAATTATACTATAGTTTGTTCTACGACTTTCCATGTTTTTTGTCGCAAACCTCTAATTTTGCGAAATTTCTATGTTTATCCTCAATATTTTCCATAATATACTGTTACTTTATACTTTTTACCCAAAAAACTGCCATCGACGACTAAGTTGAAAAATATATGTACAAAGTCACTACAGAATTATAGTTTGTTCTACGACTTTCCATGTTTTTTGTCGCAAACCTGTAATTTTGCGAAATTTCTATGTTTAACGTCAATATTTTCCATAATATACTGAAACTTTATACTTTTCACCCGAAAAACTGCCATTGACACGACCAAGTGTACGAATATATGTACAAAATCACTACAGAATTTTCGTTTGTTTCACAAGTTTCCGTGTTTTTCGTCACAAACCTCTACTTTTGCGAAATTTTTGCGAAGTTTTAGAATATATGTAGAAAATCACAACAGAATTATTGTTTGTTCGACGGGTTTCCGTGGTTCCGTGGCAAATGTCTTATTTTGCGAAATTTCAATCATTTGCGTCAATATTTTCCAGTTTGAATGACTTTTGACAAACAAAAAACCATGTTTTCGTACAAAAATGCTATATCTATAATGTATCAACATAAAAGTGTTGAAAAAACGCATTTGCGTTAAAAATGGTATGAATCGTCAAAACCTGCTAAATATATATGAACATTTCTTAGTTAACCACGGACACTTTACACATTTTACTCGAAAAACTGCCATTGACGACCAAGTTTACGAATATATGTACAAAATCACTACAGAATTATTGTTTGTTCAACGGGTTTCCGTGTTTTTCGTCCCAAACGTCTAATTTTGCGAAATTTCAATCTTTTGCGTCCATATTTTCCAGTTCTGTCCTCTTTGTTTACCCTGAAATGGATACGACTTGATGATATGTATGTACAAGTATATATCAGAATATATCGGAATATAATGTATTTTCACTGTACTAGTGACATCTATCGAAATACAAAATAATTATTTTCAACCTTTTATAAAGTCAGCTGTAAGAGTTTTGACTACAAATTAGTACTTATAGAAAAGATAAATAAAATAAATCGCTTTTATATGTCGATTAATAATATTTATCCACAAAAGATGACTCTTAGATGCCCACTGATCGGCCGTCAACATTTTTTTTACATTTTTATTTTGCACATTTCAAGAAATATACATAATTTGCGAAAAAAACAACAGGCTATTTAATTCGGACACACAATTTTAATGGATCTGGGTTTGTTGCCTTTCATTTGTCGTATTCCCAGTAAACTAGACTTTTGCCTGTATCCCACATGAAAAATAAATCGATACTTCTTTCTGATTTTGGATCACGAGTATATAAAACCCCGTTGCACATTATCATCAACCTGACAAACAGTGACACTCAATTACATATGTATACATCACGCGAAATCAAACTCCTCACACTTCATCACTCCAGACAGACCAAAACATTCATCCCACAATATACCGCACACAAACATAAAACAAACAAAAAATACGTATATGTAAAAATATAAAACAACAAAAATCACCACGTTCAAGAGCTCACACAATCCTCTTCCACAAGTCATTCCTCTTGCAAGCTCAAGCACTCAAACTCCTGTCGCAATAACAACCACGCTCCGATCGACTGCTTAAACTGTTTTCCTCTCTTTACCTTTATTGAATTCGATACCCCATTGCATGTCATGGGAGCTAAATAGGCTCAATGGACACTATTATTTATAGCCAAGGCATGCTATAAATAATAGAGCATGCTCAACAGAGGACATGCTCAACTTCTAGGACATGCTCAACAGAGTCACTCTCAGTCTTGAAGAGGCTCGCTTCGTTGGATTCGGAGGTTTAGCGTCACGCCGCTTTTGTTATCCTCGGTAAGGTTCATCTGGCTAGGATAGATTGAGTCCACCTTCACTTTTTTCTTAAAACCTGTTGAAACCCAGTTATCAACAATGGTTGTCATTCTCCGTTAGAAGGCAAACATTCCATTTTTATATTTGATCATGAAAGTTTTAATGGGAAACGTTAGTGTCCAGTTCTCCCACGTCATGTATGTATATATACATGATCCATAATGTAATTTGAACCCGAAACCTGATCAACTGGTAAGACGCCTGTCTCCCAACCCGGAGGCTGTGGGTTCAAATCCCGCTGGAACCCAGATTAAAAAAAAAGGATTCCAGTCTGATTTTCACTTAAGGGCACTTTAACTTATTTCTGATTTGTTGGAAGAGATTGCCACATGGCAATAAACCTGCCAGGTTGTGCTATATATAACGAAAGTGTTATACAATACAATCAATGAACATCATTCTGTACATTCGCATTTCAAATGCTTGTGTTTTTTGAATCATGTTTTCTGTAAAATGCGTCAACACTAAACAAAATGGAGTCGAATGTCGTCTTGAAAGCTCAAACAATATCAGCTCAGATTTTGATGAAAATGAGTTATATATATATATATATATATATATATATATATATATATATATATATATATATATATATATATATATATATATATATATATATATATATATATATATATATATATATATATATATATATATATATATATATATATATATATATATATATATATATATATGTTTATTTTAGGTTTTCAGTTACTTCGCGAACTGTAAATATTGGATTCTGACATCAGATCTACCTGGAGATCCCTCAGCAGCTTCCTTACAGCATTTTTTTATTTTTTGGCCTGGATGACTCTTTAGTAACATTGTTCTCTGTTTTGGATATACAGGAGACGGTATCTATTTTAATTAACCCTTCGCTAAAACCAAACAAAAAAATCATATATATATATATATATTTTTTTTTAACATATTAATCGAGTTCATATCAATCAAAAACCAATCTTACAGCGTTATTTTGATGTGTTTAGAAAACAGTGTACGAGTATTTTTTGACTCAACGTAATGCGAGTAGCCCTACCGGTTTCAAGGTTTTTACATAATTAGGGGGGGACAGACAAGGTTTGATAAGAAAGAAAACCTTGAAACTGGTAGGATTATTCCGTTACGTTAAGTGGTAAAAACAGTGGCTTTAAACCTACACAATGTTAACATCCTCATCATTGCCAGGTCTCGCAGTCGAGGATCCCCTCGGTGGCGAGTAGTCCAACGTCAGTCCTGAACCGTTCTCCTATGTCCATCGTGAGATCTTCTGTGAGAGAACAGCCCGATCCTGGATGCGCACTCCCTCCCGCAAATGCCACAGACATGTGGAACCTGCTGAGCCGCCTGGCTATGTTGACGCATGTTCGCAACGCGCATACTGTTTCTCATAATATTAACAACACCTTAACAAATTACAATATCCTTAAACCTCCTCAATGTGTAACACCTTGAATATAATTAATATACTTATGTTACAGGGTTGATTTTCCAGAAATTTAAACTGTATTACCTCAACACACTTCAAAAATAAAAACTATGTGTAACCATGGGTTCTATATTTGTCGGTGGCCGTAGTCTAACAGTTATCAATCTTGCTAAGCAAGCGGGCACCCCTGGTTCAATTCCTAGGAATTCACTTCCTGACTAATTTTACTCTAAAACCATTTTAAATTTTGAATGTGTTTTCATGTACTTTATATACTAGACAACGAGATGGCTCTCTTATTAACGACATTGGTATCCCTAAATAGCTGTTGGTATGCATACTCGTACCTTGATACTCGTATCCCTCAACATTGGTATGGTATCTCTAAGCATACGAGAGGGCTCTCTTATAAACAACGAGATGGCTCTCTTATTAACGACATTGGTATCCCTAAATAGCTGTTGGTATGCATACTCGTACCTTGATACTCGTATCCCTCAACATTGGTATCTCTAAGCATCCGTTAATAACTGTTGAGCTTATTAGGGAAGCGCTCTTAGAGTGAACGGAATTGTCGGGTAACAGCATTTTACCAAATTATCTAAAAAAAATGTAAATAACGACCCCCATGGCCTAGTTGATAAGATACCTGTCTTTCAGCCCTGAGATAACGGGTTCGATTCCCGTTGGAAGAAAAAAAAATTAAATCCCTCCAGTCTGGTTTCTCTTAAAGCCTCTTTGACATATTTGGAAGCGATTTCCACGTGGCAATAAGACCACCAGGTTATACTATATACTATATATATATATATATATATATATATATATATATATATATATATATATATATATATATATATATATATATATATATATATATATATATATATATATATATATATATATATATATATATATATATATATATATATATATATATATATATATATATATATATATATATATATATATATATATATATATATATATATATATATATATATATATATATATATATATATATATATATATATATATATATATATATATATATATATATATATATATATATATATATATATATATATATATATATATATATATATATAAATTATTAGCTAGGTATTTAAAATTCGTTCAGTATCACGGACCCACCGAGATTCAAATTTCGAATTACTTTCGGAGATAATCCAAGTATTCCTCTCTCGCTCTCTTGTATTCAAAATTCAATTCTCGTATTCTTTCTTTGGCGACAGCCGTCGTATGGGTTTTGGCATATTTATACGAGCGTAATACTCGTACAATACAATGCAGAGCGTGGATTTTTCAGGTTGGTGTTTTAGTGTTTAAGAAATGAAAACACGTCACAGGCCTTGCCTATTTTTAGTGGCTATCTATACCCACACAATGGCGGGGTATTGTATTATTACGTACGTAATAAATATTCTAAGGTTCACCTTTCTATTCAAAATACTTCATTTGTTAATGTTCTATTGTAGATCAGTGTTACTCAACATATGGTACCTAGGGATTTACGGAAGCTCTACAAAGAGTACTGTCTTTCTCTTTTGAAATAATAGATATGACCGAAGGCTTATATGTCTTTATACCCCCGAATACTAGGCGAAACAAAAATGCCCGTGACACTGTGACGAGGGGAGTAACACAGCGCAACCATGCACCTCTAGAGATTAACCCTTCCTTCCCTGTGATGTGTAACTAGTACACATTGCTTCTAAAAACTTTAATATCTATAAAAATATAATAAATACTGGGTTCAGATTTTAGGTATTCCTCCGTAATACATTTACGCATTGAATGACAAAAATAATATTAAAAATAATTAGCACTTATCGGTCACATCAGAGATATTTTGTGAAAATCAGGAATAAATTCACCAATATAGTCTCAAACGTGTGCCAGGTGACGTAGGTTTGTTCATTCTAAATAAACAATATGGGTGAGGAAGCGACGCTAGTCACGTCTCACTCTCACTCTACTTCGGTATATGGGAACGCAAGAAATAGAATCTCAGTTCGCTCGCTTCAGTAGTTCGCGGGCTTTCGTTTGAGGTGGTCGCTTTGCCCGTTTTGTGGATGTTTTTTTTTTCATGTTTTCAGCAATTAAATTTCAATTATTATCACTTTTGACTTCAAATTTAATTAATTTAATCAATTGACTATGAATATTCTTATTTTTCCGAATTTAAATCGCTCATTTTTACATGTGTATTGAATACACAGCACCGGAACGCGAGGATTTTTTTAGCACAAGAAGGGAAAGGTTAAATAACCGTGGTCATAGTTTAATATCTACATCGTTATATTTTATGCACAAATTGTAAGAAATATACTCTACTGCAGGGGTCGGCAACCTATGACCCGCGGGTCACCGAGTGACCCATTTACTAATTTCAAGTGACCCACTTTAGTTTCGAAAAAAAGTATAATATATAAAAATAAATTATAAAACATAAACATGAAACGAATATTTTACGATGTATTCGTCTTAAAACGACTGACTATACACCTGACTTGACTAAATTGACGTCACAAGTTCAACATCAGGGGAGCCATTAATATATCGAAGAGAACGTTTATAAATAAAGTTCATTCAACTATGTTTGTTTTTATAATAATTAGAATTTTATTAGTTTTTATAATAATAATTAAACTTTAAAAGCGTATTGTAATTATTTTCTTTATAAAATGTATCTTATTATTCACTAAAAGACTGTTTTAAAATGAAAATATCACTGACCCAAACGTCCCTTTAATATTCACATTGTGGTTGATTTTGACCCGCAGCCAAAAAAGTTTGCCGACCCTTGCTCTACTGTATTAAGAGTTCCATACTTCTTCATTAAATTATACTATATATTAAGATTATTAACAATAAAATGATACGTAGAAAATTAAAATAAAGCCTTTGGCTAATATTTGTACTATACTTGAGAAAATGCAGCATAGTCCCTGTGACAGTTCACAAATTTGCCCCAATACAACTTTGTAACGACGTTGAGTAATTTTAATTATTTTATCAGCTTTAATATAAGCCTCGATTCTAATAAATAGCAAGTTATTTAGGTAAATACATTACATAATACTAACAATAATGACAAATTAATAGATCTTGTTACAAATTAGCAAAAATAAGGCAGTTTATTAAAATCAAATAATATTTGGTGACGTTTGTCAAAAGTAACTACGTTAGTCTACATTGACTAGGGATGGTGTATACGATAATTGTATTTTCGATTTTTTTATACATAAAATAAAATGTTCGTAATTAGTATTAATTCATAGTGGATCTTGGCCTATTTATGGTAAAGATAGATACAAATCATACAATACATTAGAAAGTCAGTATAATGAAAATTAGGAATTAAAACGTCAGTTTAGAGCGAAAAATTGATTTATAAAAAAACTTCCTTTGAGACATGACATTTCAAATGTCCTATTATATTTTTTTGTACCTAAAATTAAATATTCGTAATTAGTGTTAATTCGTAGTGGATCTTGGCATGTTTAAAGATAGATACAAATCATACAATATGTTAGAAAGTTAGTACAACGAAAATTAAGAATTAAAACGTCATATTACAATTTTTCGATTTATTAAAAAACGATTTTACCCCATCCCTTTGACACATGACATTTCAAATATCACAGGGACTATCCTACATTTCCTCAAGTATATAAACACATATATTACTTGATCAAATAATAAAAAAAACATGTTTTCATTATTCATACCAATATTTACTTATATCTTACTAATAATACCCACTTTATCACTTCACCCACTAACCCCGAAAATTGATTTATTTAAAAATAAATAAAGGAGCTAGTTCAAAAGTTTTGTTTAATTTTATCATTTTTGTTCTTATCAGAACAATAAATTAAAGCGTTGTTGACTAAATATGACACAATGAATTTGAAATTTAACAAAGAGTATAAATGTTTCAGTTATCTATGACTAAAAAACGATAACAAAATAGGAGATGGACAGCTACCTGACATTATTTATTGCAACGAATTGTTTTCATCTTTATTAACGTAATCGAGATGTCTTCGAGGAAGGCGCAAACTTTTTCTCAGTTTTTGGTGAAAACAACTGGTTACAACTTTATTTTATTTTATTTATTTATTTATTATTACACATAACAAGAAATATACATAATTTGTGAAAAAACAATAGGTAATTTAATTTGGACATACAATTTTAATGGATCTGGGTTTGTTGCCTTTCATTTGTCGTATCTCCAGTAAACTAGATTTTTGCCTCTCACTGAGGATATTAAGCGTGAAAAAAAAACGATACTTCTTTCCAATTTTTGATAACACAAAAACAAAACCCCGTTGCACGTTCTCATCAACTTGACAAACAGTGACACTCAATTACAACTGGAAACATCATGCGAAATTAAACTCCTCACACATCATCACTCCAGAAAGACCAAAAATATTCATCCCACAATATACCGCACACAATCATAAGAATAAAAATAAAAAACATACAGAAACACAAAAACAACAAAATTTAAAACAACAAGAAGAAACCCACACTCACGAGCCCACACAAATCTTTTCCACACGTCATTCATCCTGAAAGCCCAAGTACTCAAAATCCTGTCGCAATAACAACCACGCTCCGATCGACTGTCTAAATGGTTTTCCTACCTTTACCTTTATTGAATTCGGTAATCAGTGTAATAGTTTATACATAGGTTTGTAAATATGAAACCGGATTTGTTTTTACAGAAAATACACATTTATTGTATGAAAATGGTAAAAAATATTTTATTCAAAGTATTGCCCATCGCTAGCTACACATTTTTCTCAACTTTCTGACAATTTGTGGATGCCACGCCAAAAAATCTATTGCTCTTTTGAGGCAAGAGGATCTTTTAGGATTCTCGAAATATATCCATTTTTCATCGCCAGTCACAATTCGATGGAGAAATGATTTTCTTTTGTACCTGGCGAGCAGCATTTCGCAAGTGGTTTTTCGGTTTTCCTGCTGTCTTTCATTCAGTTCATGTGGAACCCATTTTCCCACCTTCTGGATCTTTTCCATGGCTTTCAAACGTATGGAGACGGCTTCTCGTGTCACATTTAATTGATCCGCGAATTGTTGTTGCGTTTGAGCGTCATCCTCATCCAAAAATGCAATTCGGCGTCTTCAAACTTTCTCGGTGGTCTGCCACGTTCTTCGTTTCTCACGTCAAAATCGCCACTTTCAAATTTTTTAAACCACTCAAAGTACTGTGATTTACCAAGAACATGCTCACCGTAAGCTTCGACAAGCATTCGATGTGATTCTGCAGCAGTTTTCTTCAAATGGTAACAGAGAATCAAAGCTGTCCGCAAATCGTAGTTTTCAAGCACAAAAACAGACATGTTCAACGCTATGAAAACAGATGTAGTTGTATTAAACTTGTATTGTTGTGAGTTAAAAGTCTTTGACAAATGTAAATACAAGAAAAAGGTGCCAACGACGTGGTTTGACAGTCAGTACATTGACAACTAGAGCCACCTATGAGCAAATTCCGGTTTCATATTTACAGACCTGGTATAACCACAAAAAGAAATTTCTCAAATCACATCATGCATACATATCACAATGCCGTGTCCCTTGCGGGATAGGCAAGATAACAGATTTCCAAACATTTTTTCCAAACAAACAATTTTCATCTCCTCCATATTCATACATCTCGTCATGCAAAATATTCTACAATTCATACTTCTCACGTTACCTTCTTTCAAAATCTGATTAATTTGGTACAACCACCTTTTCTTTGATCTACATCTTCTACGCACGCTTTGCACTATTGACTTGTCTATTCGCTGAGTCCCATGCCCTTTGTACACATAGCCTGTCCCTGTCACTTCTACCGATTAATTATTTGGTAAGGTCTTCGGACTGGTGCGAAAAGAAAGTAAAGAAGCGAACAAATTTTATATTTTAATAAACCAGATTATTAGTGGCACAGTTCTTCGCGGAATTTTCGCTTCTGATGGTTTCCAGTTTGCAGAGCTTGACGATGCAGATGTAGCAAATGACGGTGACAGTCGCACCAAAGATGCTGATGAACATGTAGCAGCTGGGGAAGATGACCAAGGTTCTTGAGTAGACGAAGTTGCTGAGAGGAACTGTTGAGTAGGTGAACACCATTTCGAGGATTGAGATTACGCTGTAAATCTTACCTGAAATAATGTTTTCATAAAATGTTAGCAAAAAAGTGTCAATTTTTAAATCACAGTAACAATTATTAAACATTTCAACTTTTCCCAAAAAACTAACAATTCAGGATACATGTATATTTTAAAATATGATGCATGAAAATGCCAATGTACACAACATGGAAACTAAAATATGATGCATGAAAGTGCCAATGTACACAACATGGAAACTAAAATATGATGCATGAAAATGCCAATGTACACAACATGGAAACTAAAATATGATGCATGAAAGTGCCAATGTACACAACATGGAAACTAAAATATGATGCATGAAAATGCCAATGTACACAACATGGAAACTAAAATATGATGCATGAAAATGCCAATGTACACAACATGGAAACTAAAATATGATGCATGAAAATGCCAATGTACACAACATGGAAACTAAAATATGATGCATGAAAATGCCAATGTACACAACATGGAAACTAAAATATGATGCATGAAAATGCCAATGTACACAACATGGAAACTAAAATATGATGCATGAAAATGCCAATGTACACAACATGGAAACTAAAATATGATGCATGAAAATGCCAATGTACACAACATGGAAACTAAAATATGATGCATGAAAATGCCAATGTACACAACATGGAAACTAAAATATGATGCATGAAAATGCCAATGTACACAACATGGAAACTAAAATATGATGCATGAAAATGCCAATGTACACAACATGGAAACTAAAATATGATGCATGAAAATGCCAATGTACACAACATGGAAACTTAAATATGATGCATGAAAATGCCAATGTACACAACATGGAAACTAAAATATGATGCATGAAAATGCCAATGTACACAACATGGAAACTAAAATATGATGCATGAAAATGCCAATGTACACAACATGGAAACTAAAAATATATATTTAATATGATTTATAAAAGTCAATTAACAGTACGAGACTTAGGAAAAAAAAAATCTCTCTCAAGGGCAAAAATATGTAATTGAATGGATACTAACGGTATTGGAATGACCAGGCACCCCAGTCAAGGCCTAAGATTTATGAATATGTAGGAAATACTGGAGAAAGGCCCACTTTAAGGGCTCCTCCCTTTGCCTTTATTGAATTCGGTATGTAAATGCCTTTGGCAAACGTTTGTGTTGTAGATAACTTTATTAAATGAAATTAAATAAATTACCTTGTTCATTTCGTAAAATAAATTTATTAATAATGGGCCTCTCTACCGTTATAGGTCCACTGCTTAGAATCCCAAAGAAAGCGGCTAAAAAAAGGAAAAAAATATTGATAAAAGTATAAAAAAATATTGATAAAATTATGAAAAAATATTGATAAAAGTATAAAAAAATATTGATAAAAGTATAAAAAAATAGTAATAAAAGTATAAAAAAATATTGATAAAAGTATAAAAAAATATTGATAAAAGAAGAAAAAAATATTGATAAAAGTATAAAAAAATATTGATAAAATTATGAAAAAATATTGATAAAAGTATAAAAAAATATTGGATAAAAGTATAAAAAAATATTGATTAAAGTGTAAAAAAATATTGATAAAAGTATAAAAAAATATTGATAAGTTATAAAAAAATATTGATAAAATTATAAAAAAATATTGATAAAAGTATAAAAAAATATTTATAAAATTATAAAAATTATTGATAAAAGTATAAAAAAATATTGATAAAAGTATAAAAAAATATTGATAAAAGTATAAAAAAATTGTTTTCAATGAGTTCTTACCAAAATAAATAATTGTTTACATTGCATTGTTTAACACTTTCGATTACTACACGACCTTCCGATTCTTATATTATTTTAATCTATCAATACAAGTGGGTTAAATTCTCGAGTTCGAACGTCTTTGAGGAGAGTTTGCTTACTAAACGGCGTTAGGTAAATTGTCCTTCTATTATAAATTTAATATTGCTTATAAACAGTTTAACCAGCTGGTTTTATTGCCATGCAAAAGTAATTAACAACTTACCATTTAAATGTTAAAAATTCCTTATGTGAAACCAGATAAATATCATAAATGTCCTTTAAAAAAAATGTAGCAAATAGCACTGAACCCATGAACTCCGGACTGGTAGATAGGTATGTTGCAAACGATGTCATTTTTTCAAGTAAAATTGAAAAATGTATCTATTAGATGTGTGGGAACCACGGTCGTCGCTGAATATTGTCAACACATACGGTCAACGACCGACGAAACGACCTTTGGATATGTCCAAAGGTCACATACCAAAACATTGACGCGGCCGGACATCTCGCCGTTTCCGTAAACCAATTGTTTACCCACAATACTATTTACGATACATTCCACACAGTAGAAAGAGAACGCATCACGCTGTCTCGCCGATCCCGTAAACAAATCGTTTACCCACAATACTATTTGCGATGTCTGCAATACTTCAATTAACCATTTCTGCACGCACAGAAGCGAGATAAAAATATATCGCGGGCGCATTCCCGCGCCTATTCTGAAATGTATAAATACCCACATACCGATAAATAAAACATTCATTCACTCTCTCCTTCCGCATTGCTAATTGACGTATTTTATTTATTTACCAACAACTACTATCATCATCTCTTCATACAAGAAGCATTCCGCTAAAGATGGATTGAAGTAACATACCCACAGATTTACTTTCAGAAACAAAACACTCTCGTCAAAACAATGCTTTGTCATTATCAATGCGCGACACTATTACTTCTCACCGTGTGGGGCTATAAACTGTGTGTTCTCTGAGAGACGTTTTCAATTTAACTCAGTTCCTTCAGATTTTTTTTTCAATTTAGTGAAATAAATTGGTTAATATGTCGTGTTTTTTAATTTATTTATTTATGTTCATTCAATTTTAATTTCGTATTCTGTCCAACATTGTCACTCCATGTAGTCAATGCATTTATTCGGCCATTTTCAGTGTTTTTTCACAACCATACTTCACTTCCGTACATCGAAGTTGATACTACAATACTGTGGTGAACTATAATTTTAGCAAACTTTGATAATGTACATATGTAATAGTGCCCCATTGAATTTGTTTCCTATCGATACACATCAGTTAATATATTTCGTACCTCTTCCATCGTATGAGAAAATACTAAATGAATATTAGAATTCCTAAATTTTTCTTTAAGCTTTCATTGCTAAACCATAAATCGCATTGATTTAACTTTTTCTTTCATACTTTTCTATCATTATGATTCAAGCTTACATTCATAATCAGATATGTTTACATATTTCATACTTATCAGATCTTGTTATTAATCTTCATTCTTCGTTTACACTACCATGTCATCAGCATTCAGCAATACCCATCAGCATACAGCAATACCCATCAGCATACAGCAATACCCATCAGCATACAGCAATACTCATTTGCATACCATCTATTTACCTCCGTGATTCCTTCACACATGAATCTATGTAACTATTAAACTACGACGACATAACACACTCTTGTTTTGTACCTTTTGAAATATTAAACCAATCAGTCAATGCACCGTTAACTCTAATACATAAGCTTATTTCAGCACCATTCTGTATTCGAATTGGAAAAGATTTCAAAACAATAATAAATTATGATTAAGCAGAACAGCTCTAACACCATACTGTAATAACATTTATTTGAACATTATTAAGGGGGGTATACATTTTGTACAAAAAACTTTTGAATACATAAAAATATTCTTACTTGCATAAAGCATCCAAGTTGTTTTAATATTCATGAATACAATCGCATCCACGGTTTCCGATATACCACCAATCAATCCAACAATTTCGTCTCGGAACTTAAGTCTCTGTTTAAAAATATTCACTATCATCCAAATTCCTGAAAAAATACAAGGATATTTTTCTTATTTTTTTTTAAATAAACTTACAGTTGATTAATCTGATTATAATTTGATTTCATTTGCGCAAGTTTCGTATTGACAAATTAGTTTTCTGCTTTATCAGGATTCAATCCTTTATCCAGTCACTGAAAAAAAGCTTTCAGCATCCAATCATAGATGGCAGATAATTATAGTTTTGTCATGAAACACATACAGGCCATTGACTATTATTTATTTATTTTATAAAGCTTATATATACAGGTTAAACCTAATTATGAACAAAGTTTAAATATGAATATATACATATTATTTATAGTTAAGACATTAATATTGTGGAGGTTTAAAGACATTGTAATAAGACAGAGAGCAGAAAAATTACTTGTTTGTGCTTCCCTGATGATGAGGTGAAAGCCTTGAAACCGGTAGGGTTATACCGTTACAAAAAGTGGAATAAACGGTATTTGATAAAACAAATTATAAGAAATATATACAGTAGCAAGAAATAATATTAAGCAGAAACAACTAATTTCCATTATTAAGAAAGTTTAAAATATTATACTTTCTGTAAAAGTATTTTCTGAAATGCTGAAGTCAATATGTGAGGTCCTATTCAAGAACGATACCCCGTGAAACAAAGGAAGAGCACTTGGCAAGTTAGTTCTACTGATTGCCAAATCTTAATAAATAAAAAAAAATGGTTCGAATAGTTGTCAGGAACATAAAACTATAATATATACTCATATTTTCCAACATATTTAGATAAGATGTTGCTCCCGTTAACAACTTTAAGATGTAAGACAAGACAATCACATCCCTCCTCACGTTTAGAAGGTAGTATCCCAAATACTTAGAAGAAATCTTGTAGGACAGAACCCAGTGTAGGAACCGCTCACATCAGTAGAAATCTCAAAATATATTTTGGACTTTTTTCACCATTTGAGAGTTACGAATTCTCCACACAGTCATCAGCGAGCTCTAAATTCGATAAATTCAGTCATCAGCGAGCTCACCTCTGTCCACTAAAGTTATAAAAATGTTAGATCTCAGTGTTATATTACGGGGAGTAAATTGAGTGCGTATCATAGAAAAGTCCGGCAGGAATTAAACGACGTTTAGATGCTCCCTACGGAGAACCTTTTACGAGGTATCAATGTTTAATTTTGTAACATTGCCCGACCATGCGCTGGATGTGGCCGGCGTGGGATCTGTCCATAAACGCTCTAACTTACTCAGGCCGAGATCAAAGTGGTACATATGAACCTGAATGTTAACATAATTACTTCATGCCCCTATTGGGATAGACAAAACAGATCTCCATTTCATTATATCTTAGTACACATCGTTCGCTTCGACCATACAACTCGTCATGCATACTCTCCTATCATTAAGACTTCCCTTTTTCCTAATTTGATTTATTTGTCGAGCCACGATTCTCCATGTCTTCTCGAATTTCTCGTACCTTCTGTACTACTTGTTTAATTAATTTTATAAATCTTACATCATACGTTCTTTCGACGTGGCCGAACCATCTCGATATTCCTTTCTTCACCTTCAACACTGTATGATCTTCGTATAAAACTCTATGATTTGTAATGAGAATCTCTAAGTCGTTTGAAAACCAAATGGTGCTCCAAATGTTGTTTAATTAATTGATCCGTAGCAAACTAGAAAGCAATGCTTGCATTTGGAGCCCGGTGGGGGCGCAGAACTCACTCATGGTTGAGAAAGTACAAAAAAAATATCCACACCAATGCTCCGCATTCTAGCTTGCTACGTACCAAAGTTTTAAAGAGGGGTCTGAGAACCTTTCCCCCCATAAGTGAGCCTAATAGCAAAAGCACACAGATCCTCCACATGAGGTTTGATTTCACTCCCAAATAGCGTTCGAGTCCGATCAAAGCAGTAAGCAACCTTCATAAGTTGATTTTTTTCTAAAGACCTTTATATCTTCCCAGTTAAAGTTAACCAACTAGGATATCTTAACAGATTACAGGGTACCAAGCATCCAAGAGGGTTATTTTTAAGACTGATATAAATGAAAAATTGAAGACTTACCGAAAGAATTGATGACCATCCTCATAGTAAGTAGATTACCATAATCGGTTTCAGACCAAGAAAACGTATTTCTGAGATACAGATATCTTAAAGATACTTCATCTGAAAATTTCAAAAAAAACTTTAATTTAGATCTTGAAAAAAATCATTAATGTTAATTACTTTCCACCAAAACTATTTAAATTGTCATCTGCGCCACTATTACGCCATGTACCTATTAGGGTAGACAGAGAGAACAGACTTTCGCTTCTGCTACGATACATCCATCGACCTCGTCATGTACGAGTATGTGTATACTCTTCTATTACGAAGACTTTTCACTCTTTCCTCTTTCAGAATTTGACTAACTTGGTCGTGTCACATTTTTCTATATTTTCCAAATTGTTTTGTACCTTGTACACTATTTGTATGATATATTTGTGTAAATATTTCATCTTTTACTATCTATACGTGGTCAAACCACTTCAATAATCCTGTCATCATCTTAAGCACTGCATTTTCCTTCAATCCGCGTCCTTTCCAAACGGCCTCATTCCTTATTGTATTAAATCAGCACAGTTATCTTATTTTCCACACATTATACACAGTTATCTTACTTTCCACAGATTATACACAGTTATCTTACTGTCCACACATTATACACAGTTACGTTATCTTACTTTCCACGCATTATACACAGTTATCTTAAGAGTACTTTCCATACATTACACAGTTATCTTACTTTCCACACAGTATACACAGTTATTTTACTTTCCACACATTATACACAGTTATCTTACTTTCCACACATAATAAATAGTTATCTTACTTTCCACACATTATACACAGCTATCTTACTTTCCACACATTATACACAGTTATCTTACTTTCCACATATTTTACACAGTTATCTTACTTTCCACACGTTATACAGAGTTATCTTACTTTCCCCGCATTATACACAGTTATCTTAAGAGTACTTTCCATACATTACACAGTTATCTTACTTTCCATACATTATACACAGCTATCTTACTTTCCACACAATACTATATACACAGTTATCTTACTTTCCACATATTATACACAGTTATCTTACTTTCTACACATTATACACAGTTATCTTACTTTCCACACATTATACAAAGTTATCTCACTTTCCACACATTATACATAATTTTCTTACTTTCATTATTTTTTTGCCTCGTCCAAGTTTTCCTTGCATCCCATAATGTTGGGACCAGCATTCCATTATAAGCATTACAAATGTTGTAGTGTGGGTAATAAATTGATCAATGAATGTACTCACTAGCACCAATCATCATGTTGACAGAAGGGACTATCATCATGATGAGGATAATGATCCTCTTATATCCTTCCCTTTTCTGGAACACGCACCTGAAGGCCTTGATAGGTAAGGACACATCCAAGACACTTGGGATCTTATCAGCCACTTTTAAGTCTTGTACTTGGTAGTAAATGTAGAAGAATGCAAATATCTGGAAATTGTACACAAATATCTGGAATCGTACAATAAGGGCGTGCGGTGAAGATCAACTGATATATTCGCGGCCGAGCTCGCTCTCTATTAAAGGGGGTGTATCTCAAATGGAGTGTTATGAGACGTGCTCAAATATTTTGATGGCTTCTCTTTTAAATTTATTTTCTTTTCCATATCATTAAGTATATGCGTAATTTCAGGATGTATACTCATAATTTCAGGGTGTATAGGTACTCGTAATTTCAGGATGTAAACTCGTTATTTCAGGATCTATACTCGAAATTTCAGGATATATATCATACTCGTAATTTCAGGACGTATACTCGTATGTACATTCTATAATATGTTACTATCAAGAAATCCATACATATTACTTTATTAAAAAAAATATCGTTCCTGCATCTTCATGTAGTTTTGTATTAAAATGAACTGATAAAAATAAATAATGTTTGTCTTCTCTAATAATCTTGTATTTTCAATTTCATGCCCGCTTTCTTTTTTATTTGGGTTTCAGTCAATTCAAAAACTCTGTATTGGCATATTTATTTTGTTTGGTTTTTCTTTCAGTATTCATAGATTTATATATGTTTCTTATTTATACATAAGAAGAAAAGAACAATTTATATAGCGTCGTTTAGAGAGCGAATTCTCCTCAAGGGTGTTCTAAGGATTCGAACCCACTCATAAATGTTGATAACAACTCCCAAAAAATATTGTCATTTAGTGCATCCTTAATCTGTTTTCGCCACTCACATCTCTGTAATTAGGAGGCAGACTATTCCACACTACAGAACCAGCAACGGTTAATGCTCTATCATATAATCAAACGAGAATAAATAGAGTAACAATAAGCCAGACGTGACACAACAAATTAATTCATACGAGTTTTTATTTCCCGTATTAAACAAGTTGACAAGCCCATCCTGAGATATCAGAAAACAATCACTAAAAAAGCTCGTTAATTGTTATACCTCCTTACAGTCTATGTAATAAATAAATAAAATAAATAAATAAATATTAGGTTTATTGATAGCAACATAGTATGTACAAGATCACACCTGAATAACATTTCTAAAAAACACATAAATTGCAGACAATACATCAGACGCAGAAGCTATCAAAAGGTCTGGGCTCATCTAATAGCATCCCCTCGGCCAAAATACACCCCACCAATATAGGGCGAACCCAGCCACGGGGACACCAGATGTTTTTCAGCCCACACCCTTAGACACGTAGAAACAGGAATATATACAAAAAAATAAACACAGAAAATAAATATAGTAGATGACAAAAAAAGAAAAACAGAAAAAAACACATTCAAGAGAGAGTACACCAAAAGGTCCGGGCTCATCCCACAAACATTCTCACGGCCGAGATACACCCCACCAATGTAGGGCGAGCCCGACCGCAAGGGCATCAGGGGGCTTCCATCCCACACCCCCGCATATCTAGATTAAAGAACAAATATAATAAAAAAGAAAAAAAAAAAAAAAAAAAAAAAAAAAAAAAAAAAAAAAACGTATGGCAGAAAACAAAATAGAAAGTAAACCCACATATACCACCTCAGGTTAACTGTCAGCAAGAACGAGGAAAAAAAAGAAAAAAAAAGAAGAGAAAAGCCTCAAAGGAGTCCAAATTTTACATAATGACAAATGGGAAGTAAGATAGTTGAGACAACATTGAAATAGTTAGGCAGTAATACATTGAAATAGATAAGCAGTTTTAAAAGAATTAATGAGGAAATGACGCACAAACACGTATGCACAATCCTCGATTCACCACCAGCGAAAAGAGAGAAGAGAAAGAAAACAAGAAAAGAAAAGCAAACAAGAGACCCATTAACCACTGAGAAACCCATTAACCACCCAGAAGATAACGCTTCAGAGCATCTCTGAAGGTATAACTATTCACCCGCTCCTTCAAGGCCTGGGGCAACTCATTCCAGCATTTGCTGGCTGAGTATGAGAAGGACCCCCTGAACAGTGTTAGGTTATGGTTTGGGATAAGTAAAAGAGTCTCTCTACCTCTAGTCTCGTAGCCGTGAAAGTTTCTAGACCAATTCAGTTTTTCGAAGAGATAAGGTGGCATTTTTGAACTAGTAATTTTATGCATGAGTACGCTTAAGTGAAGAAACCGTCTTTGTTTCATGTCAATAATTTTAAAAGCTCTCAAAAAAGGGGTGATGTGTCCTCTGGGGGGAATGTCAAAACAATACCTACAGCAAGCATTTTGCAATCTTTGCAATTTCCGTTCGGTTCTCCTTAGAAGGCCCGGTCCATAGATGCAATCACCATACTCGACTATTGGGATAATGAGCGCGTCGATTATTCTACGTCTAGCCTCAATGGATAGGTTTTGACGGATGCGATAAATATTTTTAAGCCGCGAAAAAGCCCATTGTAATTTAGTTCTAACGTGAGCCTCGAATCTTAAGTCATATTCTATATACACACCCAAATTACGCACCACGCTCTCTGTAGGCACAGTCGCGTTACCAATCTTTATTTCCAAAGGCTCGTTCAACTTTTCGACTTGTTGTCTTGTACCCATTACAATCATAACCGATTTTGCAGGGTTCAAGAGAAGCGCATGCCTCCTAGACCATATCATCAGCCGCTCGAGGTCATCATTTATGTGTTGAGTGGCAGACTGAACCTCATCACTTCCAAATGAATAATAAAGTTGAGTATCGTCCGCATACATGTGGTAGCTACAGTTCCTTATCACATCTGGAAGATCAGATGTATATAGGCTAAAGAGTAATGGACTCAGTATTGACCCTTGGGGGCATCCATTTTTAAGGCTCGTGGGGTGGGACAACACTCGTAGTCCAGCCTGGTCTCTAGTGGTAACTCGTTGACTCCTACCAGTTAGGAAACTCCTTAGCCACTGGCATGCACTCTCTGAGAACCCCAAAAAGGACAGTTTAGAGACCAGGAGATCTGTATTGACAGTATCAAAAGCTCTTGAATAATCCAGCAGAAGCAGAGCAGTAACCTTTCCCTTATCTGATTCCCGCAATATGTCATCCACCACACAGCTCAGTGCCGTCGTTGTGCTATATTTAGGCCTGAAGCCAGATTGATACTTGGGCAATAGGTCATTGGATAGAAGATAATTCGATATCTGAACGAACACCAATCTCTCCAAAATCTTTGATATAACTGGGAGAATACTTATTGGGCGTAGATCCTTAAATTCAACGACGTTTTGTTTCTTTGGAATTGGGACGACTAGAGCAGACTTCCAAACATATGGAAATATTTTCTCCTGAAGTGATGTATTAAAAATTCCCGCTAGTATGTCTTTAATAAATGGCAAACAGAGTCGTATCAATTTTATCGGAATTCCATCAGCACCCACTGCATTCGATTTAATAAATTCAAGAGCCTTTTCGACTTGTTCGGGTGTGACGAATGAGAACTCAAACGTTGAGCTTCCCTCCCTACGATTGTTTGCATAATAGTTTAAAAGAGTTGTGTCGGGCAGATCACTCTGACTCGCTGACGCGAAGAAATTGTTTAAATCATCAGGATTGGTCAGATGGGATGGAACTCCACCAGACGTTCCTTTGTTTGGATTTATCAACGAGTTCAGGTTCTTCCACATCTCCTTTGGGTTTTTAGTATTGCAGTTAACAAAATTAGAGAAGTAAGCCCTTTTTTCATGTCTTATGGCACTATTTGTTTGATTTCGAAGTAATTTATATTCATATTCATGCAATGGGTGCTTTGTCCTCTTGAATTTATTTTCCGCCCTGTTTCTCGACTTGATTAACATCCTTATTGTAGCTGTGAACCATGGACTACGCGAGCGGTAAAAAGTTTTCCTCCTGAGTGGGAAATGGCCTTCCAAAATGTCATGCAATAGCGAATTTAGCACCTCAACCCTACCAGCCACGCTTCCCTCACGATAGATACGATACCACGGCACACGACTTAACGCGACGTAGAGCTCATTCTGGTCGTAGATCTCATGTGTGACCACTACACCACGTTTTATGTTATGTTTGGTTTCATTTTCACTTCACATACATATTTTAGTATGTTTCGTGTCATTTTAGCTTCACGGCATTAAGTAAAGTATTAATAGGATGCATGCGTGTATGTTTTTTGCAGGTATGCATATATTTGGGTATGAATAGGTGTCTGTATATTTTAAATATTTTTAAGAAATATCTTTAAATACCTTAGAATTTATTTAAATAAATACTTAATATAATAGTTATGTTTTCTGTATAGTATGAAGGTGGTGACAAAATAAGCCTCCCATTTGATTTTTTCCCCTTTACATCGCTTGTAATAACACCTTATTGAGGGGGGGGGTGTCGTACAAGGTGATCCTGATTGAAATATTTTAATTTGAATCATCCAAAACTTTAATTAATGTTTTTTTTCTCGATTTACCATATTTTTCTTTTTATGAGCTACACTAGTATTATTTGTTACATACTCGTATTTCAAGGCTACCATATTTTCCTTGAGCCACGTATGCAAAAAGGGTGGAACAAACAATAAAAAAAAATGAGATATTAAAAAATGTTTACATACTTGCAATCCGATGGATACGGAGATGACCCCTGCGAAGCCGATCTGCCGGTACACCAAAGGAGAAAAGAAAGAGCCCGTCACGAAGGCCAGGAAGGATGCGAACCCATTACGCCCCATTACAATGGTAGCACAACGACGCGTTGTGTAACATATCTGAAAACACAAAAAAAAACTTCAAAAGTGTCTTTTTTCTACTTCTTAATATTCCTTTCCTCAGTGGAAGCTGGCAACATTCGCTGATATCTTCACTTTGTCTGCGGTCGCTATGAACAGTGATGAAAGCGAAAGAACCATTCTTTGAAATGCTTCAACCAAATTATTTTTCTTCTTATAATACTGTATCTATGTCATATGTAGTCTTGTAATATGAATTTTGATAGTTTAGGTAAATTTAAAATTGCCATGTAAGGGATGCGCGCGATACACTCGCTGAATCTTGAGCTGATCGTCGTGAGCATATTCACATTTTGGTCATGAAAGCAAGTATATGAAACACATGTTCACCTTACGGTCGGGAATGCGGGTGGCTAAATAGGTGCTTATATTCACTCTCCAGACATCCCAACCCCGTCATAAAAACTCTAGGAAACTACAACGCAAACACCAAATGACACCCACGTTCGAAATCTATTCTTAGAACCCCCCCCCCCCCCCCTCCGAACCACTCAACACCCAAGACCGACACCTCCAACGAAGACAGTCTTCCTCCATAGACAACATATCATATATGTATTAATATTTTTATAAAAAGTCACACACGTCTCCCCATATACCTATACAATATATACAGCATTTTATGTTTTATTCACCTTCATCTCGCCTTTATTATTTTTCACTCGCACACATTTAATATATTACCGTGTGTGACATTACACATCCACACATCTATGTAAATTTGTATGTAATATTATTTATATATCATCACGTTTACATAAGTATTTAATGTTTTTATTATTTCTCATAATCATCTCATTAAATTTATCCTTTCCTGTTCCCTCAAAAAACCAAATCTCAACCTAATTTTCATAACAGTCAGAATTTATCCGATGAAAGAGTAAGGCGTCCTACCATTGGACCGATACTCTGAACAAGTTATCCCCCACTTGACGCACTTGCAATATTTGGTAATGTTTTTTTTTTTAATTTACTGCATTCATGTATATAATATCTACTTGTCTATAATGCTTACAATAATGAAACTGTGTGGATTTTGGTAAAAATGGTGGCCAGCCCAAAAACTATAGCCACATCGTTAATTACATTATAAAAGCTCAAATACTTCTTCGACTAATCATTTTTTTTCTCTGATGATAAAAGGTGCAACGCCTTCAGAACCTTAACCGTTATTGGAGGCAACTAAACACAACAACTAAAAAAAAAAACATTTTAAACTTGAATAAAACACCCGTGGAAATCATCGAACAAACCTTCGTAAGAGTGCCGAGTAAAAAAATAGAAACACTTACATCACCCAGATAACTGTAAGCTGCCATGGACAGTAGGTTACCACCAAATGAATGCATGACACCCTTGAGGTAAAGGATCCATCCGACAGAGAAGCTAGGCAGACCCAGCATAACCAGCACGCAGACGGAGGACAGAATATGGGTTCCTGCAGAGAAGAGCATCAGGGGCTTCCTCCTCCCGCTGGAGTCGCTCCAAGGGCCCAGGAAGAGAACCATGATGCAGGATATCAGACCTGATATAATGCCACTATTGACCGAAATTGCTGAGATGATACTTTGCGCTTCTTTCTGAAATAAAGAACACACGTTTGTCTTTTTGCTCTACCATTCACAGGTGGAAAAAACAGGATAGATCTCCTGTAATATCTCGATTACCTCTTCACGTGAAAAGGCAACAAAACTCGAACATACTCGTATATGACCGAAGTCATAGGTTTCCTTATACTTCCGAATACTAGTCGAAAAAATGCCTGTGTAATTCGAGGGGAGTAGTACAGCGCGGGGCTCAAACCGGCGACCTTCCGCACAAAAGTCCAATGCGCTACTGTGCGACCATGCTCGTCATATTTTTATTTTTTCTTTAATCATTCCTGATAAAACGTTATATGTCTAAGGTTGCCATCACATGATCGTAAAATTTAAATATGATTTTTCCACAAGTAAAATCCATAACTTGGCTATTTATTCAATATAAAATAGTGCCATTAACATGTGGTTACGCATTGTACTTCTGTACTGAAAGTCGTGAGTTCGAAAAAAACGTGCTTTCCTCGGATAGTAATACTTTGTATTTCAGCCAGTGTACAATATGATATAATGCAACACAAGCCGTTTTTACAAAAAAATACCAAAATACAACAAATATTATCCCAAAAAACAATATTGATTATATTTTATAATTAAAGTGGGACAGACGTTCAAACTAAGGATACCATGCATAATATATTGGTGGTATGATAAATATAAAATGGATATTAAATAATAGCTGATAGAAAATATACCTGATTTAGTAAGACATTACGTCAACACAATATAAAAATTATAATTGGATCCGAATGATGCAATGGAAAAGTATATCATATGTACGAGTAGTTCCCATTTCCTTGATTTCTATGAATTTACGAGTGCTTTTTGAGTCTAAAAATTTGCGAATGATCTTTTGTAAATGGAATATTTCTGATTTCTGTGAATTTACGAGGGCTTTTTGAGTCTAAAAATTAATGAATGATCTTTTTGTAAATGGAATATTTCTGATTTCTGTGAATTTACGAGTGCTTTTTGAGTCTAAAAATTAATGAATAATCATTTTGTAAATGGAATATTTCTGATTTCTGTGAATTTACTAGTGCTTTTTGAGTCTAAAAATTAATGAATAATCTTTTTGTAAATGGAATATTTCTGATTTCTGTGAATTTACGAGTGCTTTTTGAGTCTAAAAATTAATGAATGATCTTTTTGTAAATGGAATATTTCTGATTTCTGTGAATTTACGAGTGCTTTTTGAGTCTAAAAATTAATGAATAATCTTTTTGTAAATGGAATATTTCTGATTTCTGTGAATTTACTAGTGCTTTTTGAGTCTAAAAATTAATGAATGATCTTTTTGTAAATGGAATATTTATGATTTCTGTGAATTTACGAGTGCTTTTCGAGTCTAAAAAAATGTGAATGATCTTTTTGTAAATAGAATATTTCTGATTTCTGTGAATTTACGAGAGCTTTTTGAGTCTAAAAATTTACGAATGATCTTTTGTAAATGGAATATTTCTGATTTACTTGAAGATACTATTTTTTGTGTAATGTGGTTTGATTTGTCTTTTATTTAGGAGTGATTTTTATTATCTCTTCATTTTGAATTGAAAATCACCGACAGATTGTAGATAATATGTTTTCAACGAATCCTCCGATTTTTCGGCCACATTTCTCGTGGCCAAGGAGACAGTTTGGGTTACTGGAGGCGTGGAATGACGACGCACAAGAGAAATAATCCCAATGCGTTGGACTGACCAAGTGAGAGACGCAACTGGACTACTCTTAACAACCGCTCTTCGAGCCACGGAGTGCAAGAATGGATGGAGAAGAGTCGTCAGAGGTTACCATGGGAGTCACAATGCCCAGTCATGAGCCACACGACAGGATGAAAATTTAATAATGTAATATATAAGGCAAATACTTGCCAAAATCTATACCTATATACAAATTTATATCTTAAAAAGAACTAATCTAATTTATACATTATAACTATGAACTAACTTCATTTTACTTTCCTACATGTAAATTAATTTATAATAATCTTAATATTTAATTTCTTAGAAATAATTAACACCTACGTATTAAATTAAAACAAGATAATAATCCTTACAACTAATTATTTAGCGCGTACATGTCCACTCGTTCAGGTTACTTGCATTTCATTACATTCACTCAGGCCTTGATCCTCCCTGCTAATACGGTGGACTAGTCAGGCAACAGACGATGCTTCGGAAGCCTGTACTTGGAACGGAAATGTAAGTCGGACTTACTCTCGTAAACCCCCAGGGCAGCAATTAGAGGATTGTTGTGGTTTTGTTGGCTTTTATAGAACTTCACTGTCCAAGCGAGGATGTGGTGTTGGATGGTGTCTTCAAGCTGTTCAGCGTGAAGTCGTGAGAGGTTTGTTCTGGAAAGGGTGTGCTTGTTCTTCAAGAGATTTTGAATGCCTTGTACTCGTACTGCACTCGTTAAAGCTTCAGGTGCAGGTATACGTTCAGTTAGGAAGGGGAGAGCTTTATATATTGTTTAAGTTATATTCTTGATACAACTTCGATATTTTTTATTTTAATAAAGTTGGTGAAAGATTATTTTGTGATTTTTACATTTATAATATATTAATATAAAAGACATCGTGTATATCATACTGAAACGTTGTGTATCTTGTTCAACATGACCTTTGTAGGAATATTTCTGTGTTGGATAAACTGAAGTGCCATGAATTTTAAAATATTATTTATTCATGTTATGTTTTTTTTATTACACATTAAGCATGATTGAAGATTGCTGCATGAATTTGTCTTTAATTGTTTTATTTTCTTGTTTTGTTTTTTATATATTTCCGAATTTTTAAATATTTATGTGTAAAACTATTTAAACGTACGTGTTGAGATCAATATTTTAATTTTTTATTGTTTCTTCTTCTTCTTCTTCCCAGTGTCATATCAAGTTCCGCCAACGTTGACTATCACCTAAGAGTAAGCGTCTTTGTCCCCGCAGCCCCAAAAAGATCCCCAACGCTCCTTATACCAGTTCAATCACATATATTGCGGAGCCAGGAGATTTGCCTCCTGCCAACACCTCTTTGACCCTCTATTTTGCCTTGGATGATCAGGTGCAGTAATTTGTACTTTTCTCCTCTAAGTACATGACCCAAATAGGACACCTCTCGGATTTTATTATTAGTCAGCAACTCTATCAACTTTGGCTCTTTGAGGAACCCTTGTGTTGCTGACCATATCCGTCCAGGGTATCAGTAGCATTATCCGGTGCATCCACATTTCGAATGCTTCCAGTCGGTTTATACTACCAACTTTGAGGGTCCATGATTCCACTCCATGCAATAACACTGACCAAACGTAGCATTTGACTAACAGATGTCGAAATTTCAAGTTTAGATTATCATCGCAGAATACGCTTCTCATTTTATTAAAAGCCGCACGAGATTGTTTACTGATATTTTATTCTTGATTAGGCTTTTGTTTCATATTTTTGTGAGGATTATTGTGTATTGATGTTTGTATTCAGTGTATGAATTTAACGACAGAATTTTTTACTGTGTTTTTTAAACACAGTTTTTGTATTCATGTTGTTTTTTTGGAATTCCCGATATGCGTGGGATACAGCCCTGAGTCTTGGCCTACTCTGTGCTTGTCTATGTGGTGCTTATTTTGCTACTAGTTTTGTATAAATTATTTAAATGTTTGTACTTTATTACATATTGTGTTTTAAATTGATGTGCACTATAAATAAAAAAACGTTTTTTTTATTTTAATGGTTGAAATTGACCTCACAGTACAATAAATAAATAATAATAAACAATTCATATTAAATTACCTCAATAGCTGGATCAAGTGCTTCTAAAATATTGCAGGAATTTGTGGGATAATTTAAGTCTACCAAGCAGGCTCTTTCTATGTAAAGGTTTTTGAAAATAATCACATCTATTGCTCCTGAGATATACACACCGAACCATAATGGCTCTAAGGTCATGTTGGTCCAGAAGCTCTTGGATTCTGGCACTGTGTCATTTTTCGTTCTAAAACAAGAAAGAAATAAACAATAATTAATGCGTTTCTAATTCATTTTTTTTTTCATTTAAGTTGTCTCATCTCCAATGACCGTGAGACTATCGGAATTTTCAATACTTTTTCAATCAGTCCATGGTGATAAATTTCCATCTGACACTCTCTGTTTTTGAATTTCTGGTCTACAATCTCCAGATTTTTTGAGATATATTCTTCAATCATTGCTGTGCGATTCCGATATTTGTAGTGTTTCGGGTCTAGTTACAATTTTTTATTTGAATGCGTGAAAGTATAAAAACTTTATCTCTGGCGCAAAAAACGACATGGTTTGTATTTATACTTATTTTTTTTGAAATCTGTTTTATTATTTTTTTTTTTTATCCACTTTGCACGGATTTCTCCTGTTACACAAAGAGGGTCTGCTTCTAGCGTTAGCTTATTCGTTAGGAATAATATCAGCCAGGATTCTTCTCCTACTGCTTGTCGGTACCGAGAATATATCAACCGTGTCATTCAGTTGGTTCAATATCTCTATACCACGCGTGACTGAGTGTTTAGCCATGATATTCGTCCTGTAAGCTAGTATCTAAAACAGAGGGTGATTCTTTGCACGGCTATATTTATTGGGTACATATAAACTTAGTGCTTCTAGAATCGCGGGACAGTTAAAGGAACCTTGGAAAACCTTTATTAGGAATATCGCAATGGATTCTTGCCTTCTTGTTTCGAGGCTTCTATAGTTACACACCGTGAGAAGTTATGAGGATGGCACGCTTATACGCAGAACTACAAGCGAATTCCGGTCAAGTCATCCGATTCGGTAAATACTTTAGGACCTACAACATGGCTTAATGGGTGTCTCTTGTGACAAGATACCAAATCCATCGTTCTTTAGCCGAGTGACTTTTGAGAATAAGGTAGAAACCCACATATCAAGGCAAAGCTTGCATAGATATAATATTTTTTGCATATTCACACAAAAATCCTCCAAATTTGGGTGGATTGCCTATTCAAAAAAACGTTGTTTTTTTTTAGTTTTTGTTGCAAGTGTGTTACATATATGTTAATATACTATACAATTATAAAACACTGAACTATGAATGCAATCAATTATCTTCTTCTTCTCCCTGGCTCCATCCCAACTCACTGTCTGCGAAGACTGTTGAGGTCAGCTCTCCTCGTCCTCAGGTTGTATGCTCTTCTGTCCCGGACTACGTCCCCCAGGCCGTGCTTCTGCATCAGGTTATATTTTTGCAACACTCATGAATCCTTTGGTCTTCCTCTGGTTGTTATTCGAGGAAGATCCATGGAGATTGCCTGGTTCACAATGTGATCGGGTGCTCTGCGTCCAACGTGCCCATACCATCTCAATCGCCTCTCCTCTATCTTACTGTTGATGTCTGTAACACCTAGGCTTCCACGAATGCGTGAGCTTTTTATTTTGTCTCTTAGGGACACACCAGCTGACCATCTTAGCATGCGCATTTCAGCAGTTTCTAGTTGCCTGGAATAAGAGTTATACATCGTCCAACATTCGGAGCCATAGAGGAGTGCGGTCTGACAATCGTTTGGTATACTTTTCCTTATAGCTTTACTGTCATTTTCGGATCACATAGAACTCCACATCACATAGAATGCAATCAATTATGAAATGTACTAAAAACAGTATTTATTTAGTTCAAAATTATAGTATTCTAAAAAAACAGAATGTGTACTAGTTACATTGTTTCGTCTTCCAAGTAATTTTTAATGGGCATCCATGTCGGCCATGGATGTCCGACTGAAAGACAAAACAATGAACATTTTTGGTCTGTCTGGAGTGATGAAGTGTGAAGAGTTTGACTTCGCATGATGTATACTTATGTAATTGAGTGCCACTGTTTGTCAGGTTGATGAGAGCATGCAACGGGCTTTTATATAATCCAAAATCGGAAAGAAGTATCGATTTATGTTTGCATGCTGTATGTCCTCGGTGAGATACAGGCAAAAGCCTAGTTTACTGGGAACACGACAAATGAAAGGCAACAACCCCAGATCCGACAACAGGTAATTTAATTCAGACATTGTGTATCTGAATTAAATTACCTGTTGTTTTTTTCGCAAATTATGTATATTTCTTGTTATGTGTAAAATAAACTGTTTAGAAGTATTGATTATAAAAAAGTCCAACGCCGTCAAAGCACAGTAAAATGACGAAAAAAATTTTCAAAATATTATTATTTTTCTTTCTCGAATCTTAGAAAAGACGTTTGTTTCACGTTGTGGTGTCATGTTTATAATTTTTTAAATAAAACAAATAAAATACGTCAGTTAAAGATAAAAGTTCATCTTCACCTGACGAGGAAGACGAGGTCTTTGAACCCGGTAGTTAAATTAAACAAAACAGGGGTGAATATAAAACAAAAAATAAGTGTTTTATTGATTTTATAAAACATACTTTTGTTTCTTCGCTTTAAGACCCTCTAAGCCTTATTCTTGAGGACAAGTGCCAATAACAACTTTGCTGATAGTAAACGGAATTCAAGTTATTGCAGATAGAGTATTATCGAGTGAACACATATTTTTACTTTTATCAGTGAAAATTTCCAGAAAGTTTTATCTCATAACTTTAGCATGACATATTTTCAACATCATATAACACGTTTCAACATCATATAACACGTGAAACACGATAAGAATTATTTGCATAAATTACAATACATACTCATTATCTTGTTTATTTTTTAAAGAGAATCTACTTTTCTAGTTTTATTGCGGACGTATTAAATAATGTTGAAATCAATTTATTATAAAAGCAAAATTTCTCCATAATAAATACATCTTGCTGCAACCAATCAAAACAACAAAATGGTTATAATGTGTTGTATCGAACCCTGTTTATTCCACTTTATGTAATGGAATAACCCTACCAATTTCAAGGTTTTCACCCCTTCGTCAGGGCAGCACGAACAGTTTCGTTTGTGCTTCCCAGATGCCTGGAAACCGGTAGGGTTATACCGTTACATAAAGTGGAATAAACAGTGTTTGATACAACAAATTACAATGTCCTTAAACCTCCACAATATCAATGCCTTAACTATAAATAATATACAACATAATTTAAATTCAAAGAATTTCATGGAAAATAAGACCCGAATTTTGATCGAGGGAAATCGAAACAGTATGAGTTTTCGAATCTTCAACATTGAATCCCCCGATGAAAGATTTTGTGGACAAAGTGTAGTATATAAATAAACCAAAGCAGAAAAATGCACTAAAAAAATCATTAAATATAATAAAAGTTCTTTAAATTTTGTTGAAACTTATACTACCAATACCGGTGCGCAGCGGATGTTGACCATGAAATAGGTGTGGGATGGAAGAAATTCAGATCGGTAACAGGAGTCTTGTGTGACCCAAAAATGCCTATAAAACTAAAAAGAAAGGTATGCTAGACTATTGTTAGACCCACGATTATGTATGGCTCAGAATGCTGGACTATGTGCTGCTCCTACTCTAGGCAACTTGAAACATACAGCCTGAGAACGAGAAGAGCCGACCCCAACAGCCTACCTAGGCAATGAGTAGGGGCAGTGCCAGGAAGAAGATGATTGAGAGGTTAGTAGTGTACCACAAACTGATCAATTATCCAACGTCGAGAGAGGCAATCTTTAGACTAAGAAAGAGGACTTGTTAGACTCCGATAGAATCCACACAAGCTAGGGTTAATGTGCTCAAAAGCTCTTCGGTACAGTGTGGTGCAAACCATGTAACATATTGTGGTTTTATAGACAATATTGATGAAATACAAAATAAGACAAATATCGCGGTGAATTAATTAAGCAAAGCTTTATTAAGTGTTAATATTTTGCGCCATCTGAACAAATGGAAGAAATGTATTTTATAAAATCAATTTCATCGCGAATGTTACTCACGTGTTCGCATCCTAATTCAAAGTGGTCCATAGATATACAGCGACACCAGCAAGACAATAATAAAAACTGAATCGCGAAAAATCGACTTGCTCTTGAATGTTACTCACTCACCATAAACATCGTTCAATGTGTCTATTTGATATTTTGCGCCACTCACACACAACAAAATAAATAATCGTGAAAAATATTTTTTCTCGCTTATGATCTGGCTTGTCATAATTTAAAGTCGTAGGCCTAGTTGTCGACTTGACAACATCGTTGGGCATCTTTATTTGTGGGAAGACAGACATTTAAATTCTTTCCTTTCATCAGGGCGTGTCTCCGTTCCCCATGGGTACAACCAAACTATTGGAGTGCCCAATTTCTCCCTGGCCATGGGAGCTTTAATGGCAAACTTTTTAGCTCCAATCTTGTCCGTTCGCCCTGTTAGAATTTTTGCGGCCACCTGGATTAATCCGCAGAGTACATTCTGTGGTACTGCGAAGAAAATCGATTTAGTCATATCCACTTGCCCTTACATATCGGTTCATCTTCGAACCGATTGGTCCTCCGATCTAGTGGCGTCAAGTGATCGTTTCGTTACATTTGAAATTTTCTGTGAAAGTACTGGCAACTTGTTGAGCTATTTAAACTCCAGACCTTTAGCCACTTTATAAGACATAAAGAAAATGGCGCTACGAGTCATTTCCCTTTTTCCGTGATGTTGGACCATAAATCCGCTATCGCTACTATTATTTTCCCACTCAGGTCTGTTGCCACCGAAGAAGTAATCCCTTTAGTCAGTTCCTTCTTTGTCACTATGTGACACTTCTAGTGTAGATCGCGTTGGATGAGACATATTTTGTCCCCCATAACAGTGGAGGTGGGATCGAACTGAACTGTCGTAATTCAAAATGGATCGTATATCTTTTGTGCCACCCACACCATAAGAAAAACCAAATTATGAATAAACTATTTTATCGGGAGTGTTACTCACGCGTTATCATCATTATTCAAGACGGTCTTTCGTTTTTTTTTTTGCGCAACTCACACGATAAGAACAAAGTTTCTCGCCAGTGTTACTAACGTGTCATTATCGTCATTTTTTTAATATCACAGTCCATAGATTATAAATTTTCTCGCGGCTTGTATATCTTTTACGCCACCCACACCATAAGAAAAATCAAATTATGAAAAAACAATTTTATCGGTAGTGTTACTCACGCGTTATCATCATCATTCAAGACGGTCTTTCTTTTTTTTGCGCCACTCACACGATAAGAACAAATTTTCTCGCCAGTGTTACTAAAGTGTTATTATCGTCATTTTTGAATCTCACAGTCCATGGATTACGGGTTTTCTCGCAGCTTGTATATCTTTTGCGCCACCCACACCATAAGAAAAAGAACCAAATTATGAAAAAACATTTTTTTCGGGAGTGTTACTCACGCGTTATCATCATTATTCAAGGCGGCCTTTCGTTTTTTTTTGCGGCACTTACACGATAAGAACATATTTTTCCGCCAGTGTTACTTAAGTGTCATTATCGTCATTTTTTAATTCCATGGATTACGAATTATCTCGCTGTATGTAGATCATTGGCGTCACCCGCACGACAATAAGAGGATGTGAATTATGTTGAATAAATGATAAATAAATACACGAATGTTTTTTATTTAACATTGTCGCCATTCAAAGCGGGCTTTCGAGACAAAAAATCAAACCACTCGCGGGTGTTACTCACTTGTCATCATCGTTATTCAAAGCGGTCTGTTCTGGCAAATGCTCGCTCTCCATAGCTCATTTCCTGACTGCTGACTGACGGGAGAATATGTAGTCGTCCGACCTTATCTTGTTTGTATAATTGTTTGTTCTGCAATATGAGGAGATCTCTACCTGTCAGAAATAATAACTGACTTCAACTAAATTTAGTAGCTTGTAGTATGTTCAGTCTAACACGGTTTATTCCTATTTACATACGAGTATATACTGTCGTCATAAGCAAAAACGCAGCTAACGGGAAAAAATCAGAAATTTAACTAAGTATGAGACAATATTCCATATCAAATTCTGAGCCATAATCCATAAAAAAATACAGAAAACTATTTATTTCGATACAAAAATCAACATAATGTATTTTTTAATTTTACAAAATACTAGGTTTTTCTAAGTAAAAAAGCAGTAAAATGTGATTCATAAGTAAAAAAGACAGCAAGTGCCTATGCGTTTGCTGCGTTTTTGCTTATGAATCACATTTTACTGCTTTTGTTTATAAATCACGACTTTTTAAGCAGCAATGAAAAACATGAAAGTACAGTTTTCTCAAAACTTAACTTTTACCATTAGCTGCGTTTTGGCTTATGAGGGCAGTATAACGCTATAACCCTACCGGTTTCAAAGTTTTCACTTCATCATCAGGGAGCACAAATAAGTATTGTTTGTGATCATCTTATTATGAGGTAAAAACCTTGAAACCGGTAGGATTATAACGTTCTATAAATTATAGTTAATAGTGTTTTACTAAACAAATTTTGATTACAACGTCTTTAAGCTTCCACAGTATCAATACCACAATTATAAATACTATAATAAATTAAATGAATGTATACACAGTAACATACTTGATGTGAAGTAATGTATAAGGTGATAAAGGAAACGAAAAAAAAAAAGTTTATTTCTTAACAATACGTGAGATTCTTACACAAGATATGAGATTTTTTTGGAGCGACCGTTGAGCGAATAATGATAAGTTGTTAGGTATTGTGTTGGTGTGATTATTGAGATTATGACGTGATTGAAGTTGTGTAAGAGGAAGCAGAAGGTATTTAGGAGGAAGGAAGCTTGAAAATTGAGGAATTAGGAAAATCAAGATGATTTTTTTAACTAATTTAAACTTGCAAGAGGAATGTCTTGTGGAAAAGGTTTGTGTGAGCTCTTGAATGTGGTGTTTTTTATTGTTTTATATTTTTGTTTTTTTCATTTTTATGATTAAGTGCAATACATTGTGGGGTGAATGTTTTTGGTCTGTCTGGAGTGATTAAGTGTGAGGAGTTTGATTTCGTGTGATGTATACATGTGAAATTGAGTGTCACTGTTTGTCAGGTTGATGAGAATGTACAACGAGGTTTTATATAATACTCGTTGTATATAATCAAAAATTTTGATTATATAATCAAAAATCGGAAAGAAGTGTCGATTTATTTTTTCATGCTATATGTCCTCCGTGAGTACAAGTTTACTGGGGACATGACAAATGAAAGGCAACAAACCCAGATCAGTTAAAATTAGGTCCATATTAACACATTGTTTGCGGGAAACGATAAAACTCGTTCTATCCCGTCTTATAGTAGAGAGCGGGAGACGAGTTTACTCGTTTTGGTTTGCCAAGCGGTGGTATGCGGGAAACTTGTAAACACGGTCGCCAAATGGGGTGGGAACTGCGCGTTATCTATTATAAGATTCTTATAAGATCTTATAAGATCTTATAAGATTCTTATAAGATCTATTGAAAATTTCGTAATTATATTGTAATTTTATGTGAATAAAATAATTTTGATGGTGAAAGAGTATTTTTTTCTATGTTTACCTAGAATGTAGTAATTTTGTGTGAGTAAAAAATAGAGCAACCCATATTTTGCATAATAAAGATATAGATAGTTCTATTCAAAATTTCGTAATTATATTGTAATTTTATGTGAATAAAATAATTTTGATGGTGAAAGAGTATTTTTTCTATGTTTACCTAGAATGTAGTAATTTTGTGTGAGTAAAAAATAGAGCAACCCATATTTTGCATAATAAAGATATAGATAGTTCTATTCTTAGTAAGATACAAAAAGTTTTTCGAAAAAATACTATTTAGTTTGAGAGATATGGTTTTTTTACGAAAGTCTAATTTTGGCGCAAAAAAGTCTAAAAGTACCCGCATTGCGTCATCACTTGTCGCGAAAAGTACCCGATTACAATGTGTTAAATTACCTGTTGTTTTTTTCACAAATGATGTATATTTCTTGTCTGTTTTTTTAAAGAATAGATATGACCGAAGTCATAGGTATCCTTATACCCTCGAACACTAGGCGGAAGAAGTGGCTGTGCCGTTCGAGGGTAGTAGCACAGCGCGGGGTTCGAACCGATGACCTTCCGCACGGAAGTCCAGCGCGTTACCGCGCGGCCATTCACCACAATTAAAGGACAATTTTAACTCAACAATTGTTTACACCACAAAAAAGTGGTTGGTACAAATTATATTTGTACAATTCCTGCATAATAAGCCTGCACAGATTTGATATTCAAGTCGGGTGTTGTTTGGACTTTGAAGTAAATTTGACTAAATTCAAAAGTAAAATGAGGAAATTTTTCGTTGCCGGAATGAATTTATTAAATTTCATAGTTTTCTTTGTTATTCTTCGTCTTCTACCATTTTTTAAATTTTATAATACTGCTTTACATATGGTATATAATATCATATATTTTCAATATTTTGTATCAAAAATGCCAGTTGAACGTTGTAATGAAATAAATCAAATTAAATATATTAAATATTTATTTTAGGGTCATCAAAGTTCTGCAGACGTTAGCAAGTTAGCGAGATATCAGTATAACATTTACAGCAACTCAATAAATATTATTAGATCTTTAATCATTAAGTTCTCTGTCCGATAGGTCCTCGTCTTTCTGTGCTTATGGTTTTGATAATGAGGCATAAGTTTTTTGTTTGTTTTATCTCCATTACAATTCCTTTGTATTAATTACAGCCTTATGGTGGCCTCGTTGACATGATAACCTTATTACAATTCTTTGATTCAGATATAATGAAGTTAAAACCGAACCCGAAACTGCAAAGAAGAAAATCAAATTCTTTCAAAATTCGCCATTGTCTTTAGATGCCGTGTAACGACAACGACACCAAATAAATTATTCGCAAAAAAATATATGTATTTTAACAAAGGTTTTTGTTTTAACTTTGTAGTACTCCATATTATAATAGATAACACCTGCATATTAGAAGCACGTCAACAATAGTATGGGTAAAAAGATTATTAATGCAAAAATCAAGGAAGATAAACTATCTAAAAGTAATAAATAACATAAAGGATTTCCCAGTCTTAAGCGTGTTTCCTTTGGGCAAATAGACTACACATACTTAAGCGTATTTCCTTTGGGCAAAGAGACTACATATACTTAAGCGTATTTCCTTTGGGCAAACAGACTACACATACTTAAGCGTGTTTCCTTTGGGCAAATAGACTACACATACTTAAGCGTGCTTCCTTTGGGCAAACAGACTACACATACTTAAGCGTGTCTCCTTTGGGCAAACAGACTACATGTACTTAAGCGTGTTTCCTTTGGGCAAACAGACTACACATACGTAAGCGTGTTTCCTTTGGGCAAATAGACTACACATACTTAATAGTGTTTCCTTTTGGGCAAATAGACTACACATACTTTCAATGTGGATGGCCTTTTGTAACATGGCATCACTCTGATCGAAGCTCTGCTCTCGTTAGAAACCGGGATTGTTCCGCATGAATACAGATTCTTGATAAGAGGACGAAACACGTGTAGCGGGGATTAAAGTAATAGGTGAAATAGTAACGCAATCGATTGTTGTTTCCGAGTAAATTTATTCAAAAACTTTTATATAATAAGCTTCTTTCGGAGGCTCTCTAATCCGCCTCCGTTCCAAGTTGCAGAGTCTGATGATGAAGAGATAACAGAGCACGGTGATGGCAGAGCCGAAAATGGTGATGAGCATGAAGCAGCCGGGGAAGAAGATCAGGGTCTTGGAGTATACGAAGTTACTCAAAGGAATCGTCGTGTATGTGAACACGATCTCCAAAATTGATATGATGCTGTATATTTTACCTGAAAAAAAAACGTAAATCAAAATATATATTTTTGGCCTTAACATTTGTAGACATCATTGCCCCTTAATTACAATTTTCATATGACCAACTTTTTTACATCTTAAATCAAAGTTCTTCTGAAGTTATGTTTTATATATTTCAAGTTTTGTCGTTAACGTATGTATTATTTGGTGGATATCTGACAGTACATCTCCTAGTACTTATAAAGGGTCTTTCAAATTGAGCGGTTTTTATTAATTATTGGCTAAAACACAGATGGCGTCGCGAACTTGCCTGGATCATGTAAGATTTGAGAAGTGTAATGTATGACATTTATAAAAATGGAGTCGTATACAATACAAAAACGTGTTCAACTTGTTGAATAATTTTTTGTGTGTTGTAGTCTCCGGAAACGGTGACGTTAATTGACCACCAAGATCATGTGATCTGACACCGTTGGACTGTTTTCTCTGGGGTTACGTGAAAAACCAGGTCTATAAGAATGACCCCCAATCAATTGCTGAGCTGAGTGACGAAATTATTCGCGTTATTGGTGAGTTAGAACCGCAATTATGCCAAAATGTCTTCGAAAATATTGACAAAAGAGTATACAAATGTGGAGCTGCAAAATGTGGACATTTGGCGGATATTGTTTTTTGTGTTTAAATGTCATACATTATACTTCAATGACCAATAAAAAGTTTTTTGAAATCAAAGGAAATTGTGTGTTTTATTCAAGAATTTAAAAAAAAATAATTAAAAAAACCGCTCAATTTGAAAGACCCTTTATAAACTGATGATTGTTGTACACACAATACTTTTTTAGATACATAAATCACTTTTATTTTTGCCAATAAATTTGGAATTTCGTTGTTAATTTCTCTCCTTATTTGTTGTTCCGAAAAATCCATTAAAAAAAATAATTATTGTCCTTAAATATAAAAACATGGTACAATTAGTTTGATTTATTTTGCATATACGAGTATGTCCTCAATTCAGTTTGTTTATACATTCTCATATGGAATTCCACAAAGTATAAGTTGAAACATTCAATAAATTTAAAAAAAGCAAGTGTTTGAATAGTGGAAGTGATTAATTGATTACTTTATTTGTTATACGAGGGTCATCAAGAAAGTAAGGTTACAACATTTATGTAGGATCAAAAAATGCTTGTATTTAATTGAAATACACAAAATACTTCAAAAATATATTAAACTATGTTTCAATGTAATCGACGTCGAGATCAAGACATTTCTATAGTCGGGGCACCAGCTTTTATATGCCAGTGTCATAGACCTCCGCCGCCAGCTCTTTCAGCCCCTTCTTCACAGCTTCCTCGATCTTCTGATGGTTAGAAAATTGTTGGGGTGTAGTGACACACCCACGTCTCCTCCTCCGTCACAATAGAGTCCAGAAAAGCTTCTCCCTCCTGTGCAAAACGATCCAAAAATTCACGCGCGGTGTTCACGCGATTTTGACGGTGACCTGGTGTGAGCATTCTAGGTACCCATCTCACCCACAACTTCTTGTAACCAAGTTTTTCCGACACAATATTACCAAGGAGACTTCGAGAAATGTCAGGAAATTCTTCGTGAAGGTCGTCAAGCGTCACACGGCGGTCGTTTCGCACTTGTTCTTCATTTTTTTTGCACAAATTCGTCAGAAATCACTGCCTTGCCTCGTCGTGAGTATCAGTACGGCCTTCTCTGAACAACCTAACCAACTTCGTGACAGGTTATCGACTCATCACATCACTACCATAAACTTCCATGACCGAATTTAAAGCAACACCATTATTACACAATTGTTCTTCTGAGCAATGAAACTCAATTGAGGAAACTTCAAATTAAGCGTACTCGTAATAAAGAATATTTTAAAATTAAGAAAGTACACTAGAATTTAGTATATGATTCGTAAACTAGATATGGGCATGCTAAAACAATCTTTAATTTTTAATATATCAATCTATATTTTTAAGTTAATTAAAAATTTGTTTTAAAAATTATATAAAACTAAAACGTGGATAAAATCTACACAATAAACTAAAATTAAAGTGGCAGGCCTGTTTCACTTTACAAAAAAACTGTTTTTTGCAAAGCTAAACGGGTGTCAGTTTAATTTCAGATTTTTATCACATTTAAGTGTTTAATCACTTTGTTTAAAAATGAGTTCTACAATATAAATGACAAATCAAATTATAAATGAGTTATTTATTACCTTGCTCATTTTGAGATATAAATTTATTGATTATTGGTCTCTCCACAATGATTGGCGCACTGCTAAGCAATCCAAATACAGAAGCTGAAATTGATACGTTTATTTCTTTATTTTTCATAAAACTGAAATACATAGGTTAAACCCAATGACGTGCAAAGCTTAGATAAATTATTTACAGCAGCAAGAAAAGAAAAATACAAACTTTAACAGACATAAAACACAGTAGCATAAAATAAAAGTTTTATGTATTATACAAGTACAATACATATATCACATGTTTTTGTAATTTGTAATTTGTTTTATCAAACACTGCTTATTCCACTTTTTGTAACGGTATAACCCTACCGATTTCAAGGCTTTCCCCTCATCATCAGGGGAGCACAAACAAGAGTCTTGTTTGTGCTCCGCTGTAGATGAGGGGAAAGTGTGAAGATGAGGTGTAAGCCTTGTAACCGGTAGGGTTACACGGTTACAAAAAGTGGAATAAACAGTGTTTGATAAAACAAATTACAATGTCTTTAAACCTCCACAACGTTAATGCCTTAACTATAAACAATATATTGATTAAGATTGATAATCATTTGAATATATTTTGCGACTATGTAATTTACTTTTGTCTAGTTACTTGAAAGAGTTTGCCGCCTGGCAATAAGCCCGCCAGATTGTTTTTACAATGAAGTGTTTAATAAATAAATAAATAAATAAGGAGAAAGATTAATGATGTAGAGAGGCGTTACGAAAATTTGAGAAAGGTTAATTCATGAAAGAAGGTGGAACGAAAACATCAGAAATAAATGCATGGATAAAATGAATGTTTTAAACAAGATGAAGAAAAGAGGTTTAAGATGGTTTGGACATGTGGAGAGAATGAATGACTAAGCGAGTATACGAGGCAGAAGTGCATGGTTTGCATATAAGATGTAAATTGAAGAAAACTAGGCTGGATCAGATGAATCAGGTTTTAAAAGAAGGTTACAGTAATGATCATAAAAGGACAATTTATTTAGTCCCATTTAGACAGCAAACTTTCTTCGAAGTGTAGGGAATACCGACGTCCCTAAATATTGTCAACATGCACGGTCAACGACCGATGAATCAACCTTTGGATATGTACAAAGGTCACATACCAGAACGTCAATATGGTTTACACGCAAATAATATTTACGTCGCATTCCACGGTAGAAAGAGAACGCATCGCTTTGTTTCACCGTTTCGCCGATAAATATTCTACCCACTACATTGTTCGCAACATCTGCAAACGCCTCGGCACGCACAGGAGTGAGATAAAGATATACTGCGGACGCATTCACGCGCCCCGTTCTGAAATTGTATATATACCTACTTATCGATGAATAAAGATCACTTATTATTATTCACTTGACCATTCATCGCTGTTTACTATTTATTGATTATTCACTCTCACTTCCCGCATTCCTGAATCGACGTATTTTATTTTAAATACAAAACAAATCATAATCATCACGACGTATCAATAAAGCAGTCCGCTAAAGAAGTATAAAAAGTAGAAAAATGTGCATGGCGAGATGTATGAATGTAGAGAAGGCGAAAGTTTTATGGATGAGTAAAAAACTTTGAAGATCAGTTCTTTCAGCCTACCCCGTAAAGAACAAGGCGTGATGTGTGTGTATGTACTGCCGCATATGGCGGTTACAATACTCGTACACGTCGACGAGCTCTTTTTATTTCTTTTTTTTTTCTAAATAAGCAATGGATAAGATGATGCCATATGTTGAAGATATTTCCTGGTTGTTGGTCAAGGTCTGTAATGTTTTATTTATAACGAGTGACTGGTTGTTGGTCAAGGTCTGTAATGTTTTATTAATAACGAGTGACTGGTTGTTGGTCAAGGTCTGTGCTGTTTTAATAATAACGAGTGACTGGTTGTCGGTCAAGGTCTGTGATGTTTTAATAATAACGAGTGACTGGTTGTTGGTCAAGGTCTGTGCTGTTTTATTAATAACAAGTGACTGGGCAAATACAACACACATCCTAAACTAAAGTGTCTTTCAAATTGAGCGGTTTTTTTAAATATATTTTTTTCATTCTTGACTTAAACACACAATTTGCTTTCATTTCAAATTTTTTTTATTCATCATTGACGTATAATGTTTGACATTTAAACACAAAAAACAATATCCGACAAATGTCTCTTGCAGCTCCACAGACGTCCACTCTTTTGTCAAAATTTTCGATGACATTTTGGCATAATTGCGGTTCTAACTCACCAATAACGTGAATAATTTCGTTCTTCAACTCAGGAATTGATCGGGGGTCATTCTTATAGACCTGGCTTTTCACGTTACCTCAGAGGAAATAGTCCAACGGTGTCAGATCGCATGATCTTGGTGGCCAATTAACATCACCATTTCCGGAGGTTGTAGTATTGTATACGTCCCCATTTTTATAAATGTCATACATTACACTTTTCAAATGTCACAAGACCCAGGCAAGTTTGCGACGCCATCTGTGTTTTATCCAAGAATTAAAAAAACGCTCAATTTGAAAGACCCTATATATCTACGGAACTACAATAGATGATTAGCAGTCTTGGCCAAACTTGGATTACCAGCTGTAACCAGTTCCTATTGGAACGTAAAAGATATTAATGACTATGAAGAAGTCGTGCATGTCGGTGAAGGTCGTGTTTGACCTGTTCATAAAAAAATAAGAAAAAACTGATATAAAATGATCCATTAAACATTTATGAGTATGAGTTATTTTAAAATTCTGAAGATTTCTTACTAGCATACAGCATCCATGTCGTCTTTAGATTAAGCAATACAGTTGCGTCGAATGTTTCCGATATACCACCAATCAGTCCCACTATCTCATCCCGAATCTTAAATCTCTCTTTAAAAATTTTCACTACCATCCAAATTCCTGAAAAAATAATTGTAATTACATTGATCCGTCTGAAGATTTCACGGCTATTTTCCACTTGTTTCATATATTTTTTAAGCTGAAATTATGGTTGACGTTTCGAAGCGTTACAGTCTTGATCCTCAGGGTGATGTGAAAGAAATAAATATAACCGATTATGGTAAGCATGCAATAAGCACGTCGACCATTATTCGAGCTACCTCAACATCGGAAAAAAAATCAAAAAACATTTTAAATTAATTAAAATGATATTCATAAAACATTGCAATTTCTGTATTCAAACATTGTTTATTCCACTTTATAAATCTTATTCAGATAAAATTTTCAGCGCCTTTCCGATTATATACGAGTATTAGCGCTACACTCAAACAGAAATTGATTATTCCCTTTTCCAGTTCACCGCTCTTCTTTTTTACGTCATCATTCACTGTTAGACTCTGGAATCAGTTACAAACTTATGATATACTTGCTCCGTCCTTGGCGGGCTTTAACCTTTTAACGGGCATAAGCAGAAATCGGTCACATATGCGACCACCCTTATGGTTATACTTATAAGGATTCATTTTCTTAATGAAACGTTTTTAAGTAACACAAATGTCAAATTGGCAAATGTAGTGGATGGGCAGAGGTCTTATTTAAGACGGATCATCATGAAGTCAGCTGCATGTTCAGTAGCAACGATCTAAACATCCGGTCAATTTATTGTCAAAAATGTAAATAGGTATTATAAATAAATCACAATTCATTATATCTCATATAAGAATTATATTTCTTAATACAACCTATACTTCGATATTATTACTTAAACATTCATTGGTCACTTTTGCGACCACTGACATGACCCCTGAAATGGGCACAGGTTTCATACGCGACCGCCTCATTTCAAAAAAAAAAATTTTAACACATTTTCGAAGAAATTGAGTTGATTTGATACACATAATAATGATTTATTCAACAAAAAACTCAATATCTCAAAAATATAAACTTGCCCTATAGAGCGTTAAGAAACGACTGATAAATCTCTTAATTTCTAGTCAGTAAAATAACGTGTTTCATTCCTGATTTTTCCTTTCCTCTCCACCATCCCTTCCTTTCCTTTTGATTGATGATATCTCACTTTATATGAAAAATAATGTTCGAGGGATTGTCCATCTTTGTGGGGTTTATCGGCGTATACTCACGTATATGTTCATGGGTTTCGTGGGGATGGATACTCATTTGAATGTTTTTTACGACCATGTTACTTGCTTAATTTATTTTTGTCTGGTTGGTTGGATTTTGGAGAGATCGTCGCCTAGTAACACGCCCGCCAGATTGTATTTGCAATAAAAAATTTAATGCCTTAACTATAAATGATACATTAAATATATTTTTTATAACGTTTTGATATATAAGTATTCATATAAATATGTCAAGCTTTTAAATCTTTCAATGAAATTACGCCAACGTTTTTTTTCTTCTTTGGGTTGTCAAATCTTAGTAGGGGCTGTAGCTCGGATTTGTTTAAATGATTTTGTGGGTGTACGTCAGCTGTTTCAGAACAGGTAGTGAGTCTAGTGAGATGACTGATATAGGTCACCGTATTATGAAGATATAAGAAAAAAAATAGTTTAAAAAAACATACCAAGAGAGTTTACAACCATCCTAAGGGTAATGAAAGTTCCATAATCTGTTTCAGAAAATGACAGTGTGTTTCTGAGAAACATGTATCTTAGTGAAACCTCGTCTGAAATTTAAAAAAATTGTATTTAAAATTAATCGAAGTCACATTAATAATGCATTTGCTGATTTTAATAGACATATATTTTATAAAACATGTTTTGGAGAAAACATTTTATCGATTCTTCAAAATATTTTAATTAAGTTCGTATTGTAAACATTTTTATAGTGGCTATATCTTTCAACGAAATGAAAAACGTCTATGAAAGTAAGAGGATCCATTTTGTAATGGTCATATTTGGGAATCGAAGCCTAAATCTCCGTGAAGTGTTTTATCACCAAACCATTGAGACCGTCAATAATATTGCATCCATATAGGTATATATCTTAAGATCTATCCATGCAATTCGCGAAAAATTCAATTCTTCTTCGTATATGTAAGCATTGTTCCACTCATAACTAATCTAAGTATTGGGTGTTAACATAATTTGTGTCCGTTTTTTTTTTCAAATATAAAAATGAGCACCAAAAATAAAAACAAAATGGTAAATGGTATACGTCATTCGAATGATAATTTTCTGCTCTATAAGTGCTTGCTTTTACGTTACATGTATTATTTTATTTGATTACAAGCCTTCAAAATGGAATGTCAATTAGACGAAAGTGAGCATTTTCGACACATTTCGACGCATTTCATTCGAGGGAATAAAGCTGCAAAAGCTGCTCGCGATATTTGCGAATTGTACGGTAAAGATGCTATGAATGAAATGACAGATGGTAGATGGCGGTATACAGTCATATGACTGATAATTCATCTGCTCAGCCAATTCTACGGTGGTTTGAAGGGTATATTCATGAATGATATGGTTTAAGCGGTCCTCATCGAAGTCCACTGGTCGTCCGGAACGCTACATGTATTTCAGGTCAAAATTACCGTCTTTGAAACGCAAAAACCATCGACGAGCTGTCCTTTCATTCATAGCATCTTCATTGTACACTTCGCAAATATAGCGAGCAGCTTCGGCAGCTTTATTCCCTCGATCGAACGCGAACAGAAGGTGTCGAAAATGCTCACTTTCGTCTAATTGACATTCCATTTTGAAGGTCATTTTGCACTTGGCTAAATTTGGTAATATTTTATAGCATACACAAATATATTGAATTTAAATGTACATGTTAATATGAAATAATTTTAAACAATTACTTTATAACTAAAGTACCCGGCGGTAAATAATACACATCGGGCTTAAGAAAGAGACTGTCGGTCATAATCGGTTTTGTAGAGCGTCGTCTCTGTCGCACGATGCGCTATTAGTCCGGTATCTAGAAACAGCGGTATCTAACAGAGACGACGCTCTACAAAGCTGAAGTTAGCCGATTATGGCCAATAGTCTCTTTCTTAAGCCCGATGTGAATTACTTACCGCCAGGTACTGTACTTTGTTATTATTATTACTGTTTTTTTTGTTTACATGTTAGTTTATAATAAATTTTTGTATTTTTGTGAATTATTTTAAGTATTTGTACTAACTTATCACATGTGCATTTGTATGTAAAAAAATATTGCAGTATAAGGAGTTAATAATATGCATTCAAATCACTCCAAAAGGTCACATTATCGAAGCTGATATTGCAGATTTTCTTCAGGGTGTAATAAAGTTACTCTCGCCTACTAATGTGTCAAAAGAAACGTTGTATACTTAGAACCAAATGTGTCTCGTTAATGTAATCCAAGTCAAATAACCATAAAAAAATTGTAGGAAAGACAATGGCTTTGAAACAGATATCTTAGTAGATAGACCAAATGAAACCGCCATAGTTCTACCATTATCGAATGCTATGCATTCAGTAAAATGTCTTAAAAGATGGAAAGATCCTTTCCTTTCCTCTCCACCATCCCTTCCTTTCCTTTTGATTGATGATATCTCACTTTATATAAAAAATAATGTTCGGGTGATTGTCCGTCTTTGTGGGGTTCGTGGGCATGTGCTCACGTATATGTTTATGGATTTCGTGGGGATGGATAGTCATTTGAATGATTTATGCGACCACGTAACTTGCTTAATTTAGTTTTGTCTGGTTGGTTTGAAGAGATTGCCGCCTGGCAATAAGCCCGCCAGATTGTATTTCCAATAAAAGTGTCAAATAAATAAAGATGCATTCATGGTATCCGTGGAATATCCTAAATGAGTAAGGATTAAGTATTAACGGCGATGGCTCGAGTATCTTTCGTGTGTCCCACAGGCGGCGGTGTTTAAAGTCAATAAATTTATATTGTATCTACATAAAAATATGACTCACCATTATCCCGAATCTGATTACTGTGGAACTGTGCGCCGATGCATTTTTTAGCTGACACTATACACACGTAATATTATCCAAATCAAAGCTATAAATAAAGTGCGACAATATAAGAAGCAATAATCGAAGAAAACAATAATCCATAAACAATGAAAAAGGCAATTAATTCAATACGCAATACGCGTACTTACAAAAAAAATATCGACGCAAAATACGTCATATTGATCGGGAGAAATTGTCATTAGAAACATGACCTTCAACACACCCGAACGTGTGGCGCTAATATTTAAAATGCTTTAAATTTCGACGGCCTCGAATCGGTCTGTTTAAATCCTTCTTATGGATCAAGTACTTGAAGTTTTGATGATTTTAAAAGAGATGTCATTAGAGGACACGTTTTGTCTTATATTCAGGTTAAAAATTTTAAAGAAGATTTAATTTTGACTGAGATATCGACACGCAAAGTTAGTGGCCACTTAAATGGCCGCTCGCCAGGACGGCACGTATTATGTATGGGCCAGTTAAGTGGTCCCCCGCCGTGAAAGAGTTAAGGTGCCACCAAGTAAGAAGAATACTTAAAATGAACTTAACTTACTTGTGCTTATAATCATGTTAGCTGAAGGAACAATCATCATCACCAACACTATAGCTCTTTTGTAGCCTTCCCTTTTCTTTAACACACACTTGAAGGCATTAACTGGCAGAGATATATCGAATATACTTGGAATTTTATCAGCAACTTTGACATCATTTACTTTGAAATAAACAAAGATTATTCCTGAAAGCTAAATGTATTACTGTGTTGTGTTGTATTGTATTAAGCTTCCGTTGTATACAGTACAACCTGGCAAGTGTACTGCCGTGTAACAGTATCTTCCAACCAAAAAAGGAAGACATTCAAGAGTATGAAATGATAATAACATTTATGTATAATAATTTATCTATTAACTTTACAATTTCATAATTATCTGAAAAGTATTGTAAATAGTTTTTTTATTAAATCCAAAAGAAAAAATGTTTTAAAAGTTAAAAAAAACGATTACATTAAAAACAAACCATAAAGGTACTTTCACAAAAAAAAATCCTTAAATTAATTTGGGTTTCAACGGGTTTTTTTTTTCGCAATCTCCGATTCGTAAGGCGTCTTACCAAAAAGGTTGTATGAAAAATTTAATTAAGAAATAACAGCTTATATGTGCCACTAAATAAATTCAGATGTAATAAGGCTGTTAAGTAGACAACCTCCATAGCCCAGTTGGCACGATGCTTGTCTACCAAAAAGGTGAATGCGGGTACGATTTCCATTGAACTCCGGAGTTTTTTTTAAAACAAGACCCAGTCTGGTTTTCAAGTAAGGTTTTTTTAAGACCTTTTAGTTAGTTGGAAGAGATTGTTACATGGCAATAATTCCGCCAGATTCTGTATACAACAAAAGTGTGATACTATACAATAGAAAGTAAGATAAAAAAAATTAGGTTGTTAAAAACTAATAATAAGTCTTCTATCCACCAGACCATCAACACCGAAAATGTTGCCTCTAATGTTTGAGCAAATATTAAGATATTTTTAGTCAAATATTTTCTTAACGAACCATACAATTGTTTCAAAAAGACATTATAATTTGTTTTATCAAACACTGTTTATTCCACTTTTAGTAACAGTATAACACTACCGGTTTCAAGGCTTTCACCTCATCATCAGGGGAGCACAAACAAGACTTGTTTGTACTCCCCTGATAATGAGGTAAAAGTCTTAAAACTGTTACAAAAATTGGAATGAACAGTGATTGATAAAACAAATTACAATGTTTAATATTTTTGTGTTCACCACAGATTTCATTTAGGTTCACAACTAGTTTCGAAGACCACCGTCTTCTTCGTCAGATGAATATAAACTAAGTTGCTAAAATATATTCTGTACAAGTGTAAATAACCTAATATAAAAGAGGTGATGTAGGGGAGTGAAGTGGGGAGAGATGTAATACAATGGTGAATAGGGCGTGGAAAAAATGAAAATCCCAATTTAAAATCCTCCCCTGTCTTAAAGATTCACATTCACTTTCACATATTTTTCCCCGCCCCACTCACCATTGTATTACATCTCTCCCCACTTCACTCCCCTACCTCACCTCTTTTATATTAGGTTATTTACACTTGTACAGAATATATTTTAGCAACTTAGTTTATATTCACCTGACGAAGAAGACGGTGGTCTTCGAAACTAGTTGTGAACCTAAGTTAAACCTGTGGTAAACACAAAAATATAAAATGAGCTTTTTATTTTACTTATTTTTTCCTTTTATGTAAATAAATGGCACCACAAAGTGAAACTATAGTCTTTTCGAAGATTTAAGAAAAAAATACAATGTCTTTAAACCTCTACAATGTTAATGCATTAACTATAAATAATATATCTTCAAAAATGTTTGTGCGTAAGGGTTTATTTCTAGAAACATGGTAGAATAGTATACTAAGATTCAGTGACAAATTACAATGTCTTTAAACCTCTACAATGTTAATGCCTTAACTATAAATAATATATCTTCAAAAATGTTTGAGTGTAAGGGTTTATTTCTAGAAGGATTGTAGAATAACATACTAAGATTTAGTGACTGACAGTAAAAAAAGCGTGGAAGCACCAAATAGCCGACACTCTAATTTGTATATGTTACAGTGGAAGCGGATGGTCGGTGAGTGTAACTATTACTAGTTAATGTAAACCTTCACTAAAATTAACAATGAATGTGAACTACAGTGCAAATTGTTCATATTCAAGGTGAAAGAGTACTTCCACTTGTCGTCATTAGAGAACGCTCAAAAATATGAACATCGATGCGCGCTGCTGGTTTTTTGCATTTGGCGAGACGCTGAAGTGTGAAGTCTAGAAGAATGGCAGTTGGTGCTAGTTAAAATGGCATTACTCTTTGACTTGCTGCGATAAATTAAATCGTAAATTTTGTGTTTTTTTTTGATAATTTTGTTGTAAATTTATTTTCATCAACCCAGTCCATGCGCTCCGTTACAATCACGAACGGAAACCGACCAATGTGATCACGTTACGACTGACCCTCCTTGAAAGCAATATTCGGCGCACATCCACTTATGACAAAGTTGATTACAATTAACCCCTGAAAATGAAAACTACAAAATTTTCGAAACGTCGGCATCATAACCTAAACCACGCAGTACAATACTTAAAAATACCGTATATAACCTCCGACGACCTCCGTGGCCTAGTTGGTAAGACGTTTGTCTCCCAGCCCGGAGTTTGCGGGTTTATTCCAGTTGGAACCGAGATCTTTTTAAAAAGGATTTCAGTCTGGTTGTCACTTAAAATCTCTTTAATATATTTCTGATTGGTTGGAAGATATTGCCACATGGCAATATAAGTCAGCCAGGTTGTATTGTATACAACGAAAGTGTAATACAATATGTATCGGACGTAGGTGTCCCCTAAACTATATTATTTAATTTGTGTAATTGATGTGTAAATATTGTAGAGTTGATATCTGTTAAAATTGTAATCATTGTACCCATTGTAATGAAATGTTCCTCGTGCATGGCCTTCGCAATAATCACTATAAATAATCTAACAGCCCATGCATGCAGAGAGCGCGCGGTATACATAGTATCTAGTAAACCGCGACGGTCGAATAAAGGGGCTTACGATGAGCGATGGGCTGCACATAAAGAACGACAAATTAGCAAAATATATTCTCTGTTTCCGGAATGTTTTATTTACGACAAACTTCTACCTGCTAAAGAGGAATCTCTTCACCCAGCTACTTTTCACCGAAAACGCAAGAAGTAAACTGGAATCTTCAAGTGTTGAGCGGCAGTCATCCACCTATTTTACAATATTTGTACCGGTGCTGAACACGATACAACTAATGCACTATTTGTATTATAGTTCTAAAAAAACTGTGGTGAAATTTACGAGTATAGAGTGAAAATAAATTAACAAAATAAATATTCACAAACTTGCAATGCAATGGACAACCCTGTAACCCAGGCAAATCCAACCTTCCTGTAAAGCAGCGGGGAGAAAAATGAGCCAGTTGTGATAGCAAGAAATGTTGCCAGACCATTCCTTCCCATCACAATAGTGGCGCAGCGTCGGGTGCTGTAACAAATCTGGAAATTGAAAAATAAATAGAATTTATTTAAAACACGACCTCCGTAGCCTAGAGATAACATTCTTGACTTTCGCCCGGGGGCTTCGGGCTCGATTCTTGTTGACACCCAAACAAAAAAAGGTGACAGTTTGGTTAAAAAGTTCGTCTGGTAATTATGCTCGCAAGAAGTTGACGGATCGCAAGTTCCGTGCCTACTCCAGAGGTTCTAAACCTGAAAGCTCGGCTGAAGATAATATCTATTTATTTTATTTATTATTTTTTCTCAAAACAGGCTTAGCCCAATTACTTTGAAAAAATACAAGAAATGTTAACATTAAAAATAAAGAAAAAATACATAAAATTAAAAAAATATATATAAAATAAAAAATAATGTATGGTATATGCATACATATATACACACAAACATACACATATATTCAAAGTCACTTAAATACGTTCATGAGTGCTTTCTAACGCGCTCAATCTTAGATGAAAATTTACTTTTGCTTTTGATAATGTCATATGAAAAATTTCAATATCCGAAGCAATCCCGTTCAAAAGAGTTAAGACCCTTCCAACAGGCATAGCGGCTGAAAGACCCGTTCTCGCGTATGTTATTGAGAACAGTTCTTGCCGGCGCAGTCTAGTGTAATTGTTAGGAACATTTAACGCTAATCTTTGTAGTAATGTTGGACAGCTCACAACTCCTCGAAAGAGTTTGACAACGTATACCAGGAGACGCAGATTGTCTCCCGGTTATTATCTCCCTCTATATTTCCAAAACACTAATTCAGATATTGAAGGGTATCATACGGAAAAAAACTAAAGGAGGACTCCTCAGTTTTTGTTTTTTTTTTGTCAACTTTTAACTAAAATGTTCTGCAAGTGGAAACAAAATTCCACTCGCAGAATATTTCAGTTAACAGTTCAAGAGATCGAAAAATCCCTCAGATATCCGCGACGCTTTAGATCTTCTTAGTTCAAAGAGCTTGATTGCTGCGTGTTACGTAGAGTGTAAAAGGGAACGCCAAGGTAGTTTTTTAGATCTTCTTAGTTCAAAGAGCTTGATGGCTGCGTGTTACGTAGAGTGTAAAAGGACACGCCAAGGTAGTTTTTTAGATCTTCTTAGTTCAAAGAACTTGATTGCTGCGTGTTACGTAGAGTGTAAAAGGACACGCCAAGGTAGTTTTTATAACGAACAAAATACTTATTATCTACAATTCAGACGAAAATCAGGGCGTGGTAAACGAAAAACTAGGAAAAAAAGACTGAATTAACGACTAAAGTGTCTATCACGAACTATAAATTAAAGTTCTACTATATAGCAAATAAATAAACAATAGATTTCTACTTACATCACCCAAATAACTATAAGCAGACATCAACAACAAGTTAGCGCCAGAGAGAAGAACTGCTTTGAGGTATATTATCCAGGCCACAGAAAGAGAAGGTAAAGCGAGTAAGATTAGCACACCCACTGATGTGACGACGTAAGAAAATGTTGCGAGAAGGATAATTGGTTTTCTTCTTCCACTGGAATCGCTCCAAGGACCCAGGAATATAACCAGAATACAGGATATTAAGCCAGCTATTATTCCACTTTTCATTGTTACTGATGAGACGATAGCTTGTGCTTCTAACTGAAAAAATAAAATCTATTATTTTATTTTCTGAACAGATTATTTTTGTGTTTTATTATTTTTTTATGAATGCTTCTTTTTCATGATACGACCCTGGTACTTCTGAGCTCTGGCTTGTTGTATGATTGTATTATATACGTATGGAATCTTCTTCTTCTTCTCAGTGTCATGACAGATCACACCAACGTTGAATATCACTTGAGAGTAGGCATCTTTGTCCGCGGCAGCCCGAAAAAGATCCTCAACGCTCCTCATACCAGTCTAATCACGTATATTGCGGAGCCAGGAGATTTGCCTCCTGCCAACACCTTTTCGGACCTCTATTTTGCCTTGGATGATCAGATGCAGTATTTTGTACTTTGCTCCTCTAAGTATATGACCCAAATAGGACACCTTTCGGATTTTAATATAAGTCAGCAACTCTCTATCAACTTTGGCTCTTTGAAAAACCCTTGTGCTGCTGACCATATCCATCCAGGGTATCAGTATTATTCTCACGTATAAAATGAGAGTAAAAAATAGACTCACGAAAAATTAAGGAGGAAGAGTTTTTTTTATTGCTTTAACCCTAACCCTCTTAATAAAGGAAAGAACGAGGAGCTTATAAATAGTTTATACAACTCATGATAGTATACCTCGATAGATGGATCTAGTGCTTTCAAGACATTGCAGGCATCCTGTGTATAATTTAAGTCCACCAAACATGCTCTTTCTATGAACAGGTTCTTGTAAATAATCATGTCGATGGCTCCAGATATGTACATACCAAACCACAAGGGCTCAAGCGTAATATTATCCCAAAAACTGTTGGACTCGGGTACAGTTTCAACCTCGATCTCGGACATGGTCTCATTATTTGTTCTGCAAAATAAAATAGCCACAAATATACTATATTCTACACAATTCATGTCGAATTCGAAAGGTGTTTAGATGTTTTGTTATAAGAATAAGTAAATACGTCTGAGCACAATGATTTTCTTATATAACATATATCATGACATCATCTCTCACTTCTTAAACGTCCATCTATATTTTCTTCTCCGACTCAAACCAAACCCAACCTAACCTTTCCTTATTTAAAAAATATTTCTCTTGATCTGGCCATATATTTCTTGGTGTCCATCACGTGTTTGCTATTTTGTTTTGACACTTTGTTAACACTCATTTATGATATTATTTATAGTTAAGGCATTAACACTGTGGAGGTTTAAAGACATTGTAATTTGTTTTATCAAACCTCATTGATTCACTTTCAAAAAGCCTCATTGGTTCACTCCTCATTGGTTCACTTTTAAAAAACAAAAAAGAAACTTATAAAATATTATATATTTAACGACACCTATAAGCATACCTATAAATGTAGCAAAGTTATATTCATAAAAATCATATACGAAATAACCAAAAAAAAACCAAGTCACATAAAGCCAGCTTTTTTACACTAATTTTAATCTCCGGAAACTCTTATTTAACGGGAAAGGAAAAAAATTAAATACTTAGGAACAGTGGTGCGTATAAACTTTTATGTGCCGACTGTGATCATTTTTATGTAGGGAAGACAGGAAGATATTTTAAAAAGAGATTTCGTGAACACAAATCCGCCTTAACAAATCCTCTAATTTATTCTGAAATGGCTAATCATTGTCACCGTGAAAACCATACATTTTCTATCGATGATGCCAAATTCTTACATATCAATAGTAACGGAAATAAATTGGATAGATTAGAGGCTCTAGAAATGTCTAAGTCAGGTGAACATCTTGCAAACACGTATATTATATCCCAAGAATTCCCAGTGTTTGATAAAACAAATTACAAAACTCATTTATGATATAAAGGGAAAAAATTGAAGATTAAGAAAAAAAAAACAAATACGTGAACGTCTTTTGGACAGAGAAGTTCTGTGTACCTGACTCCTTAATTATTCAATATTATCGGGGTAGGCAGAGAGTACAAAGTGCCAGACCTTCTTATCTCTATACACATCCTTCAAATCTTCTACAGTCATACACCTTTTCGTATAACTCCTACAATTTATCTGACTTTCTACGTTTCCTTCTATCAAAATATAATTCACTTGATTCAACCACACTTTTCTTTGTGTTCCTCTCTCACACCCTCTACTCACTTTATTACTTTATATTTGTTTTGTTATTCTTCATTCGTTTATTCGTATCAAATGTCCAAAATTTTATAGTGTTAATCTTCATCTTACTCAAGTTCACATTCATCCCTTATCATTTCATTTCTTATTCTGTCTTGCATTGTCACCCCAGTGATTAAATGCATTATGTAAACTCATAAGACATATTGACATAAACGGTTAACATAAACGATAAGAAACATACCACATTAGGTAAGAGACAATGTCAACGGATAAAAACTCTAATTGGAGCAAAATTACGCAATGAACAAAATGTTTCATGTGGAGTTCCGTTTTCCTTGATTTTTTAAATGGAATATTTCTGATTTTAATTATCTTTTTTTATGAAGTGTGATTATTCTGTGATTTTATAATGCAGTGTGATTATCCCCATTTATTATTTGAATTTAATTTCGGTCCTGTTTACGTGTGATATTTATTTTAATTACTCTTTTTGTTTTATGAAACCTACCTGAACACGTCCACAAAATCAGAAGAGTGCTTAATATTTCTCATTGTAAAAAATAAAAAAGCACAAATAAATCAATATAATCGGATACGTTGTGGGGTCCAATGAATGAATTGATGGAATTTAGTAATAATAATGCAAACTTACTTATTTGTAATTTTTTGTCTTACTCCTGATTTTTGTTGATTCATTGCTCGTTCTACTAATGAAAACTCGTTTAGTAAATTGTGCACACTAACTTATTAAAATTATGAATTTCACTCGTCTCGTATGAAAAAGTTTACCGTAAATAACCATTACAACACATTTTCAAAAAGAATTCGATTAATATGTAAATCACGCGAAAGAAACAATATTTTTACGATCGAATGTAAAGCCTGAACAAATTTTCAGTTTGTAAATATAAAGTTTCTTAAACTGTGGTTCTCTATCGTGACACACATCCTTCGCTTCTACTACACCCATACACCTTATCATTCAGCTCCTGCGATTGTTCTGATTTACGTTTGCTTCTTCCAAAATATAATTCACTTGGTCCAACCATACTTTCCTTGGTATTTCTCTAGCACACCTTTTATACACAATTGAATTATATATTTGTTTTGTTAATCCTTCTTCATTCATTCGTTCTACATGCCCAAACCATCCCAGATTGTTATTATTCATTTCGCTTGACACATCAGTCTTAAGTTTACATACATCTCTAATCATTTCATTCAGTATTCTATCCCACATAATCGCCCCATGTTAACTTTTTTCAATGCACGCTTTTCGACTACATTTATTCGACTCCTTTCAGTCTTTTTCCACGTTCACGTTTCTCTCCCAGACATCAAAATTGGTTCTAAAATACCAAATTTTAATACTACCCAGTTCGAGCATACATGTTTTAGGACCCATATACTTTGTTATCTATTGTATCACCACACGCCGTTCAATGTCCACCATAACATAAATCTTTCTTCATCTAAGAAAATACTGCATAAATAGCATTGACAATTTATGAAAATATTTTACAGATGAAGATTCAGAGCTCACTGTTATAATATCAATATTAATTTAAGAGCACAGCTGATCAAAGAGCTAATAACAAACGAGCTAATAAGTTAACATTACATATTAAGTACCTTACGCATGTCAAAATTAGCCAAGTGCTGCATTAAATATGAAAATAGCTTAATTTATTCACAAAAATTATCAACAGTTTCATCACACTCAAGCATATAACATGATAAAAAAATCCTTACGCCATCTGTTAATGCGTTATTGGTGTAACTTAATATTTTTTTTTACTGAGATGTCAACTTAATACGAGAAACATCGATATCAGTAGATTTAAAAAAAAGCGGAGAGATGTAAACTATAGTAGAAGATATTCTCGTCGAAAGGCGTAAAATATTTAAAAGATGCAGAAACATAATAAATATTTCAATAAATAATTTTATTTTATTCAAATATTTACATATTTTTACCATATACAAAATAAACATTCGACATGTATATCAGCTGTATAGGTAAGGTCGTTGCCTTTTCTGAGATAGAAGGTGACTTAAAGTCAATATCCAATAAAACTCTTGAAACTTTGTGACAGAAGAAAAATATCCAATGTATCATAATATGTAGTACTACTGTACAAAATATCCAATGTATCATATGCAGTACTACTGTACAAAATATCAAATGTATCATATGTAGTACTACTGTACAAAATATCCAATGTATCATATGTAGTACTACTCTAAAAAATATCCAATGTATCATATGTAGTACTATTGTACAAAATATCCAATGTATCATATGTAGTACTACTGTACAAAATCATTCACTCAGTGATCGTTGCGCCTCACTTACATTTACAACTAGAATCTTGTTCTACAAGTGAGCCCAAGTGTTTGTTATATTTTGAAATCCATCCATATGATTCTCGAAAAATTAAATTCATCTTGTTATATATATATGTGTTGCTCCACTAATAAGAAATCTAAATTCTTGACCACTGTGAAATGTATTTTCCATAATTACGTAACTCCACTTGCCTAATTTGGTAACATTTTGTAATATAACACATCGATCAATAAGTCCCGGGACTAACTACTAAAACAACATTTGTTTGGCAAAATTCTTCTTTATTCATCAACATAATTTCCTTCAAGAGCGATACATTCATTCCAACGCTTTCCTAACTTTTCTATGCCAGCCGTGTCGAACGATTTATCTTTGGTTTCAAAATAGGCGTTAGTTTCGGCAATCACTTCTTCATTGGAGCCAAATCTCTTTCCCTGTAGCATTTTTTTGAGGTCTGCGAACAGCCAATAGTCACTGGGGGCCAAATCTGGAGAATACGGTGGGTGCGGAAGCAATTCGAAGTTCGACTCATGCAATTTGGTCATCGTTACCATCGACTTGTAACACGGTGCATTGTCCTGATGAAAGAGAACTTTTTCTTCTTCATATGGGGCCGTTTTTTTTGCAATTTCTGCCTTCAAACGCTCCAATAACGCTGTGTAATATACGCTGGATAACACTTTTCAAGCTATCGATGAGTTTGAACGGTATTTTTCCCATTAAAAAGTAATGATTTATCAACACACGAAATTCGGTTTTTTCCATTGTTTTGAAAATAGCAAAAGTAGCGTCACTAAAACCACTGTAACTTAGTGACACAATGTCGGAATGTCATGAAAGTTTTACACGTAACTTCTAAAGGTTGGTACTAACTGAGAATGGTATGAATTTGTTATTAGAGACGCCATATGTTGGTTAATCTCGGAACTTATTGATCCATGTGTTACATATGTACATATGCTGTATTTAAATATACATATTCATACTAAATTATGTTAAGTAACGACTTTGTAACTACAATACTTTATTATTGTAACTACTGCTTTGTTGTATCTAAATGTTAATTTAAGATAGAGTTTTGTATTTCTGTCAATAATTTAAAGTATTTGTATTAACTTGTCATGTGTGCATTTGTTTGTAAAACATACTGTTGTGTTGTAAATTAAATATATATTATTTGAAATAAGTAACCAACATTTGGATACGATTGTGTATTAATCCACTAATTTACTCAGATTAAAAATACTAAAGTACACATAAACTTCCTTTATTTGTATGTATGTTACAAATGTCACTTTTGACGTGATCTTATATTAGTTGGTTTACGATATCTGTAGCCTAGTTCCATTACCATTGGAAATCATATTAAAAAAAGGATTCCTGTCCGGTTTTCACTTAAGGTTTCTTTAGCATCTTTCTAGTTGGCTGGAGGAAATTGCCCACCAGGTTATTCTTTATACAACGAAATTGTAATGCAATAGAATACTAATACGAGGGTCATCCAGAAAGTAAGGTTACGACATTTATGTAGGATCGAAAAATGATTTTATTTAATTGAAATTCACAGGATACTTCACAAATATATTAAACTATTTTTCAACGTAATCGCCGTCGAGATCAAGACATTTCTGTAGTCAGGGCACCAGCTTTTGTATGCCAGTGTCAAAAACTTCCGCCGCCAGCCTTTTCAGCCCCTTCTTCACAGCTTCTTCGACCTCCTGATCGTTGAAAAATTGTTGGGGTGTAGTGACACACCCACGTCTCATCTCCCGTCACAATAGAGTCCATAAAAGCTTCTTCTTCCTGTGTGAAACGATCCAAAAATTCACGCGCGGCGGTCACGCGATTTTTTGTTGGACGATGCTCCGGTGTGAGCATTCTGGGCACCCATCTCGCACACAACTTCTTGTAACCAAGTTTTCCCGACACAATATTATCAAGGAGACTTTGAGAAATGTCAGGAAATTCTTTGTGAAGGTCGTCAAGCGTCACACAGCGGTCATTTCGAACTTGTTCTTAAATTTTTTGCACAAATTCGTCAGAAATGCCTCGTCGTGAGTATCAGTACGGCCTTCTCTCAACAACCTAACCCACTTCGTGACATGTTTTTGACTCATTACATCACTACCATAAACTTCCACGAGCTTTCGATGGATATTCGCGGCGGTATTGTTCTACAAAGTCAAAAAACTGATGACCGCGCGGGTCTCGCACGGACGAGAGTTGGCGGGAGCGCACGACGACCTCTCCATCGGAAGAATTTACTGTGACTGAACAAAATGGCCGACAAACAAGCGGGACCAAAAAAACTGACCGTTAAGATCCCCCCTACACGCCAGTTGCACCAACTTTGAAACGAAAAAATTCCCCCAGCCTCAGGAGCCCTTGTAACCTTAGTTTCTGGATGACCCTCGTATGTTAACGGTGATAGTGATTTACGCCAATGATATTCTCTCTTGAACATAATTTAACGTTAAGTTATTCACTTGATATTTGGCGATGGATATCTTGATGTCGGCTGCACACCTGTACTGCACATGTTTGTTATATCTTGACGTCGGCTGCACACTTGTACTGCACATGTTTGTTATATCTTGACGTCGGCTGCACACTTATACTGTACATGTTTTTCATATTATATTACATAAAGTTATACCGTTACAAAAAGTGGAGTGGGTACGTTAGAGAACACATTTTACTCTTTAGTCGTTTAGTTCAAATTGGATACCTTTGATGGATACCTAATTTCTAGTCATATTAGGTCCTTACATATGAAATTGGCGTTTTGTTTGGGAGGAACATAAAGTTGATTTTTTTTTAATATAATATATTTATTTAATCAAAGTATGTACCATTGCTATCTATGCACTTTTGCCATCTCATAGGTAGTTCATCGATCCCTTTACTAAAAAAACCATTCGGACGGGAATCAATAAAATCTTTGAAGTCGGTTTGGACTGCCCCATCGGAGTTGAATTTTTTCCCTTGCAAGAAGTTATCCAAATTTCTAAAAAAATAGTAATCTGTTGGGGCAAGGTCCGGAGAGTACGGTGGATGTCTTAGACATTCCAATTGAAGCTCTTCTAATTTGGTAGCCATCTGTTGTGCAGTGTGTGGTCTAGCGTTATCATGAAGCAGCAGTGGCCTAGAGCGATTAACCAGCCTCGGTTGTTTAGCAGCTAGCTTTTCCATCATGGTTTGCAGTTGCTGACAATAGACATCTGCCGTAATCGTCTGGCCAGATTTAAGAAAGCTGTAGTGAACGACACCAGCACTAGTCCACCAAACGCTCACAAGTAACTTTTTTGGAGTCAATTTTCGCTTGGGGCATGGTTTGGCTGGTTCGGCAGGGTTCAGCCATTGCGATGAGCGCTTCCGATTATCATACAGGATCCACTTTTCATCACAGGTAATGATTCGATTCAAAATCCCTTCATTATTGTGCCGGTTGAGTAATGCAACGCAGCAGTCAACGCGCGTTTGTTGATTTGCTTCACTCAATTCGTGAGGTACCCACCTTTCAAACTTTTTCACCTTCCCAATTTGCTTCAAGTGGATTAAAACAGTTTTATCACTAACACCGCAGCCTGCAGCTAACTCGGACGTGGTTTGCGATGGATCCGCTTCCACAATATCCTTCAATTCTTCATTATCAACTTTGGTCTCCGGCCGTCCACGGGGCTTGTTCTGCAGGTTGAAATTTCCAGAACGAAAACGTTGGAACCAAAAACGCACTGTGTTTTTTGTTTTGCGGCACCGTCGCCATACACATCATTAATCCTTCGAGCCGTTTCTGCAGCACTGGTGCCACGGTGGAACTCGTACTCGTAAATAACGCGATATTTCAAGTTTTCCATTTTGTAAACTGAGTGACGCAAAGAAAAAAAACAATTGAGGAAAAAACAAATGAATTATAATTTTCGAAACACAAATACTTGAGTAAATAGCTGTATAAATTTGAATTTGGAATTCCTAACCAAAGAGAAGATATTTGAGATCAAAGTTGCCAGTACGGCAAAACGCCAATTTCATATGTAAGGACCTAATATAATGTGAATTGGTTAACATTGGTGAATATATTTTACCTTTGAAATAATTTAGTTTAAATCGTTTGGTGAACACCTTTTGCTTTGTAGTCATTTAGTTTAAATTGGGTACGCTGGAGAACACCTTTTACTCTTTAGTCATTTAGTTTAAATTGGTTGGCTTTGGTGGATATTTTTACTTTTGTTATGTTAAAGTTTGAATTGGTTACCTTTGGTAAACACCTTTTACTTTATTGCACAATATTTTAGTTTAAATTAAGATTTAAGATAAGAAATAACATCGTGCCATCTCCACTTTAACTTTGATCTCCAGTGACCAGCTTCATTGATCATTCAGCCAATATATTATATTATTATTGTTCGTCTCACTGAAGAACTTTATTATTTACACCAAGATGAACCATTATCTCTTCTTTTCTTTTTGAAAAGATTTAAAAGGAATAGTAGGAAAAAGAAGAAGCAATTGATTAAGTTTCCCTTTATTTTCTTTTCAATAGTATTTTAAAACCTTGTAACTATCCACTCATTATCATTAGCAGTGTTCTTAATTCTTTGTGTCTCCAAGCTGCAGAGTCTGATGATGAAGAGATAACAGAGCACGGTGATGGCAGAGCCGAAGATGGTGATGAAAATGAAGCAGCTGGGGAAGACGGCAAGGGTCTTGGAGTAAACATAATTGCTCAAGGGAATCGTCGTGTATGCGAACACCATCTCCAGGATTGATATGATGCTGTAAATTTTGCCTACAGAAAATTTAATAGGATTCATAAAATGTTTAATGGTTAAATTAAAAATATTTCAACAACGTATACGATTAATAAAATGTGCTTTATATGTGTACATATATGCATAACATCACGCCCCCACTTTTCCTGTTAGCGTAGTGGCAAAATTTTCCAATTACAACATATTTCCCTCACCTTCTCCTCACCCATACATATTCTTGAACTGCTCCCATTTCTTTTACTTCTTACCTTACTTTCTTTCTTTCATAATTTCATTCACTGTGTTCAACCATGCTTTTCTTGGGCAGCCTTTATTTCGAATTCAACTTATACTTTGTATAATATTCTGAACTGTCCCCCCCCCCCCCTCTCTTATCTCGCCCTAAATTTTCAGCGTCTTTCCATCATCGATTAGCGCTACGTTCAAACAGAGATTGTCTATTGGCCTTTCCAGTTCACCGCTCCTCTTTTTTAACGTTGTCCTTTACTATCCATGCAGTGAGACTCTGGAATCAGTTACAAACCAATATAAGACCTTGGCATGATTTAAGAAGCGAGCTTTAAGAAGCGGAGCTTTAAGAAGCGACTGAAAAAACTCTTAATTTCTAGTCAGCGTGTGTGTGAACAATGTGTTTCATTCCTGGTTTTTATTTTCCTTTCCTCTCCCCCATCCCTTCCTTTCCTTTTGATTGATGATATCTCACTTTATATGAAAAATAATGTTCGGGTGATTGTCCGTCTTTGTGGGGCTCGTGAGCATGTGCTCACGTATGTGTTTATGGATTTCGTGGGGATGGATAGTCATTTGAATGAGTTATGCGACCACGTAACTTGCTTCATTTACTTTGTCTGGTTGGTTGGAAGAGATTGCCGCCTGGCAATAAGCCCGCCAGATTGTATTTGCAATAAAAGTGTTAAACAAATAAATTATTTGCTTTATCAATTTATTTTGTCAGTCTTTAGTTAGTCACCCGTTCAACATATCCAAACAGCCTCAACATACTCTGTTTTATCCTTATAAACAAATGTGCTGTATACCTTGTTCATTTTGAGAAATATATTTATTGATTATTGGTCTTTCCACAATTATAGGCCCACTGCTAAAGATTGCAAAAATGGCAGCTGAAATATAAAGAACAATTATTTATATTTTGTATACTAAATTATCTTTTTTTATTAAAAAAACATCAGTTAAAGTTGACGAATTGAGATAATATAAATTATCTCGAATGGAATCTTAAAATTCGTACGAGGATCTTATATAACTGACTGTGGTCGTACGTTCGTCTTCCAGTCCGGCGGCTGCAGACTCGATTCGCTACAGAACTCCGATATAAAAAGGGTTCTAGTCTGATTTTCTCTTATGGCCTCATTAACAAGGACGTTGAGCAGCAGAAGAGATATTTACTGCGTGACACTCGTGATCAAACAGCAGCAGATGGAGCCAAATATCGTATAACGGTTGCTAGTTATCAGAAACCCGATTGAGAAAAAAGATACAAGCTGCAAGTAATGAAGCTCTTGTCTTATATGTTCCAAATAATTTTTGTATTTTATTCACCCTTCTTTTAAAGCTCCACAAGGGAGCATAGGGATGCCACCAGTCTTCTCCATTCAGAGCGGTTTTGGGCGGTGTTGGTAATCTCCCTCCACGACATTCCTAACGCTCTGACTTCCTTATCACAGGACCGGTACACCGTGAGAGAGGGTCTTGCAGGCCGTCGGGAACCCAATGGATAGAAAAACAGCGATCTCCTCGGCCAACGATCATCGGGCATTCTCAGAACATGTCCCAGCCAGGACCATCGCCTCTCCCGAATTACAGAGACGACAGACCCCTGCCGGGTGCGCCGGCGTAAAGCGTCGTTTGTTATGTGGTGGTCATACCACCTGATTCCCAATATCCTCCTGAGACACCTGTTTTCAAAACTAAGTATCTTGCGCTCCTGAGCCTTGGTGAGATGCCAAGATTCACAGCCGATGCGGATGGGCAGCTCCGTCTGGAGATCCCTATTGGAGGTGATGGTGGCACCCAGGTATCTGAATTTATTCACCTGGGGTATCCGGTTGCCGTTAATCATCATCGGTCAGTCCAACACATTAGGGCTATTCTGTTTGTTCATCCTTCCATGGTTCCAGTGACCACAAGCAGTCACCAAGCCGTCTCATGGCCACGAGGAATGTGTCCAAAGAATCGAAGGACCCGACATATGGTATACATATTGTCAACAATCTGTCAGTCACTCTGTTTTTCGAAAATGAAAGCATAAGTTTCTGTTACAGTTCATGGTAATTGTAGCAAATAATGGTAATGTTGAAATAATTTCGCCACGTTGTAATACAAACAACTGAACTTGAGTAAAAAATATGCAAGTAAGAAAATTGAAGGGAATAATTTCTTACTTGTATAAAGCATCCACGTTGTTTTAATATTTAAAAATACAATGGCTTCTAATGTTTCAGAAATCCCACCAATCAGTCCGATTATTTCATCTCGAATCTTAAATCTCTCCTTGAAAATTTTCACTAGCATCAAAATTCCTGAAACAAATTCGTCGAAAAATCAATACATTTTTTCATCCCCTAGTACCCAAAACAACACAAAATAAACGTCATATTTATAATATTTTTTTAACACTAGAGTATCTATATCCTTAACTAATAAATACAATAGTCACCCCCTTATCCACGGTTTTGCTTTCAGCAGTTTCAGTTATCGTCAGAATGTCAACAGTGTCCTTACGATGCATCACAATGCCTACATTGCTCACCTCACTTTCGATTCACCACTATCATCATCAGAAGAAGAAAGAAGAAGGTGAGTATATAGAGAGAGAGAGAAAAGTAAGACCACATTCACATAATTTTTATGCATTGAAAAGTATTAAAGGAGTCTTTTCCTTCATTTTCAACCGTTTACTGATGGGTTTTGGAGTTTAAGCGTGGCCGTACAAGCGCTGAAGACGATCCACGCTCAGGACGTCCAAAAAGTGCATCAACACGAGAAATCATAGCGAAAATACAGGATATGGTTTTGGAAGATCATCGATCGACTGTGGATGTGATAGCTGACACCATAGGCATCTCACATGGAACAACATGGCATATTTTGGCTGAAGTTTTGGGTTTCAATAAACTGTGTGCACAATGGGTGCCGCATTTGCTAACAATGCAACAAAAACACGTTCGAATGCGACTTTCTGAGCAACATTTGGAGCAATTTCGAAAGGATAAAAAGGATTTTCTGCGTCGATTCATCACTATGGATGAGACTTGGGTCTACCACCATGATCCAGAATCAAAACAAGAGGCTAAGGAGTAGTGTGAACCAGGCACTTTGGCTCCGAAGCGAGTTCGTGTCCAGAAATCGGCCAAGAAGGTGTTAGCGTCAGTTTTTTGGGATGCAAAAGGAATTTTATTGATAGATTATCTCCAAACTGGTAAGACAATCAACTCTGATTATTATTGTGACATTTTGGACCAGTTGGGTGAAAAAATTTGTGAAAAAAGACCCGGTTTGCAGAAGAAAAAAAACATTTTTCATCAAGACAATGCACCTGCTCACACAGCTCAAAAAACCATCGCGAAAATCAGTGAATTGGGGTACGAATTGTTGCAGCATTCACCCTATTCACCAGACTTAGCTCCCTCTGACTTCTGGCTGTTCTCACACCTCAAAAAATTCCTTCGTGGAAAGCATTTTTCATCAAACGAAGAGGTTATAGCCGTCGTAGAGGAGTATTTTGCATCGTTGGACCAAGTGTATTGATCTTATGGGAGACTATACTGAGCAATAAAAGTGATTTTCCCCCAAAAAAAAATGTATTTTCATTTCCGCTTTCAAAACTTTTTGTCTAGTATGTTATTTTATTATTAATTATTGTTGTTTATGTGTATGTCTTCGATGTGTTATTTTATGATTAATTATTGTTGTTAATGTGTATATCTTAAATATGTGCTATTTATAAATAAAACTTGATCATTGGTATCTATGTACAGGACAAAACATAATATGTAGCAAGGCTGCCCAACCTTAAGTACACATGAACTACTTTTTTTTAAGGATGACGTCGTGATCTACCAGTGTACAGGAAAAACATTTATTATCAGATATAATGATTTAATATTTATTATGAACAAAAAATAAAAGTAAAAGTCAAGTTCCATTTAAAAGCACGCCAGGGTCGACTAGTTGAGTAGCCCTGGTAAATAGGGGTCGGTACTACCTGTATCTGCGGTTTCAGTCATTCACTGAGGGTTTTGTAATGTAATTCAAGCGGATAAGGACTAGGATGATGTCCAGCACGTTTGAGTTGATATATTTTGATAACAATACCAGCGATAGAAGGAAAAAATAAAAGCCTCTAGAACTTACAAGGCGTCTGCAAAGCGAAAAAAGGAGTGATACTCGGTACATATGCAAAGATTGTCATATGGTTGTTCATACAGAGAATGTTTAGAATATTACTATTAAAAAATAAATAATTCAAGTATTGTGAACAATAATATAAAGTTTTATTTGATTAAACCTTCCTTCCCTGTGATGTGTAACTAGTACACATTGCTTCTAAACACTTAAACATCTCTACAAATACTGGGTTCAGATTTTAGGTATTCCTCCATTATACATTTACGCATTGATTAAAAAAATAATATTAATAATAACTAGCACTTATCGGCCACATCTGAGATATTTTTTTGAAAATTGAGAATAAATTGAGAATCAAACGTGTGCCAGTGTGACGTAGGTTTGTTCATTCTAAAAAAACCGATATGGGTGAGGAAGCGACGCTATTCACGTCTCACTCTCACTCTACTTCGGTATATGGGAACCCAAAAAATATAATCTCAGTTTGCTCGCTTCCTTCGCTTCAGTAGCTCACGGGCTTTCGTTTTAAGTGGTCACATCGCCAGTTTTGTGAACGTCGGCCGATGTTTTTTTTTATGTTTTCAGCAATTAAATTTCAATTATGATCACTTTTTACTTCAAATTTAATTAATTTAAGCGATTGGCTATGGATATTCTAATTTTTCCGGTTTTAAATCGCTCATTTTTACATGTGTATTGAATACACAGCACCGGAACGCACGGCATTTTTTTAGCACGGGAAGAGAAAGATTGAACATAACATTTTCATTTTCATAGAATATTTTGTAAGCCCTTAATACTTGTAAAAGTTGTCATTTATTCAATAATAACGTCGGGGTTGAAAATGTTAGATGTTAAACATCAAAATTATGTTTTGGCGTTGAAGAACGTCGAGTTACGCTCGTTTTGTAATCCATGGGATGTGAAGCCATGAAAGACGTCAAATGGGAAAGAAGTGACAAAATTTCATATTAATAAACTGTGTAAATCATACTTACCGCAACATTTTGCTATTGTCCTCACAGAAGTAAAGGTACCATAATCTGTTTCTGAGAATGACAATATGTTCCTTAAAAACAAGTATACCAATGACATTTCATCTGAAAAATAAATAAACGTTTTAAATTGTGGATTAAATTAATGTAAAAGCACACACACAGAATACTTCCTAATTGATGATTTATTTGCGCAATTTGTTACAAAATATTGCTTTACGACAATATCTTCCAAATTAGCGAATTTATTGCTTTACTACCAATATCTTTCAAATTAGCGAATTCATTGCTTTACTTCAATATATTTCAAATTAGCGAATTTATTGCTTTACTACAATATCTTTCAAATAAGCGAATTCATCGCTTTACTACAATATCTTTCAAATAAGCGAATTCATTGCTTTACTACAATATCTTCCAAATTAGCGAATTTATTGCTTTACTACAATATCTTCCAAATTAGCGAATTTATTGTTATACTACAATATCTTCCAAATAAGCCAATTTATTGCTTTACTACAATATCTTCCAAATAAGCGAATTTATTGCTTTACTACAATATCTTCCAAATTAGCGAATTTATTGCTTTACTACAATATCTTTCAAATTAGCGAATTCATTGCTTTACTACAATATCTTCCAAATACGCGAATTTATTGCTTTACTACAATATCTTCCAAATAAGCGAATTTATTGTTTTACTACAATATCTTCCAAATAAGCAAATTTATTGCTTTACTACAATATCTTCCAAATAAGCGAATTTATTGCTTTACTACAATATCTTCCAAATTAGCGAATTTATTGCTTTACTACAATATCTTTCAAATTAGCGAATTCATTGCTTTACTACAATATCTTCCAAATTAGTGAATTTATTGCTTTACAACAATATCTTCCAAATTAGCGAATTTATTGCTTTACTACAATATTTTCCAAATTAGCGAATTTATTGTTTTACTACAATATCTTCCAAATAAGCGAATTCATTGCTTTACTATAATATCTTCCAAATAAGCGAATTCATTGCTTTACTATAATATCTTCTAAATTAGCGAATTTATTGCTTACTACAATATCTTCCAACCAATAGTTGGTGGGTGATAAGAGTAACGTAGATTAATTTATCATTTTCATGTATAAAACTCTGGTGGAATAATTGCCAGGTAGCAATCTCTTCCAGCCAACCAGGCAAAAAAACTTCACTCAGATTAAATATAGAAAAAATAAGAACGTACTTACTTGTGGTTATAATCACGTTGGCTGAAGGAATAATCATCATCACCAAAACTATGACCCTTTTGTAGCCTTCCCTCTTCTTCAGCACACACTTGATGGCATTGACTGGCAGGGATATATCGAATATACTTGGAACTTTATCAGCAACTTTTACATCATGTACTTTAAGACAAATAAAAACAAAGCAGAGTACCTAAAAATATAACCCAACCTAAACAATAAAAAAAAAATCTATTTGGTGCTAACATAAGTTGTGCCCGTTTTTTTTTTTCAAATTTAAAAATGAGCACCAAAAATAAAACAAAATGGTAGAGTTTATACGTCATTCGAAAGAAAATTTTCTACTCTACAAGATACTGTATTTGCTTTTACGTTACATATATTATTTTATTTGATTACGAGCCTTTAAAATGGAATACCAAAAAGACGAAAGTGAGCATTTTAAAAACCTCCTTCGGTTCACGTTCGACAATTGATTTTCGTTGTTTCCACTCAAAACATGTGGAACCCAAGCGCTGAACTTCTGGACTTTTCCCATTGATTTAAGATGGCGGTATACAGTCATGTGACTACAATTCATCTGCTCAGCCAATTCTACGGTGGTTTGAAGGGGATCTTCATGAATAATATGGTTTAAGCGGTCCTCATCGAAGTCCACTGGTCGTCCGGAACGCTCCATGTATTTCAGGTCGAAATTTCCGTCTTTGAAACGCAAAAACCATCGACAAGCTGTCATTTCATTCGTAGCACCTTCACCGTACACTTCGTAAATATCGCGAGCAGCTTTGGCAGCTTTATTTTCTCAATTGAACGCGAACAGAAGGAGGTGTCGAAAATGCTCACTTTCGTCTACTGGACATTCCATTTTGAAGGCTTGTAATCAAATAAAATAATATATGTAACGTAAAAGCAAACACAATATCTTGTAGGGCAGAAAATTTTCTTTCGAATGACGTATAATTTTTTCCATTTTGTTTTACTTTTGATGCTCATTTTTTTATTTGATAAAAACGGACACAACTTATGTTAACACCTAATATGATATACTCGTAAATGTAGCAAATGAGATAGTTCCAACCAGCACGATAGTGACGAAGGGCTCGAGATGATTGAGAGACTAGAAAGACATTCACTGATGTTATGACAAGGAGATAGAATCTTGGCCAGACGTGGGAGGGTGTTTAGTGCCAGACGTGGAAGGGTGTTTAGTGCCAGATGTTGGAGGGTGTTAGTGCCAAACGTGGGAGGGTGTTTAAAGTCTGATTACGGACCTATCTGATTGGAGGCATATTCTACATTATATCAAAGGTTTCGGCTTTAAATTTTCGGAATCACATATTAAAATATTTCAGCCTCAAAAGAGCTTCTGGATAGAAGGTAAAGATGTGGGTGGCGTGTGAAGTTTTTGAAAGCACTTAAACGTCTTATCAAAGTTTATGAGTGGGTTCAAATCCCTATTTACACACACCAGAAGATTTACAAAGGTTTCTTGGCACTTCGTCTTCGCTTGGTATGTTTTCTGCTGTTTTCTTACGAACCATATATTTCTAAGCATATGCAAATGCTGAGAAACGCCTAATGTTATGGCCGCAGCCATCACATCAAAACAAATATTTTTAATCTGTCAATGATAGTCTAAACGACGCCTTATAAATTGTACTTTTTTATTATTCATATATTGAACTTGCTCAATAATTATATTATTTATAACAAGAGATACCCTTGTCTGTACTTTCTTTTCACTGAAAATCATTAACTTTGTCTTTGATAATTTCATTTTTAAACCTCTTCTAGTTCAAGTTTTATTAACCCTCTCCAGTAACAGATGCACGTTCTGAAAATTATCCGCAATCTATTTTTATATTCAACTTATACATATATTTATTTTACAATATTTTTAATGTCACCTTGCTTCACAACAAATTTCACCTTGCTTCTAAGAAATACAATATGAGATTTCTGTCAATAAAACAAAGTGCTTAACAATATCCAAAGAGCCACTCAGATGCAAACTGATCCTCGATAACGTACCCATCGAGCAAGTCAAGCAATTGACTTATTTATTTATTTAACACTTTTATTGCAAATACAATCTGGTGGGCTTATTGCCAGGCGGCAATCTAAACTAACTAGACAAATAAATTAAGCAAATTACGTGGTCGCATAAATCATTCAAATGACTATCCATCCCCACGAAATCCATAAGCATATACGTGAGCACATGCCCACGAAACCCACAAAGACGGACAGGCACCCGAACATTATTTTTCATATAAAGTGAGACATCATCAATCAAAAGGAAAGGAAGGGATGGTGGAGAGGAAAAGAAAAGAAAAACCAGGAATGAAACACGTTATTTTACTGACTAGAAATTAAGAGGTTTTTCAGTCGCTTCTTAAAGCATGCCAAGGACGGAGCGAGTCTTATATTGGGTTGTAACTGATTCCAGGGTCTCACTGCATGGACAGTAAAGGACGACGTAAAGAAGATTAAACACAGTTCCTGAATGTGACATGGCAAGGACTTGTTGGCGTAGTAGACATGGAGTACAGATCACTAAACTCGATAAACTTTCTTTGTTCTCATGATAAACTTTCTTTGTTCCCTCCACATCTTTTCGTGTTCTTCTGCATAATCTTAGGTTTATCTTACTCTTCATATTTATTTATTTATTTAACACTTTTATTGCAATACAATCTGGCGGGTTTATTGCCAGGCGGCAATCTCTTCCAACTAACTAACCAGATAAAACTAAATGAAGCAAGTTACGTGGTCGCATAACTCATTCAAATGACTATCCATCCCCACGAAATCCATAAACATATACGTGAGCACATGCCCACGAACCCCACAAAGACGGACCAATCACCCGAACATTATTTTTCATATAAAGTGAGACATCATCAATCAAAAGGAAAGGAAGGGATGGTGGAGAGGAAAATAAAAGAAAAACCAGGAATGAAACACGTTATTTTACTGACTAGAAATTAAGAGGCTTTTCAGTCGCTTCTTAAAGCATGCCAAGGACGGAGCGAGTCTTATATTGGGTTGTAACTGATTCCAGGGTCTCACTGCATGAACAGCAAAGGACGACGTAAAGAAAGAGGAGCGGTGAACTGGAAAGGCCAATAAACAATATCTTATTTAGCGTAGTACTCGTAATAATAATAAAAACGAGAAAAGAAAGAACGTCAGTAAAATAACGTGTTTCATTCCTGATTTTTCTTTTCCTTTCCTCTCCACCATCTCTTCATTTCCTTTTGATTGATGATATCTCACTTTATATGAAAAATAATGTTCGGGTGATTGTCCGTCTTTGTGAGGTTCGTAGGCATATGCTTACGTATATGTTTATGGATTTCGTGGGGATGGATAGTCATTTGAATGATTTATGCGACCACGTAACTTGCTTCATTTACTTTTGTCTGGTTGGCTGAAAGAGATTGCCGCCTGGCAATAAACCCGCCAGATTGTATTGCAATAAAAGTGTTAAATAAATAAATAAATATGAAGAGTAAGATAAACCTAAGATTATGCAGAAGAACACGAAAAGATGTGGAGGGAACAAAGAAAGTTTATCATGAGAACAAAGAAAGTTTATCGAGTTTAGTGATCTGTACTCCATGTCTACTACGCCAATAAAGAAAAAGAGTGATTGCATTTTTGTACGTCTTTCAATATATCTACCAACTTGCAATGTGATGGATATCCCGATGACCCAGGCAAATCCAATCAGCCTGTACAGCAATGGAGAGAAAAAAGAGCCTGTGACGATGGCGAGGAAGGTGGCCAGACCATTCTTTCCCATCACTGTGGTGGCACAACGACGGGTGTTGTAACATATCTGAAATCAATGATATTTTTAAACCAATCAATCTATCTTCAACGCTACAATCTACGAATGTGAAGGATATTTGCTGCCTTCAGGACTTCTGTCTATTAGCAGTATGTCTTCTACAACTAATTAATCCAACGTACAACAGTCCTCCTGTATCCTATCGATCCATCTAATCTACTTGTCCAGTCTCCACCCACACACCCACCTCTGTAGCGAAACTTTGCAGTGAAGGTTTTGTTTCTTTCTTCTTTCCTTAGTAAGTAAGTGAGGCATTGCCACCAGTAAGAAAATTTAATTTAGCCATACTTTTATGAAAAAGTTAAAAACCTGTCTTCGGAAGGAACCCTACACTACTGGTTCAACACCGAGAGAAAAAAGATTTATTGTGGCACTGACAGATGGTCAGATATCACACACAGGGATGACATTTCACAAAAAGATTTTTCCACTTTTCTACGCCCTGAGCAGCAGATCACTGATCAGCTGATCATTGAGAAGAAACATTTTTCACAAGTTTCGTATTTTCCATACAATAGAAATTCCCCAACTAGAATTATCAACTCACGTTGATTAACTTCGCTTCCATTTTTCTTATTGTACTCGTACTTCCATCTCCAAATGCCAACATAATTTGTGGGACTTTCATTAGAAGATACCAAAGGACCTTATATATTATTTTGTCAATGTCTAAATTTCTGCAACATATGGATCTTTCATGATAAAGGGCGGATCTTTCATGATAATGATTTATTATCGACATGGACAGTAGGCTCTATCTCATGGATTAGACTTCCTCTGGAATGTTAATGAATGTCGACCAAATACTCGAACCTTCAACAAATATCGTAAGTCGACACATTTTAAGAAAAAAATATTTGGTCGCTCAGCAGTGCAATAGAAAAATAAAATCTATCTTTTTCTTCATGTCTAAGGACGGTGATCTTGTTGAAACAATACTATTGTACTAGTTGCAACCCATTAAATATAAATTCTACATTTATGAAAATATATATTCATAAATGTAAAATTTGTTTATATATATCATGTATACATCGTCCCCTTTTACACCGGTTCAAAAATAGTTAGCTAGGTATTTAAAATTCGTTCAGTATCACGTACCCACCGAGATTCAAACTTCGAATTACTTTCGGAGAGAATTCAAGTATTCCTCTCTCGCTCTCTTGTATTCAAAATTCAATTCTCGTATTCTTTCTTTGACGACAACCATCGTATGGGTTTTGGCCTATTTATACTATGATTGATTAAATCTATCGATTGGCGTTTGGCTACTCTAGTGGCGTCAAATGATAGTTTCATTGCATTTGAAATGTTCTGTGACAGTACCGACAACTTGCTGGAATAAGGTCTTCAGTTACATTATCAGAAACAAGAAGGCAAGAATCCATTTCGATATTCCTAATAAAGGTTTTCCAAGGTTCCTTTAACTATCCCAATAAATATAGCCGTGCAAGGAATCACCCTCTGTTCTACATACCAACTTACAGGACGAATATCATGGCTAAACACTCAGTCACGTGTGGTATGGAGATATTGAGCCAACTGAATGACACTGTTGATATATTCTCGGTACCGACTAGCAGTATGAGGAGAATCCTGGCTGATATTATTCCTAACGAATAAGCTAACGCAAGAAGCAGACCCTCTTTGTGTAACAGGAGAAATCCGTGCAGTGGATAAAAAAAAATTATAAGAAAAATTGTAGTAATTTTCCTTCTCCCGTGATGCTGGACCTTAAGTCCATTGTCACTACGATTCTTTTGACACTCAGGTGTGTCACCACCGGAGAAGGAGTCCCTTTGGGTAGTTCCTTCTTTGTCACTACGTGCACTCATAAAAAATAAAGAAGGTTTCTATCTTCGAGTGTAGATCGCGCTGGATGGGGACTTATTTTGTCCCCCATAACAGCATGGGGGGTGATGGGATCGAACTGAACTGAACTGACTACCGTCTACTTCATCTCGAATGATTGAAAGTATTTTTTTATTTGATGCGTATTCAAATGTTAATAATTATTAATAAATAAATGAATACTTATACCTTATGTAAAAGAAAAAATAAGTAAATAAAACACTTATTTTTTTTATATTTTTGTGTTCAACAATGGTTTATTTTTGGGTTTACTACCGGTTTCGAAGACCATTGTCTTTATCGTCAGGTGAAGATAAACTAAATTGCTAAAAATACATTTCCTGTACAAGTGTAAATAATATGTTATAAGGGGAATGTTAGTTACTTACATCACCCAAATAACTATAAGCAGACATTATCAACAAGTTAGCGCCAGAGAGAAGAACTGCTTTGAGGTATATTATCCAGGCCACAGAAAGAGAAGGTAAAGCCAGCAAGATTAGCACACCCACTGTTGTGACAATGTATGAAAATTCTGCGAAAATTATAACTGGTTTTCTTCTTCCACTGGAATCGCTCCAAGGACCCAGGAATATAACCAGGATACAGGATATTAAGCCAGCTATTATTCCACTATTAATTGAAACTGATGAAACAATTGCTTGCGCCTGAAGCTGAAAAATAACAATGACAAATAAAAATAAGAAATAAAGATTTGAGATAATTGACTTGAATATTTTAATAAGCCTAGAAATATGTTGGCATCTTGAAGAGGTGAGAGTTGTGGGGACAATTTAGACTTTTGGTTGTGCTTGTGATTGTTGTTTGTACGCATTTGTATTACTGTTTCACATTGATGTCAAAAGTGACGCCCGGTTTGGTGCAGTGCAGGCTGTCCGTCTTTGCCCAGCTCCGTTTTGTGTTGGTGAATCATGTTGATATGTATTTGCATTGTTGTGAGATTCTGTACATAATTGCATTCTTAAATATTGTCATTTTTTTAGTTGACCTTGTTTAGTTATATTATTTTTTGATTATTTTTATATATCCTTTCTTTTTGTAATGTATAAAGTACTCACTACAGTTTTTTTATTATTGTTAAATGGATTATTATACAGTTTATCAATAAATAAATATTTAGATTTTCCGTATTATTTTTTTTTTCATATGGGCCAGAGAAAAGTTTGAAAGTTCAATAGTTTGAATACACCCAAGAGGTGCCAAGGTGCTCCCTGACGTGAGAAAAAAATTAAAATATCACTCTTCCCATTGAAAACGATGACCATCGATGTTGCCAAGTTGTTAATCGGGCCTTGAGGCAGGCTTTAAGAATTGCGCGAGGGGTTATCCCTGGTTAAGGGTGAAAGCGGACGTCACATATCCTCGCGGATTTATCATCGAATGTACTCGTATGATACGCTCTACAACTATCTTTGGACCATACGAGCTATGATAACAGGGTTTAGACCTGTAATAAATGTCAAAGGCGTTGCTAGTGAGAAGTCACGAAAAGATATGCTGTAGAAGATCGTGTTAAATGGAGGAGGAAGGTCATCGCTTTATCTTGGCCCTGTAGATAAGTGGAAGAAAGAGAATAGGAAAATATCATATACAATTACTAAGAGTAAGAAAATACCTCTATAACAGGATCCAATACCTCCAAGACATTGCAGGCATCTTTTGTATAATTCAAGTCCACCAGACAAGCTCTTTCTATGAACAGGTTCTTATAAATAATCATATCGATGGCTCCAGATATGTACACCCCAAACCACAAGGGCTCTAGAGTTATGTTTACCCAAAAGCTTTTCGACTCTGGGACTGTGTCATCATGGCTCTCGCATGGAGTCACATAATTCGGTCTGAAAACAATTCAGTGAAATCAAACAAACCTTTCAGACTGTATATTATAAAATCAAAAGCAAATATTAACATCATATTGAAACAGCATTGCGTCATTTGTCATGTCAATCTTATTTGACAGTTTGCAACTTTTGTGTATTGATAATATATTTATTTATTTATTTAATTTATTTATTTAATGACACAGCAGTGTCTTTATGTATTAGGTGTTAACATAAGTTGTGTCTCTTTTTTTCCAAATTTAAAAATGACCACCAAAAGTAAAACAAAATGGTAAAGGTCATACGTCATTCGAAAGAAAATTTTCTGCTCTACAAGATACTGTGTTTGCTTTAACTTTACATATATTATTTTATTTGATTACAAGCCTTCAAAATGGAATGTCAAGTAGATGAAAGTGAAAATTTTCGACACCTCCCTCTGTTTGCTTTCAATCGAGGGAATAAATATTCGCGATATTTGCGAAGTGTACGGTGAAGATGCTATGAATGAAAGGACAGCTCGTCGATGGTTTTTTCTTCAATAATAACGTCTAATTGCGGACATGGTTGGACGAATTCCTCGAGTCAAGGCCGGATGGATTTTATCGCACAGACATTGAAGAAATTGTAGAACGTTGGCAAGAAGTTGTAAATAATGAAGAATACAATATTGACTAATTTGTCGTTTTTTTTTTTTTGTGTCCTCTTGTTCTCTTCATTTGGAAAAAAAACGGACACAACTTATGTTAACACCCAATACAAATGAACGTGTGACAGGTTATACAAGTACTTAAAATTATTGACAAAAAATACAAAACTTTATCTTAAACTAACATGAAGATACAAAAAACAGTAGCAGTAATAAATTACAGTCATTGTTTAAAATTACTTGATAATTATATGTATATTTAAGTTCAATATATGTTATGTATGTATACCACAAAATATTACCAAATTTCACCACGCAGACTTACGTATGTTAATTGTCGAAGACTTATTTTATAGTGGTAAAGAACTTAGATTTGTTTTAAGTGGAACAAAGCTTACATAGAAAAAAAAATGGATTTTTTGAGAATTTTATGGATAGATCTTGAGATATAGAAAACACATGGGCTCACTTGTAGAACGAGATGCAAGTTGCTTTGCAGAATCGAAATCTTCCACATATTGATGCAGGGTTACTCAACTCCAGAGGCAAAGTATTGTCCTTAATGTTTTGTTTATACTAGGTTATTTATATTAATAAAGGAGAGCACAAAGTTAGTAGATATTTCTAAATATTGTTGTGATATTCTGGTGAATATTGAAGTCCTAATTAAAAATATTCGAATTACATATCAAAATACTCTACTCAAAGTATTTCTATTCATCCGTGTGCTTAATGCTGAGTGTCGTGGTCTTCTGCTATATCGCGAACTCGGCGCACCACCTGTCTTTATCCCTCCCGATCCTGGGGCATGTTAAATATAGCGCTTAAAGATGATCCTGGTTACTTCTTTATTTGAACTGTCAATCTCATAGGACACCTTCTTCTTGCTCGTCTTACCTCAAGAAACTCCTTGATCCCAGTTTCTTCCAAACTTTCATTACTCTTTTAAGCAACATGCCCAAAATTATTCATTTCCTGCATGTTGTCTTAAGTCTTTCGACTATCTTCGATTCTTGGATGATAAATACGAGTATGTTGGCGCACCTTGCGGTCACCAACTCAAAACATCACATTAAAATAAAACATATGCTTTTCAACCATTTATTTTATATTAACAAAGACCATTTAAAGTTTGATGTATTCAAGATGCGGTGCTGAATACGCGAACAGCGTAGGTATTGTAGAATATAACAATAGAAGTGTAATATGGATCAGGTATCAGCAAACTACTGCCAGCAGGATAAATCTGGCCCACCGCCTCGATATGTATAGTACAGCCCACGAGCTAAGAAGGATTTCACAATTTCAAATTATTTAAAATTTCAACGTACGCGCTATAATGGAACAGCCAACTGCCGAGGTGAGGAGTTGCGAGATACTCGTATAACTATATGTAGCACTCCTGTAGCTTAGTATTTGGTGGCGTCTACTGTGAAGTCAAAGAGCTCATGCCAAAGATAATCAGGAGGAATGGGAAGAAAAGGATATACAAGCAACTAATTATATATACTCGTATATGGCGCGATAACCAACAAACAGCCGACTCACATTCATGGATGTATTCCAACTGTTTGTTGGTTATCGCGCCATATACTCGTATTTAATTAGTTGCTTGTATATCCTTTTCTTCACATTCCTCCTGATTATCTTTGGCATGAGCCCTTCACAGGATTACTTTTTTGCATTTTTTTAATTGTAAGAATTTGAGCATTCTTACTTTCCATTGGAAGTATTCTTCACCGTCAAATAACGGTATATTAATTTCACTATTTCTCGCCATTTTTATTTAAATATATACTTTTAAAACTTTCAACTTTTTAATTCATTAATCACGGACCTCTAACAACGGATTTCTATCAACCGATATCTAGCAACGCTATGCTACCATGTTAAGTTTATTTAATGCGGGGATCAAGTGACACATTGTTAGCTCTTATATAGGGCAAGACAAACTTGTAACAATATTGTACAAAATAGTGAATACAAAATGTACCCACATATCAACAATAATACGGCAGAGTTTTTAGTGCTACGTGTATCGCTGTTATTTTTCTAAGATGAAAAACATAAAATCTCAATGCAAGTCATCATTAACAGATAAACATTTGCGATGATAGGGAGTACTAACTTTGAACCCCGATCTGGTGAAATATTTTCTAAAAAAAAACAACAATCCCATTATTATCATTAGTAGAGCCATATTTAAAAAAATGTTTTTTTTTAATATTATTTTTACGTTACGTTTTGTTCAATAAATTTTGTGAAAACTTATTTTTTTCTTTTTATTTAAATTAATTATTTAATTTAGTTATTTAAATTAGTTATTTAAATTCCCTACATAAATATGTTATCATTGAATTCGTCTCTTGTGAAATTCGATTTTTGTATTCAATTCAAATTCAAATTTTGTGAAAAAAAAATTCTGTTTATTAAATATCTAATTAAATTATTCATTGAAATATCTATTTAAATAAGTTATTTAAATCACCTACATAAAAGTCCTTGTTTTGCAACAATTTAGATACTTTTTAAAGCAACTTGCATCTCGTTCTACTAATGAGGCCGTGTGTTTTCTATATCTCAAGATCTATCCATAAAATTCCCACAAAATTCTCAAAGATTATTCAATAATTTTAGAAAGATGACTGTAATTTATTATTACTACTGCTTTTTGTATCTTCATGTTAGTTTAAGATAAAGTTTTGTATTATTTGTCAATAATTTTAAGTACTTTACAACCTGTCACATGTTCATTTGTGTATAAAGACACTGCTGTGTCGTTAATTAAATAAATAAATAAATATAGTGACAATAGATCATAAGTCTTTTGTCTATCCTTAATTTACACTATGCCACATCCTTACTATGCCACATCCTTACTATGCCACATCCTTACTATGCCACATCCTTACTATGCCCGATGATTGTTTCATTCCTTCTTTCTACTTATTCTAAGACTTCGTCACTTATAGATCATTTGTCAACAATTTCAATTGGAGTTTTACAACGTCCAAATTTTTTGATTTATCACATAAACTTTATCTATTGTATTGACTTTCTCATATTTGCATTTTTGGCTTTGACAGTAATGGCAACATTTTAATATATAAATAATCCGATGTGGTTAACCCCGTATTGTGTTGGTAACACGTAATTTTGCACGATTTGCTACCTATTTCTTTCTGTCCAATTTTTTTTTGTATTTGTTTGAACTTATTTAAAAAAAAAATATGCACTCTTATTCTGTCCTTCTTAATGTTTTGACCACTCACTACTGGCTCATTTATTTTTTACATTGTAATGTTTATTTATATAAATAAATTAATTTAAATTTAATTATAAAAAGACGTACCTAATTGTTATACAATAAATAAAAACTATTTTATATGAAGATTTATTTTATTTTTATTTATTTATTTTTTCATGTGACAAGAAATATACATAATTTGCGAAAAAAACAACAGGTAATTTAATTTGGAAATGCATTATTTTAATGGATCTGGGTTTGTCCTATCCCCAGTAAACTAGGCTTTTGCCTGTATCTCACTGAGTATGAAAAATACTTATTGAAAATGAAGATGAAAAATACTTATTAGAAAAATACTTTATTATTCCACTAATTACATTAATCCTCGCTGCACATGTTTCTACCTCTTATCACGAGGATCTCTCTACGGAACGTATTCCATCTGAAAAGTTTATGATCTATTGACCCAAAGAAAAAGTTTTTTTTGGGTCAATAAATCACACACATTTCCGATGTAACACAAAACAAGTTATGCAAACTATTGCTCCCAAATCAAATCAGGGTCATTTCGATTCTGAAGAGAACCTTGGGAAAGGAGATAGAAACACGTGTAGCGAGGATTAATATAATTAGTGGAATAACTATGTAATTTATTGTTGTATTAATTTATTCAAAAACTTTTATACAATAAGCTTCTTTCGGAGGCTCTCTAGCCCGCCTCCGTTCCAAGTTGTCTGATGATAAAGAGATAACAGAGCACGGTGATGGCAGAGCCTTGGAGTGCACGAAGTTACTCAAAGGAATCCTCGTGTAGATGAACACCATCTCCAGAATCGATATGATGTATATTATTATATGGAGTTCCACAAAGTCAAAGCCGAAACCTTTTCTTAACCATTTTATATCATTAAGTTTAATTAACTGGTCGTTATACGTTTATTGCATTAATTTGCAGGTTTTAATTTTTTTATTTTATTAAGACGTATTTTATTATATTTTTTTTTGTTACTTGAAAATCTGTTAAATCTCTTAAAAATATTTTAGACAAGCCTTAAATGAAAACCAAACTAGAATCTTTTTTTTTTTTTTAATCTGGATCCTAATGGGTTTCAAACCCGCAACTTCCGTGTTGAAAGACAAGTGTCTTACCAACTACGTCACACAGGTCGCTACGGAACCCATGTGATGCCTAACTTACATAAATAACAAATTTATTCAAAATAAATTTAAAAAAAACTCACTTTTTTGATGGACTGTCTTCATTGTCAAACTTTGTTTGTGACATTTTGTTTTTTTTTTTTGTTTGCCTTTATAATTAAATTTTTTATTTTGATTACAATGAAATTTTAATTATAATTAAAAAAATGATTGTTAACTTAATTTTAACAAATATAAACTCTTTAAATTAAACTTAATCATTGCATTCGTGTTCACATGATTAAATGATGAAATACAATGTTAAGTCTTAGACTGTTTTGTGTACTTACTGATAAGATAATCATATTTTTTATGGTCCAAAAAATATGATTTTCTGGTCATCCAATTCAGATTTAAGTCTTATTGTCTTAACCATTTAACGGGCATAAGCAGAAATCGGTCGCATATGCGACCACCCTTATGATTATACTTATAAAGATTCATTTTCTTAATGAAACGTTTTTAAGTAACACAAATGTCAAATTGGCAAATGTAGTGGACGGGCAGAGGTCTTATTTAAGACGGATCATCGTGAAGTTAGCTGCATGTTCAGTAGCAACGATCTAAACATCCGGTCAATTTATTGTCAAATATGTAAATAGGTATTATAATTAAATCACCATTCATTATATCTCATATAAGAATTGTATTTCCTAATACAACCTTAACTTAGATATTATTACCTAAACATTCATTGATCACTTTTGCGACCATTGACATGACCCCTGAAATGGGCACAGGTCTCATATGCGACCGCCTCATTTCCAAAAAAAAATTTTTTAAACACATTTTCGAAGAAATAAAGTTGATTTGATACACATAATAATGATTTATTCCACAAAAAACTCAAAATCTCAAAAATAAAAACTTGCCCTATAAAGGGTTAATCTGCTAAATCTTTGTTAAGTGGAGTTCATTTATAAGAGTTATTTTTAGTGCCGTTAAGTGAGCCAAATAAATTCAGGGCACTATCCTTGTCATATATTTATTTATTCTAAACTCAATTAATGTATTAATTGATTTGGTATTCATTTTTAAAACACCATTTTTAAATATAATGTTTTAACACTTAAATGTGGAAAAGTTCTACTAAAGTGACAGGCCTGTTTCGCTTTTCAAAATCATTTTCAAACTGTTCTCAATACATAGCTTACCAAGCTTATACAGCAAAATATTTACCAACCTATGTAGAAAAACTAACATAAAAGCTTAATAGGAACCGACAATCCTTGCATGTTGAGAACTACCTTACCTCCGTGGCCTGGTGGCAAGACACTTGTCTGCTGATCCGGAGGTTGCAGGTTCGATCCCCGCTAGAACCCAGATTGTTATAAATAGGATTCCAGTCTGATTAACACTTAGGGCCTATAAACACACATTTCTGGTTGTTTGGAAGAGATTTCCACATGGCAATAAACTCGCCAGGTTAAAAAAAACTACTCGCTTTTGAAAAACCAGCCTTTATGAACTTAAATACTATCTACACGTAATTTTAATGTACAATATCATGTTTTACATCAAAGCAAGGTGAAAATAATATTGCAGTTTTCAAATTTTATAAGGGTTGATTGTCGGCTCCTATTAAACTTTTAGGTGTATGTTACTTTTAATTCTAAAATATTTTGCTTTATACGTTTAATAAGCAATGTATTAAATACAGTTTTAAAATGATTTTGTAAAGCGAAACAGGCCTGTCACTTTCATTTAAGCTTTTTGTTAAGTTTTTTTTTCATATTTTATTGATAAATCATTTCATTTAAAATGGAGCTCTACAGAATAATTACCAAATCTATTAATTAATTGATTAATTAAATTTTACAGTCCTTTGCACATAACAGGTTTACCTAATTCGTACAATGAACAAATATATTAAAAAGTACAAAAAACAAACACAAAATAAGACAAACACAAAATAAAACAAACACAAAATAAAACAAACAAAGATAAATTGTCATGTAATATACCTAGTGCCGTCACTAGGCAGGTGCAACAGGTGCAAAGACACAGGGCTGAAAACGAAGGAGGACCTGAAATGAAACTGACAAAAAATGCGCAAACGCACAATTGTTTTCGAATTTTAATTTTCTCCGCCGTGCGTTTTTGCACAGTTCAGATGTTGGTGAAGCGAATACGCTCAGTGGGTTCAGAAAGCACAACGCATTATTTAAGGTTTAGCGATTGGTTTTTACGTCGCTCGTTCCCTGGAAACATTCTTTTCACTAACATCTATGTAACTGATTATAAAAAATATTTATTTTATAAATCTTTTTCTAAAAAAAAAATACAAAATGCGCCTTAAAATAAAATCAATCACATACGAAAGACCGGATCTTCCAGCCCCTATACCTGCTGGAAGAGCCTTAAATCTTTTGAATGGGACTGCTTCGGTTATTGATATATTATATAATATTGAATGTTGCAAAATCCAAAGAAATTGTGATAGAAAGTGTGAAAGGAAAAGTAAATGCGACATAAGGGTGAAAATAAAATATTACTGCAAGTTGAGGAATTCTGCAATTTAGGTAGTGTATTCTAAGATGATGTAAGAGTTAAGAGGGATATTGAATGGTGTATAGCGTTAGAAAAAAAAGTCAATGGGGCACTAAAACATATTTACTCGAACCAGATAGTATCAAAATCTGCTAAGGTGATATGGTAAGTTCACAATAATATTTTGGTGCCAGCTTTGATATATGGGAGTAAAACGTGGATATGGAAAAAGACTAAAATGAATGCTATAAAGATGCGTGAATTGAGAAGAATCCATGGAGTGACAAAGTATGACAGAATATGGAAGAATGTGATAACAATTGAATGTGACCTAAAGGCTGATGTGTTAAGTAAGATGAATAAGAGTATGTTGAGATGGTTTGGACATGTAGAACGAATGAATGAAGAAATACTAACAAAACAGATATGCCGTGCAGATGTGAGTAGAAGGCGTATGAGAGGAAGAACAAGGAAAGTATGATTGGATCAAGTGAATGATATTCTGAAAGAAGGAAAATAAAATCAGAGAAATCGTAGAGGCTGTATGTCTGTGGAAGAGGCTAAAGATGTGTATTTAGTTAACAAAGAATGGCGGTTGGTCATATGGGATTGTCCTTACAGGAATATGGCGTGATGGTGTGTATTTATTATATGGAATATCAATTGTCAAAAGTAAAAGAAAATTTGCTTCTTAGACTGGGGATGTTAGAAACCACTCGACAACTTTTTAAAGTGACTTGAATATATAGTTTTTTTTAAGTGACTTGAATATATCATTTTTTTAAAGTGACTTGAATATATAGCTTTATTAAAGTGACTTGAATATATAGTATTTTTAAAGTGACTTGAATATATAGTTTTTTTAAAGTGACTTGAATATATAGTTTTTTTAAAGTGACTTGAATATATAGCTTTTTAAAGTGACTTGAATATATAGTTTTTTTAAAGTGACTTGAATATATAGCTTTTTAAAGTGACTTGAATATATCGTTTTTTTAAAGTGACTTGAATATATAGCTTTTTAAAGTGACTTGAATATATAGTTTTTTTAAGTGACTTGAATATATCGTTTTTATAAAATACATACATAATTTTTAAAATTCCATTGTAATAAGGCTACCCTGTATTGTCAATGAAAATAAATAAATAAAACCTTGGATGGGGCACATGAAACAGCTCGTAACGGCACTGAATCTTTTTCAAAAGATTAATTTTTACAGTTCTTTTTAAGAACGTGTATACTTAATCTAGCTTAATCGTGTTTACTTAATCTAGTTTATATAAACTTAGTGCTTCTTGAATCGCTGGACAGTTAAAGCAACCTTTAAAAACCTTAAGTAGGAATATCGCAATGGATTCTTGCCTTATTATTTCGAGGATTCTATAGTTACACATTGTGAGAAGTTCGACATGGTGAATATATTTTGGGTAATCGCCTTTTGTTTTGTACCATAGATATCTGAGGATTTTTTGTTGTATTTGTTCAATATTGTTTTTGTATTTGAGCTGATGAGGAGCCCAAACTGTAGATGCTTATTCTAGTTTGGTTTTAATTAGAATATTATATAAGTTTCGAAGGATATCGGTACTGTTAAATTCTCTTGATATTCTCATTACAAAACCGCAATTGGAAACTATCCGTACGAATGAAGCCACCCTGTATGAACGATGTCATTAAAATATTTTGCTGAAGGGGGTGAAAGGACACAGGTGAGATGCCACAACATTAACCCCGTGTGTCCTCCTTTTTACAGTTGTCCAGTGTAGTCATCGTTCTTCTTCAATTAATAAAAAAAATAATAAATAAATTTGTGCCCTTAATTTTAAAAGGCACACTACATTAATACCCGTACTTCCAGTATTTGAAAAAATCTTCTTTTTTTTGCATATTCTTAAAGTTTAGACTTTTAAGAATATGTTCTCAAAAGGAAATCTTAAAATTCTCAATATATACAAAGTTATAGCTATAAATGAGGCAGCAATTACGCTGCACCTGAATGACTCGGACATTAATCTCAAAAATTGAAACGCGTTTTTCTCGAAACTACTTTTTTTGACCTGGTCGACATAAAATCTCAAGTTTTATTATATAAATTACCTTTAAATTAAGTATATGACTTTAATAAATGTTGTTATATCGTCCATACCTTGAAAATTGTTTTAATTCAAAGTTAACAAAATTGAATTTTTTTTCAGACAGTCGCCATTTTGAGAATTATTTTTTGGTATCAACTATAACGACATTATTTTTTATAAAGAATCTGTGAATGATTTTTATTTTAAATTTACAAAACAGTTCCAATCATGTCGACCAGCTCACCCCCTTTATTTACAAGATATAACAGGTGTTAAAATTTTGAATTTTCAGTTTTTTTGTACATTCTCAAATCATCAATAAACACACACTGAAAAACGTGTAGGAAAAAAATTTTTGTTTTTTTTTATTTAGTCTGAAAAAACGCCCGAAATTCATGTCCCTATATCATAGTATACCCTCTTAATCAATTTTATTGATGATATACGCAATCTGACGACAAACTAAGCTAACTTTTGAATTATGGTTTGTTTCAAGACTAAATGTACTTGTTGAAAATACTGGGTTGTTCGGAAAGTAATTTCGTATTTGTACTTTCAATTCAAACTCAAAATTGCACTAAATGCTTGAGGACTTTGGTTTTTAATATTTTCATTACCTCAGCGATCTCTTATGTCATAATGCACTTGTTAATCGCGGTCATAGCCTTAATTTGGTCATCATCAGTGGTATCAAACCATATTTGACATATACGATTGTTTACTGCATTGTTGCCATACTGTTCATGCACTTTTTAGTGTGTGCGTCTCATTTTTTCTTCGCGATGGTAAAAAATCATCAAACATCGAAACAATTGCTTATTTTGTTCCATCTTTCAAATTAAAGTCATAAATCTGCTTCATTAATTTGAGTAAACAATGACTGACAAATGCGCTTAATTTAACTTTTCATAATAATATGAATTCTATTCGAAATTATGTAAGCAATGAAAATTTTGTTATTTTGCCATCTTCTTTCCGAGCAACGAAACTTCTTTCCAAATGTATTAATATCAAAGACGCGAACCAGGTTTCTATGAAAATTGTAATGTTTTCATTCTTAACTTTGTGTCTGCAATTCACAGATGGTGTGATGCATTTGAGTGATGAATAGTTTGAAAATTTCATTTTTATTTTCCAGAGAGGAAAATGGCTAGTATTTAGCAAATAAATACAAGAAAGCTGAAATATAATTTGAATTTACATGCATTATGACGATGAATAACATTTATGTAACCTTTGTTGGTATACAACTCATTAAACCAATGCGGATAGTCAGTGGCACTCGGAAATGTATGACTTCCAGTTCTTGCAAACCTGCTACCTCGTTATATATTAACCCTCTGTCGGGCGCAATACAAACCCTAACACGTTAGGGCGCAACTCATCTGTGAGATTAAAATTATATTTCTTCTTACGTTTAAGGGAAAGCTTATCAAACTGAACTTTTCACTCAAACATGATTATATAACATTTGTACATTTCTTTGTACTTTTCAATAACAATTTTTTTAATTTTCTCATAATGTTTTTCTTAAAATAGTAGATAACTAGTTAACAACATTCTCAGTCTTTTGCTGGCACCTTATCAATGCAATTCAGTAACATCACAATTTTTTCAGTCATTTAATACCCACAATAGGTTTGTAAAAAAGATTTAGCACAATAAAAAGTACGATATGTGGAATTAACTGTCACATCTTCATAAAGTAGATGTTCGTGTGACGAAAATAAAAGCAATAACTAAACATTAGAGAACACTATGCTAAGAACCTTTTCAATAATAATTTAGAATATAAAATTCAAATTCACTTGTGATCATAAAATGTCGACACAAAAACAAAAGGGAGTAATCAAAATATGATTAGAAAGTTATTCCTGATCAGGTTCACGCTGAACATTTTGGAAAACATTCTTATAACAATTTTCACACACCATGCGTGCAATCTTATAGTAAATAACGATCAATATCATTGAGTTAGGGGCCAGAACATAGATATACGAACTATTGCAGGTATATATAAAGAAATATGGAGAAAAAAAAAATTGGAAATCAAAAATACTTACGTAATCGGGCGCAACTCATCCAGCAGATTAAAACGTCCGTTACGGAGACCAACGGTGTATTGGAGAAATAACAAAGATACCCTTGGGTGAGGGGTAGGGAGTCAGGAAGCTACTATAGGCGTCACCTCTTTGTCGGTAAATCTCACCCATTGTCACAAAAAAACTAGGTACATCATCTCACAGATTAAATGCGCCCGCCCAAGGGTTAAGGGAGAATGCCTCAAAGTGGGATGTTTCCTGCCCTTCTACGACTCAACTTAGATCTGGTCAATCTTTCTGGATCGAAGGACAACCATTACCTTAAAGGTATATTACATCATCATCAGATAGCTGCCGGCAACAGTAAAACCACTCCTCTGTCAGAAATTTCCCTCTACTCAAAATATTAGACTTGCTTCAAAGATTGTGATATACTCTGAGTCGTCCTATGTTTAGTGAGGCCACGATTACAGTACGCACGTTTTGGATAGTTGGCATTTCATTGATTCCTTGTTGTGCTTCTGTAAAAGGGTCCAGACTATCGGCCACATCGTGGAATACTAGACTGTAGAAATTGTAGCATGGTCCCTGTGACAGTTCACAAATTTGTCCCAATACAATCTTGTAACGACGTTCAGTAATTTTAATTATTTTATCAACTTTAATATAAGCCTCGATTCTAATAAATAGCAAGTTATTTAGGTAAATACATTACATAAAACTAACAATAATGACAAATGAATACATCTTGTTACAAATTAGTAAAAATGTGGCAGTTTGTTAAAATCAAATAATATTTGGTGACGTTTGTCAAAAGTCACTACGTTAGCCTGCATTGGCTAGGGATGGGGTATACGATAACTGGATTTTCGATTTTTTAATACCTAAAATTAAATGTTCGTAATTAGTATTAATGCATTGTGGATCTTGGCATATTTATGGTAAAGATAGATACAAATCATACAATACATTAGAAAGTCAGTATAATGAAAATAAGGAATTAAAACAAAAGTTTAGAGAAAAAAAATTGATTTGTAAAAAAACTATTCGATTTGTAAAAAAAAAAAAAAACGATTTTACCCCATCCCCTTGAGACGTGACATTTCAAATGTCCTACATTTTCTCAAGTATAGCATGAATTTGTCAGTCCTAAATGAGAAAATTCATTGATACACTTTAGATGTTTTTGTTCACTATGGGGAATCGGCTATAAAAGCCCAGGCAAAAATCAAAAGTCTTCTTCCACAGTCATAAAAAGGTTAAGTTTGGTTTTAAAAATACTAAGCAATTTATGAAAGGTAAGTATTTAGTTAAGTATCTACAATTTTAGAAGCTGCCTCATTCATAGCATCTTTAACTCTCTGCCGCTCCAGATTGCAGAGTTTAATTATGCAGATATAACAGAGCACGGTGATGGCAGAGCCGAAGATGGTGATGAGCATGAAGCAACTGGGGAAGTCAGCCAAGGTTTTGGAGTATACGAAGTTGCTGAAGGGAACCGTTGTGTAGGTGAACACCATCTCCAGAATTGATATGATACTGTATATTTTACCTGCAAGAAAGATAATTGCATTATACGAGGCGTATCCAGAAAGAAAGTGTACTGAGGCTCTCACGACCGGATGGATTTTATTTTCGACATGTTGGCTACACTTCCGTGTAGCCTGACCCTTCCCCTCCGCAATGAGACCGGTTCGAGGTCAGTACGTTGAGAATTGTCGACGCGATAACACGTTTCGTGAAAAATGTCAACCCAATCTCCCGCCAAGTGCGAAATTTTGTAAAAAGGCAAGAGTTTTTGAGGCGCTGCAAACTCCATGGAGATGAATTTATCCGCTCCATCGTTACTGGAGATGAAACTTGGGTTGCACACTACACGTCTGAAACCAAAAGGCAGTCTCAACAGTGGCATCACACCTCTTCACCCTCCGCCAAAAAGTTCAAAACCACAATTTCAGCCAAGAAAATCATGGCATCCGTGTTTTGGGACTGTCAAGGCATAATTTTAATTGAATATATGCCTCAAGAGAAGACCATCAACTCTGCAAGATACTGCGAGACCCTAAAACAATTGCGGAGGGCGATTCAGAACAAGAGGAGAGGTATGCTGACAAAGGGAGTCTGCCTGCTGCATGACAATGCCAGACCACACACGGCCAACGCCACGAAGGAACTGCTCGCCTCGTTTAAATGGGATGTCCTGAACCATCCCGCTCATTTCCCTGACCTAGCATCTTCAGATTACTATCTCTTTACCTCCCTGAAGCTGTACATGGGTGGAAAAAGGTTTTCAACCGACGAGGAGCTAAAGGAGGAGGTGGAGAAGTGGACGGAGGGGTTGGCGGGAAACTACTTCGAGGAAGGCATCAAAAAGTTAATACCCCGCTTCACCACCTGCATTGAGAGGAATGGCGACTTTGTCGAAAAATAGCTTACATATGTACTACGGTAACCACGTAATTTTTTTGTTTAAATATTAAAAATTGTAACCTACAAAAATTCAGTACACTTACTTTCTGGATATGCCTCGTATTTCTATGAATACTCGTAATCATCCAAAAAGTCTTGTTATTATTTATCGTAATTAACTAAGATGAGCTTACCCAAACGTACGTAATATAAATAGATTTTCAAAAGATCTTCGTCCATGATGGATCACTGAGCGAAATGGATCAAATGGGCTGTAGTTATGATCTTACCGAACACTTTATTCCTAACTCGAAAATGATATCCTAAAATATATCACAGTTCGGAATAAATTATTCACATTTCTATCGAGATCTGGTATGCCACAAGGATCAAATCTAGGTCCTTTAGATTTTTCAATTCTAATTGGCCATATTAAAAAAAATTGAATGCTTGTTTTTTGTTCACTATCTAAAGATATTGTTCACTATCTGAATATGTTGTTCACTTTCTAAATATATTGTTCACTATCTGAATATGTTGTTCACTATCTAAATATATTGTTCACTATCTGAATATGTTGTTCACTATCTAAATATATTGTTTACTATCTGAATATGTTGTTCACTATCTAAAGATATTGTTCACTATCTGAATATGTTGTTCACTATCTAAAGTTATTGTTCACTATCTGAATATCTTGTTCACTATCTAAAGATATTGTTCACTATCTGAATATGTTGTTCACTATTTAAATGTATTGTTTACTATCTGAATATGTTTTTCACTATCTAAATATATTGTTCACTATCTGAATATGTTGTTCACTATCTAAATATATTGTTCACTATCTGAATATGTTGTTCACTATCTAAAGATATTGTTCACTATCTGAACATGTTGTTCACTATCTAAATATATTGTTCACTATCTAAATATATTGTTCACTATCTGAATATGTTGTTCACTATCTAAAGTTATTGTTCACTATCTGAATATCTTGTTCACTATCTAAAGATATTGTTCACTATCTGAATATGTTGTTCACTATCTAAATATATTGTTCACTATCTGAATATGTTGTTCACTATCTAAATATATTGTTCACTATCTGAATATGTTGTTCACTGTTTAAATATATTGTTCACTCTCTGAATATGTTGTTCACTATCTAAATATATTGTTCACTATCTGACTGTGTTGTTCACTATCTTAATATATTGTTCACTATCTGAATATGTTGTTCACTATCTGAATATGTTGTTCACTATCTAAAGATATTGTTCACTATCTGAACATGTTGTTCACTATCTAAATATATTGTTCACTATCTGAATATGTTGTTCACTATCTAAATATATTGTTCACTATCTGAATATCTTGTTCACTATCTAAAGATATTGTTCACTATCTGAATATGTTGTTCACTATCTAAATATATTGTTCACTATCTGAATATGTTGTTCACTATCTAAAGATATTGTTCACTATCTGAATATGTTGTTCACTATCTAAAGTTATTGTTAACTATCTGAATATATTGTTCACTATCTAAAGGTATTGTTCACTATCTGAATATGTTGTTCACCATCCAAATATATTGTTCACTATCTGAATATGTTGTTCACTATCTAAAGATATTGTTCACTATCTGAATGTATTGTTCACTATCTAAAGATATTGTTCAATATCTGAATATATTGTTCACTATCTAAATATATTTTTAGAAAATAACTTTGTTTTAGGTTGTGCAAAACTTTAACAAAGCCAATTTTCCTCACACAATTCACTACTGTCGAATAGGAGATCCTCGAGTCATTTTTCTTCACACACCTTGCTCCAAAAAATTATAAGACAATAAATATTTTCTTTATGAAGACTCTCTGTAAATAAACCATAAAATTAATAAAGTACTTATTCAAAAATATTACCTTGTTCATTTTGAGAAATAAATTTATTGATAATGGGTCTCTCCACAGTAATAGGTCCACTGCTTAGAATCCCAAAAACAGCAGCTGAAATGAAGAGATCCAACAGTTGATAACAATATTTGAAATAAAATACCGGTATTTTAATTAAATCATTAATTTTTTAACAGAAACTGTGTAGAATTACATGTTGAATAAGATAACAATTATAAAACTTGTACTAGCAAAACAACCACAAACTTTAAACACTGTTTCAGTAAGATGTCTAGTTAGTAAGATGCGTGGCTTCCTCCAGGAAGGTTCCCGGTGGCATCCAAAAAAATGAGACTCAGTCTGATTTTTTTCCCTTAGAACAATGATCACGCATGCAAAACATGTGTGGGTTTCATTACCTTTCCACGTGCGGTTGTATTGTCAACACTTTGCACTGCAAGTTTCGTGCCTACTCTAGAGGCTCTTAATCCGGAGGCTTGATTACGGAGACCGAAGATAATATCTCTTCCCAACCGAGCTCTTCAATATCTGAGATTTCGGATAGAAAAAAGATGATGAAGCTGGGAAAAAACATTGTTCGAATTGTTATCGTACAGTAGCATAAATATTTTATTTAAAAATTAACGCTTCGTGAAAAGACAAATATTTAAATGACATAGATGTATTGAGACACTAGAATACACGAGTATAAGCATTATATAACTAATAACAATATTTCAGAATTTGATTATCATATTAACCTTTCCCTTCCTGTGTTAAAAAAAACCCGCATGTTCCGGTGCTGTGTATTCAATACACATCTAAAAATGAGCGATTTAAAATCGTTAAAAATGATAATATCATAGCCAATCGCTTAAATTAATTAAATTTGAAGTCAAAAGTAATAATAATAGAAATTTAATTGCTGAAAACATGAAAAAAAACATCGGCCGACGTTCACAAAATGGACGAAGAGACCACCTCAAATGAATGCCCGCGAGCTGCTGAAGCTAGCGAACTGAGATTATATTTCTTGCGTTCCCATATACCGAAGTAGAGCGAGAGTGAGACGTGAATAGCGTCGCTTCTCACCCATAGTGGTGTTTAAGAATGAATATACCTACGTCACACACTGGCACACGTTTCATTTCATTGGTGAATTTATTCCAGATTAATATTATTTTTTCATTCAATGTGTAAATGTACTACGGAGGAATACCTAAAATCTGAACCCAGTATTTGTTATATTTATAGAGATATTCAAGTTTTTAGAAGCATTTTTTAGAAGTTGAATTCAATATTTCTACATCTGAGTCAACTATCGTATTGAACTCTCGGTGTATTTCCACTGTTGGGTTGTAAAGGGTATTTTTTTGGGTGTGATAGAATTTTGAATCGGCCGCCAAGATCGTGCGATTTAACGCCTCTGGATTATTTTCTTTAAGGTTATGTTAAATTACAGGTTAACACCAACAAACCCAAGACTCTTGATGAACTTGAGGCCAACATTTGTCGTGTTATTGGCGCCATAAAGCCGGAAATGCTCCACCGAGTCATCGAAAATTAGCATGATCGAATTAGCCAGTGCAAAAGAAGCTGTGGAAGCCATTTGAACGATATCTTGTTTAAATCATAAACGGCATTAAATATTCTTTCAAATTAAACCTTTAGATCCATTTTTGGTTTATTAGTTGTTGTTTTATTTTATTTTAAAGTTCTATCGTTCTTAATGTGTCTCCCATAATATGATGTGTACATAAGAGGTACATAAGAGCCAGCCACGGTCAACATATGATCTATATCTTATATCTTCAAACAATAATTGTCATTAAACAGCCTATCAATTGAATTGAAATACACGGCCATTTAAATAATTTATATGTGTTTTATTTCAAAAACAAATCCTAATACACCCAAAAAAATACCCTATAATATAATCTTCATATTTTACTATAGGCTATAAGTGTAGCTACGCCGGACAAAGCAGATCATCTAAGAGAACAAGAGGGAACAATAAATCAATTCGTTCCAGAGTAGTAGATGAGTCCACAAGACCATTCAAGATGCTGTAAATTAACACAAATAAAAGGTAGGTCTACAAGTCTCGAGTGTTTCAAGATTGAAAATAGACAATATTTAACTATACCACCTAAATACATTGAGCAACCCCTATAAAATAGACACCTCAAGAATATTTTAATGCGTGTACCCAATCATAGCAAATACTAAAATAGGTCCTAGTGCTATCCAAAAGGTCCTAATACTATCAAAAAGGACGTAGTGCTATCCAAAAGGTTGTAGTGCTATCCAAAAGGTAGTAGTGCTATCCAAAAGGTCGTAGTGCTATTGAAAAGATCCTAGTGCTATCCAATAGGTCGTAATGCTATCCAAAAGGTCCTAATGCTATCAAAAAGGTCCTTGTGCTATCCAAATTGTTCTAATGCTTTTATTTTCAAATACTAAAATAGGTCCTAGTGCTATCCAAAAGGTCCTAATACTATCCAAAAGGACGTAGTGCTATCCAAAAGGTAGTAGTGCTATCCAAAAGGTCGTACTGCTATTCAAAAGGTAGTAGTGCTATCCAAAAGGTCGTAGTGCTATCCAAAAGGTCGTAGAGCTATCAAAAGGTCATAGTGCTATCCAAAAGGTCGTAGTGCTATCCAAAAAGTCCCAGTGATATCCAAAAGGTCCTTGTGCTATCCAAAAGGCCATAGTGCTATCCAAAAAGTAGTAGTGCTATCCAAAAAGTCCTAGTGCTATCCAAAAGGTCCTAGTGCTATCCAAAAGGTCCTAGTACTATCCAAAAGGTCGTAGTGCTATCCAAAAGGCCATAGTGCTATAAAAAAAGTAGTAGTGCTATCCAAAAGGTCCTAGTGCTATCCAAAAGGTCCTAGTGCTATCCAAAAGGTCCTAGTACTATCCAAAAGGCCGTAGTGCTATCCAAAAGGCCATAGTGCTATCCAAAAAGTAGTAGTGCTATCCAAAAGGTCCTAATGCTATCCAAAAGGTCCTAATGCTATCCAAAAGGTCCTAGTGCTATCCAAATTACGCTAGAAATTCTTATCACAAATTCTAAAACTTTAAATGCCAATACTTACATATTATTAATATGAAAACTAAATGTGAGTCAACTGTTCAACGTAATGCTCTTGATGATCACACACATCATCGATGGTCATCAATCTTGTCATCAATCTTCATATTTTACTCAAGTTGTCTAAATGTGGTATATTACCATCAAGACTAGTTTAAACCCCACGCTGTTCTACTCCCCTCGAACGACACAGGCATTTTTTAAGGGTACCTAAGACTTCGGTGGTATATTTTCAGTGGAAAAAACATGCCCGTGAGTCTGATGATGCGCAACGGCTCGCTCACTTAAAAAAAAAAAAAACTTCACAGCAAAACTTTGCTTTCTAATTCAATTGATGTTTAAACCTTGGGCGGGCGCATCTAATCTGTGAGATGAGGTACCTAGTTTTTCTTTGTACCAATGGGCGAGGTTTACCGACAAAGAGGTGAGGCTTATAGTAGCTTCCTGACTCCCTACCCCTCACACAAGGGTATCCTTGTTATTTCTCCAGTGCACCGTTGGTCTCCGTGACGGATGTTTTAATCTGCTGGATGAGTTGCGCCCAATCACGTAAGTATTTTGATTTCCGTTTTTTTTTTTTTCTCAATATTCATTTTAATATACCTGTAATCGTTCGTATATCTATGTTGTAGCCTCTAATTCAATGATATTGATCGTTATTTACTATATGAATACAAACATGCACGCATGGTGTGTGAAAATTATTATAAAAATGTTTTCGAAAATGTTCAGCGTGAGCCTGATCAGGAATAACTTTTTAATCATATTTTGATTACTCCTTTTTGTTTTTGTGAAGACGTTTTATGATCAGAAGTGAATTTGTATTTTAAATTCTCAATTTATTTATTTATTATTACACATGACAAGAAATATACACAATTTGAGAAAAAACAACAGGTAATTTGATTTGGACATATAATTATAATGGTACTGGGTTTGTTGCCTTTCATTTGTCATATCCCCAGTAAACTAGGCTTTTGCCTGTATCTCACTGAGGATATTTAGCATGAAAAAATAAATCGATACTTCTTTCCGATTTTTGATAACACAAAAAAACCCCGTTGCACGCTCTCATCAACCTGACAAACAGTGACACTCAACTACAACTGGAAACATCTTGCGAAACTCAACTCCTCACACATTATCACTCCAGAAAGACCAAAAATATTCATCCCACAATATACCGCACACAATCATAAGAATAAAAATCAAAACAAATTCAAAACAAAAAAAAAGAAGAAAAAAAGAAAAACACACAGAAACACAAATACAAAAACATCTAAAATTAAAACAACAAGAAGAGACCCACACTCACGAGCTCACATAAATCCTTTCTACTCGTCATTCATCCTGAAAGCCCAAGTACTCAAAATCCTGTCGCAATAACAACCACGCTCCGATCGACTGTCTAAATGGTTTTCCTACCTTTACTTTTATTGAAGTCGGCACGCCATTGTATGTAATGGGAGCCAAATAAGCATATTGCCTTTGGGCAAAAGAGGTTTTAACTCTAGGGATGGTGAACATTCCATTAGTTGCCATGCGTGTCATGTGTGTCTGCTGAGTTTGCATCTTCCCCTCCTCTCGATGGTAGTGCCAGAGAATGGATTTGAGATGTAAATTGGCTATGTTCAGGACCTGATACTCTCTAAAAAGCTCCGCCGTGGGATACCGAGCAGGAAGTTTATTGATTATTTTCACAATCAATTTTTGGGAAACCTGTAATATGTGTTTTTGGGTTAAGGTGCATCCCCCCCAAACTGATATACCGTAAGAAAGTGCTGACTGACATAAGGCGAAGTATATACTTTTAAGAATATTTTCACTGAGCACATTTCGTTATATTAAATTTCGTTATTATATTAATTATACTTGAAAAAGTGCTAGCATAGTGTTCTCTTATATTAAGTTATCGCTTTTATTTTCGTCACATGAACACCTACCTTATGAAGATGTGACAGTAAATTCCACATACTTTTTATTGTGCTAAATCATTTTTACAAACCTATTGTGGGTATTAAATGACTGAAAAAAATTGTGATGTTACTGAATTGCATTAGTTGTGTTGATAAGCTGCAAACAAAAGACTGAGAATGTTATAAACTAGTTATTTTCTATTTTAAGAAAAACAGTAAGAGAAAATTTAAAATGTTGTTATTGAAAAGTGCAAAGAAATGTACAAATGTTATACAATCATGTTTTAGTGAAAACTTTAGTTTGATAAGCTTTCCCTTAAGCGTAAGCAGAAATTTAATTTTTAATCTCACAGATGAGTTGCGTCCGAACGTGTTAGGATTTGTATTGCGCCCGACGGAGGGTTAAAAGGATCCTTGACTACGAGGTCCAACAATTATTGCGAAAATAGCCATCAACGATTTAAAAGTATTATTTACCTCTTTATCTACCAAAATACAACGCAGTGTCATAATACAAAGTATTGTTTAATTTTTTTACTAAACTAGCAACGTGCTTATTTTTATACATTTTAAATAAGTTATAACCTACTTTCCTCTTTGTCTACATGCGAGTATTATTTGCATGAAGCAACTAACTAACTGTTCAAGATATATTATATCAACACAAGAGCGATTAAATACAGTAAATATTATATGTAAATTAATAAACACATCTTACTTGCATACAGCATCCATGTGGTTTTGAGATTTAACAGTACAGTGGCATCGAAAGTTTCCGAGATGCCTCCAATAAGTCCAACTATCTCATCTCGAATCTTGAACCTCTGTTTGAAAATTTTCACTATCATCCAAATTCCTGAAAATATTAATTAAATAATAGATTATGTTTTAAGAGGTTTAATTTAAATAGTTATGAAAGATTAGTATGACCTAAAGACCGATGTGTTCAGTAGTGTGAAAATAGTACGCTAATGTGATTTGGACATGTTGAACGGATAGATGACGAAATGCATTATTATATGGGTCGATTGCCCATTAAAAACCTCTTAAATAGCAATTGGTTCAAACTTTTGTAACTATTTAGTTAAAATAAATAATCTTAATTAAAAGTCGTTGACTTCGACTTGTAAAATATTGCCAATTAAAAATAATATTTTAAAATGATAAAAATGCATACCAATGGAGTTAACAATCATTCTGACGGTTATGAAAGTTCCATAATCTGTTTCTGAGAAAGACAAGATATTCCTCAAGAACATGTACCTTAATGACATCTCATCTGAAAACAAATTATAAGTCGATTAATAAAAGCTGGCCAGTCCACATAGTGATATACTGCAATAATATTATCAATAGAGTTCGTTGCAATTACATTTTTTTTCTACAACACTGTCATCTTTTTCTTGTAGCAGATTCTTAATTCTCGGCATCAGCTCTGGTTTCAATGTATTTATTAAGGATTGTCAAGCTTCAAGCCATCAAGAGTCACATATAAAAATCTCGAAAACCGCAAAATTTTCGGAGTAATAATAACAACTCAAATTTGTTTACTTATATTATATATAAAGACTGATCACGTTTAAAATTACATCAGAGGCGTTGTAACGGGAGGGTACGTTTGCACTTGGCTACCAGTGTGCTTTAAGGCAGTGCTCTGCAGCCTTTTCTCACCTACGACACACCAAAATTCTTCCTAGAATTCCGCGGCACACCAAAAGCTAAAATATATAGGTATTAAATTAGGCATGAGTCTTCAGCGACGCGCATAAGGGTCATTTTTCTTTGTCTATGACTAATTTGGTGCGGCCATGGTGTGTACAAAGCACACTACGCAGTTTTCAACAGTTGGCACCAGTTATTGTGTATTAAATACATAATGAAAAATTGTAAAATGTCAAATACTCGTACATTGAATTTGACCGCGGCACACCTGTATCCGGCTCATGGCACACCAGTGTGCCACGGCACACCGGTTGCGGAGCACTGCTTTAAGGGATCAATTAGGGGCGCAGATAGGAGGCAAACATAGCTTATTAATGTCTGGCGCTCAATTTTACCTAGACGCTGGTTCACTTGTCCTGTATTCATCGCACAAGTCATTGTAGCTTTTATTTACTCTTATGTATTTAGAGATACTCCTCTTACTTTCTATTGTCTATTCTTCCATATCTTTATTGCATTCAGATATTTTACAGACCTTGTTCACTTGTCCTGTTTTCATCGCACAAGTCATTGTAGATATTATTTACTATCATGTATTTCGAGATCCTCCTCTTTCTTTCTATTGTATATTCTTCCATATATTTATTGCATCCAGGTATTGTAGAGACCTTGTTCACTTGTCCTGTGTTCATCGCACAAGTCATTGTAGCTATTATTTAGTCTTATTTATTTAGAGATCCTCCTCTTACTTTCTATTGTCTATTCTTCCATATCTTTATTGCATTCAGATATTTTACAGACCTTGTTCACTTGTCCTGTTTTCATCGCACAAGTCATTGTAGATATTATTTACCATCATGTATTTCGAGATCCTCCTCTTTCTTTCTATTGTATATTCTTCCATATCTTTATTGCATCCAGGTATTGTAGAGACCTTGTTCACTTGTCCTGTGTTCATCGCACAAGTCATTGTAGCTATTATTTACTCTTATTTATTTAGAGATCCTCCTCTTACTTTCTATTGTCTATTCTTCCATATCTTTATTGCATTCAGATATTTTACAGACCTAGTTCACTTGTCCTGTTTTCATCGCACAAGTCATTGTAGATATTATTTACTGTCATGTATTTCGAGATGCTCCTCTTTCTTTCTATTGTATATTCTTCCATATATTTATTGCATCCAGGTATTGTAGAGACCTTGTTCACTTGTCCTGTGTTCATCGCACAAGTCATTGTAGCTATTATTTACTCTTACTATGCATTTAAAAATATATTTAGTATGCATTTAAAAATATAGCACTGGTTCATTTATCTTGTTGTTCATTACTTGTATACTTTTCACAAATTTTACAGAGATTTTAAGACACGTATCGATATTCTGAGCTTGTATGTTAATAAAATAACCAAAATAAAGACAAAACGACGATCTCCCTGGGTATAATATCTCACACTACCTCCAGAAAAGACATATAAGAAGTAATGTATGTACTAGCATTTCAAATTTAAACTTAAAGTGTAGAATTAATCGAGGTTTTAAGAATTTACTTTAAGGTTTTTAATATTAACCTAGTTTTAAAATTAACAAAGTTTTCAAATTTTAATCCAGTGGAATACTCGTAAAGTCCAGGGTTTTAAAAATTAACCCAGAAAAGACACGCCTGATGTTATGTATTCGCATTTCACAATTAACCTCATGACCCGGAATTAATTATTAAGTATTTAGAATTAAGTAATTAGTACGACGACTCGTATATAAACCTCTTAAATTACTTACGCTGATAAGAGTTAAACCTGAATTTCTACTCCACATGGCAAACTGTATCTTAGTAGGTTAAATTATAATTAATTAAAGAATACCTGCCTACCGTTACGGTTTATCATAATTATTTCTTAATTTATTTTTCAAGAGATATTATACGATGTTGGTAATAACAGTGGGCACGGAGTACAATAGATATTTTTCCAAGCTGCTGATTAACCATAATGTTCTTCGTTTTTCAAGACAACTCAATTGCATATTTAATTTGAGTTTACAAATAACGGAGGTGTTTCCTAGTTTTCCATCACTTAACAATATCATTTTCCTTCTCCTGGCCATCGACAACCCTGCTGAATTTACCTTGTTTTTTTTTTTAAATTTTTTGTCAATTTGTAAAAATAAATGTATGGTTGGTGTGAAAAGATTGCCACTTGACAATAATCTGCCATATTTTAGACAACAGAGTTAATTTATATGAATTTACTCGCACTCGGTTAAATATATTAATAGTCGAAATCCGCTGTTAATTAATAAATAAGTAAAATGGCTTACTTGTGACTATAATCATATTGGCAGAAGGAATGATCATCATGAATAAAATAATGGCTCTTTTATACCCTTCTCTCTTCTTAAACATGCACTTGAATGCATTTATTGGCAAAGATATATCAAATATACTCGGATTTGTCTCAGATATATTCACATCGTGTACTTTGAAATAAATAAAGATAAATGCCAGTATCTGAAATGTGTTGTTAATTAAAAATAGATACAGTACTCGTCGGTAAGTAATAAACATCGGGCTTAAGAAAGAGGCTGTCGGCCATAATCGGCAAACTTCGACTTTGTAAAGCGTGGTCTCTTTCATCCATACACGTGTTCCGTCGCGATTTGTCAGTCGTTGTCAAGCGTTCTAGGATGTGATCGTGCGACAGAGACGACGCTCTACAAAGCCGAAGTTAGCCGATTATGGCCGACAGTCTCTTTCTTAAGCCCGATGTGTATTACTTACCGCCGGGTACTGTGCATACATAGCATTACGCAATTTCCCAGCTGGGGTAGAATGAGATGAGAGATCGCCAAACTTTCCTATCTCGATAGACATATTTCGCCTCTTTCACATCCATACACCTAATGCAGCTTCTATAACTTCACAGACTTTTTACATTTTCTTCTTTCAAAATGTCATTTAATCGATCCAACCATTATTTCCTTGGTATTCTTCTGCCATACCTATCACTCACATCTGTAGTATATATATATATATATATATTTTTAGTCTTTCTTAATTCATTCGTTCTCATAGTATTTTTTTTATCTCATAGAGACAGATTCTCCTATCTTGACATCCATACACCTTTTTATACAACAACTACGGAGGTTTATAAATAAAACAGTAACTTTAAAAGAGCCTTAACCACTTTTATTAATAGAAAACATTCACTTACTTGTAAAACGACAGAAATCGCAATGACCCAGGCAAATCCAATCAGCCTGTACAGTAGTGGAGAGAAGAAAGAGCCTGTAACGATAGAGAGGAAGATTGCCAGACCGTTCCTTCCCATGACTACAGTGGCACAGCGGCGAGTGTTGTAACATATCTGAAATCAAGAAAATATGAAGAAGTATCTTCGATCGGAAGACTCCTTTGCATACCATCACATCACACCACATTTAACACATCTTCATTAGCAGTCAACTCGGTGGGACTGTGTGACGAACTTCTAACAGTTATCAAATGTGCACTATCCTAATGAACATGTAATAAATTATTGAAATGTGTCTTTCAAATTGAGCGGTTTTTTTTAAATTCTTGGATAAAACACAGATGGCGTCGCGAACTTGCCTGGGTCTTGTAACATTTGAGAAGTGTAATATATGAAATTTACAAAAAAAGGAGTCGTATACAATACAACGACGCGTTCAAATTGTTGAATTATTTAATGTATTGTAATCTCCGGAAACGGTGATGTTAATTGCCCACCAAGATCACGTGATCTGACACCGTTGGACTATTTTCTATGGGGTTACGTGAAAAGCCAGGTCTATAATAATGACCCCCAATCAATTCCTGAGCTGAAGGATGAAATTATTCGCGTTATTGATGAGCTAGAACCGCAATTATGCCAAAATGTCATCGAAAATTTTGACAAAAGAGAGGACATCTGTGGAGCTGCAAGAGATGGAAATTTGGCGGATATTGTTTTTGTGTTTAAATGTCACACGTTATACTTCAATGACCCATAAAAAGTTTTTTGAAATCAAAGCAAATTGTGTGTTTTATTCAAGAATTAGAAAAATGAATTAAACAACCCGCTCAATTTGAAAGACCCTTTTTTATATTATTAAAAAAATCCGTAATTTCTCATTTTTATTTATTTCGATTCCTCTCCTGAACGATTCCATTCCTGAACGAATTAATTTTATCTAGTTCTTTTTTACAACTTATGTTTAGAGATAAGTTGTAAAATTTTTTCTTCTATAGTTTAAACAAAAAGTTTTTTCATTAAATCTGCCATGAATTGAAAAACTCTAATAGTCATAAAAGGGGCATTTATATAACCCCAATAAGAGAGCAATATTTAGTTAAGAATAACATATTTATCAAGGAAACCTTAGAAAACTTACCAAGGGAAGACAAACCTTTGTAGATGTTCCGATAAGTGACAGTACAGTGACCGGCGGTAAATAATACACATCGTTTGTGGAGCGTCGTCTCTGTCGCACGATGCGCTAACCGCATCGTGACTACGATACCGGACTGTTAGCGCATCGTGTAACAGAAACGACGCCCTACAAACGATGTGTATTACTTATTGCAGGGTACTGTAACACTTTTAGATTAAGATGTAGTGTTCATATGTATGAGATCATCCAAGGCAAAATATGTTAGAAGGCCGAAGAGGTGTTGGCAGGAGGCAAATCTCCTGTCTCCGCAATACACGTGATTGGACTGGCATAAGAGGCGTTGGAGATCTTTTTCGGGCTGCCGGGGACAAAGATGTCTACGTTAAGTGATATTCAACGTTGGGGGGACCTGACATGACAATGGGAAGAAGAAAGTTCATATATATAAAGAATTTTGATAAGACTTTAAAAAAAGTATGGTTTTCAAGTGCTCCCCAAAGCTGCACACGCCTCCCATATTTCTAACACTAAGATGCAGACCATTCAACGCCACAGAACCAGCAATGGCAAAAGTACTTCGACTTTTGAACTTAACAACATTTTAACTAAAAATATTCACCAAACGAATAGAAGTTACCCGATTGTTGTATTCTCACAATTGATGAATTACAAAGTACAACTGTCAATAGTTAATTGCGATTGGTACATTTTAATTGTTCTTCCGTGTGTTTCTAACTAGTGTGTGAAAATCAATTTTAGTCAATATCAACGATATTGTAAAGTACCTTACATAGAAATGTCAAATGGGATATATAATAGTTCCTCTTTCAGAGAGTTTAAGAAAACAGGTGCAATAAGAGATAGTAATTGAACATGGCAGGTGGGTTGCCGGGACAAAAAATAAATATAGCTAGTTAGTTGCTTTGTAATTGTTCAGTAAAACACTGATAATTCCACTTAATATATCGGTATAACCCTGCCGGTTTCAAGGTTCATCAGGGGAGCATAAAAAAGACTTGTTTATGCTCCCCAGATGGTGAGCTGGAAACATTGAAACTGGTAGAGGGTTGTACCGTTATATTATGTGAAATAAACAGTGTTTTACTAAACAAATTACATTGTCTTAAAACCTCCACAGTGTTAATGCCTTAACTATAAACAATATAAAATAATATAACTAAGACTACCTTTCTGAATCCTCTCAACTATATTGGAAGGGATAAGATATTTATTTGACCAAACTGTTGAACGATACTCCGATACACTCGTACTTCTTACGACTAATAAGCAAGTTCTAACAATGTAGATGTCTGACCAAACTGTTGCACGATACTTCGATGTACTTCTAACGACTGATTAGTAAAGTTCTAACAATGTAGCTGTCTGACCAAACTGTTGCACGATACTTCGATGTACTTCTAACAACCGATTAGTAAAATTCCAACAATGTAGATATCTGACCAAACTGTTGCACGATACTTCGTTGTACTTCTAACGACCGATAAGTAAAGTTCTAACAATCTAGACGTCTGGCCAAACTGTTGCACGATACTTCGATGTACTTCTAACAACCGATTAGTAAAATTCCAACAATGTAGATATCTAACCAAACTGTTGCACGATATTTCGATGTACTTCTATCGACTGATAAGTAAAGTTCTAACAATGTAGACGTCTGGCCAAACTGTTGCACGATACTTCGATGTACTTCTAACGACTGATTAGTATAGTTCTAACAATGTAGATGTCTGACCAAACTGTTGCACGATACTTCGATGTACTTCTAACAACCGATTAGTAAAATTCCAACAATGTAGATATCTAACCAAACTGTTGCACGATATTTCGATGTACTTCTATCGACTGATAAGTAAAGTTCTAACAATGTAGACGTCTGGCCAAACTGTTGCACGATACTTCGATGTACTTCTAACGACTGATTAGTATAGTTCTAACAATGTAGATGTCTGACCAAACTGTTGTACAATACTTCGATGTATTTCTAACGACTGATAAGTAAAGTTTTAACAATGTAGATATCTAACCAAACTGTTGCACGATACTTCGTTGTACTTCTAACGACCGATAAGTAAAGTTCTAACAATCTAGATGTCTGACCAAACTGTTGCACGATACTTCGATGTACTTCTAACGACTGATTAATAAAGTTCTAACAATGTCTGACCAAACTGTTGCACGATACTTCGATGTACTTCTAACGACTGATTAATAAAGTTCTAACAAATGTAGATGTCTGACCAAACTGTTGTACGATACTTCGATGTATTTCTAACGACTGATAAGTAAAGTTTTAACAATGTAGATGTCTAACCAAACTGTTGCACGATACTTCGTTGTACTTCTAACGACCGATAAGTAAAGTTCTAACAATCTAGATGTCTGACCAAACTGTTGCACGATACTTCGATGTACTTCTAACGACTGATTAATAAAGTTCTAACAATGTCTGACCAAACTGTTGCACGATACTTCGATGTACTTCTAACGACTGATTAGTAAAGTTCTAACAAATGTAGATGTCTGACCAAACTGTTGCACGATACATCGATGTACTTCTAACTGATTAGTAAAGTTCTAACAATGTAGATGTCTGACCAAACTGTTGCACGATACTTCGATGTACTTCTAACGACTGATTAGTAAAGTTCTAACAATGTAGATTACCTCCAAAAATCTACTACTACTCAAGTTATCTCAATAAAGGATTCGAATACAGAGACAAAGTTTTAAATCAATCCGTTGGCGACACTTGAGTCAATGTCAATAATTATAAAATATTGCACATAAATCAGACCAATGAGAAGTCAGTTTATAAATGTTAAGGTGTTTATATCAAGACGAACATTTATAAATAGATCTTGACGGTCATGTTACAACCACAACCAGACAAGTCTGTTACATAATTTTTTTATCAGTTGTATAAATAAACTATTTCGTAAGACAATTCTTCTTCCATTTCTTAGTGCCTAACATTAATTACAAACTTCTCATCTGTAACAATCTCTCTTGTTAATACTTACAATATAAAACTTTTTATTTTTAGCTCAAATTGTAAAGTTCAAATATCGATGTAGAAAATTACATACTCATATGTATAAATATATCCTTCCCTGCGTTATCTTCGAATATACGAGGGTCATCCAGAAAGTAAGGTTACAACATTTATGTAGGATCGAAAAATGCTTGCATTTAATTGAAATTCACAGGATACTTCACAAATACGAGTATATTAAACTATTTCTCAACGTAATCGCCGTTGAGATCGAGACATTTCTGTAGTCGGGGCACCAGCTTTTGTATGCCAGTGTCATAGACCTCAGCCGCCAGCTCTTTCAGCCACTTCTTCACAGCTTCCTCGACCTTCTGATCGTTATAAAATTGTTGGGATGTAGTGACACACCCACGTCTCATCCCCCGTCACGATAGAGTCCAGAAAAGCTTATCCCTCCTGTGCAAAACGATCCAAAAATTCACGCGCGGCGGTCACGCGATTTTGACGGTGCTCCGGTGTGAGCATTCTGGGCACCCATCTCGCACACAACTTCTTGTAACCAAGTTTTTCGACAAAATATTACCAAGGAGATTTCGAGAAATGTCAGGAAATTCTTCGTGAAGGTCTCCAAGCGTCACACGGCGGTCATTTCGCGCTTGTTATTCAATTTTTTGCACAAATTCGTCAGAAATCACTGCCTTGCCTCGTCGTGAGTATCAGTACGGCCTTCTCTGAATAACCTAATCCACTTCGTGACATGTTGTCGACTTATCACATCACTACCATAAACTTCCACGAGCTTCCGATGGATATTCGCGGCGGTATTGTTCTGCAAAGTCAAAAAACTGATGACCGCGCGGGTCTCGCACGGACGAGAGTTGGCGGGATCGCGCGACGACCTCTCAATTGGAAGAATTTACTGTGACTGAACAAAATGGCCGACAAACACACGGAACCAAACAAGCTAAAAAAACTCAACGTATTTCATCTCAAAAGTACATTTGAATTATTTAATACTTACGTCACCCAAATAACTGTACGCTGACATAAGCATCAAGTTAGCACCAGAAAGCAGAATAGCTTTGAGATATATAATCCAAGCTACAGACAGAGTGGGGAAAGCCAGTAAAATCAAAACTACAACTGTTGTGAGGATAAATGAGAAGGCTGATAAAAGCATAATTGGCTTTCTTCTCCCACTAGAGTCACTCCAAGGGCCGAGGAATATGACCAGGATACAGGATAATATGCCAGCTATTATTCCACTATTAACTGAAACTGATGAAACAATGGCTTGTGCTTGAATCTGAAAAAAAAAGAAACCTTTTGTAATATCCATTTCAAAACTAAAGATACCACTCACAATATAATAATCCTGAAATGGTTTTCGTCATGTTCTTCGGATTCTCAGCCTAAAAAGTTCCATTAATACCTTGTCCATCAGTCAGTACTTCAGCCTACCAAATAGGCTCTTAAGCTGAGACCCCCCAAACTCGTTAGATAATTATCGATCGTCTGCTCAGTAAAGGTGGGTAGCTGCGGATATTCAGAAGATTCGTCAGTGGATCTTTATCATCAAAAAGACCAGGTCTTTTTTGACCCGATCTTTTGAATTAGATATTCAAGTAACTTTGGCTTATGTACGTATTTAGCAAAAATAGAAACAAATAAAATCCACGCATATGGAACAATCCCTTAACTATAGTATGTTATTTAAGGCATTAACACTGTGGAAGTTTAAAGGCATTGTAATTTGTTTTATCAAACATTGTTAATTCCACTTTTTGTAACGGTATAACCCTACTGGATTCAAGGCTTTCACCTCATCATGACAGGAGCACTAACAAGAGGTAAAAGCTTTGAAACTGGTATCGTTATACCGTTACAAAAAGTGGAATAAACAGTGTTTGTTAAAACAAATTACAATCCCTTAACTGTATTCTTACTAGTAAAAAGAAATGCCACTTGTGTGCATATAATATCTTGGGAGATTGTTCAACAACATTTGAAGCTGGTAAACGATCTGATCTGAATTATTTTCTCACATGTTATTGTAACAGCATTTGATAGATTATGGAGCTCAGATACAAAATATTCAAGGGAAAATTAAAGAAAAAAAATATACCTCTATAGATGGATCCAGTGCTTCAAAGACATTGCAGGCATCTTTTGTATAATTCAAGTCAACCAAACAAGCTCTTTCTATGAACAGGTTCTTGTATATGATCAAGTCGATGGCTCCAGATATATAAACTCCAAACCACATGGGCTCAAGAGTTATGTTGGCCAAAAAGCTTTTCGATTCTGGTACCGTGTTATCGTTTAAAGACAGTTTATCATCCTTTTCAGCGTCAAGTGACTCATTTTTTAACCTAGATATAAAGTTTTCAACATGTAAATTAATATAAATAAAAAGTTATAAAAATATTACATCAAAACGCTGTGTTTACAAATTTATAAAGGACAGCTTATAAGCGCTTATACATAATTCAAGCGTAATAAGCTAATAACGCCGAAGACCGATAACACATTCCTATACAGAAGGTGTTGTCTACGTGGTGAGCCCACCCAGAGATATGCCGTTTTACTTGAATTTAGTTTCAACTTATTCCTAGACATGTAATTCTAAACTTTGAAAGTGTAATAAAAAGCATTTTGCTTCCGGATCTTTTTGCCTCTTTGATCACAGAATTTTTAAATCCCCCAAATAAATCTGAGTATAACTCACGTAAACCTAAGAATCAAAACTATCTTTGTAAATAAACTCACTGAGATAGTTAGTAAAAATTATAAAAATCATCGGTCCTAAAACCGACCCTTGTAGTAAACCATACTAAGCAGCATCCGTTGAGGAAATTTTTTGATCCACAACAACAGATTGTCTTTTATTCGACAAATAAGATTCAACACAGAATATGACGTTGCATAATAACCCATACTCGTTCCTTAGTCGTTGAAAGATAACTTTGGGATCAGCTGTATCAAAAGTAGTGCTTACAATTATATTAGTAATTTTAGCAAATTTCCTCGCTTCCATTCCTGTCAACGAATTTGACAGCGATCTTAAGACAACGGTATCTGGTAAGTGATACTTGTATAGAATGATGATTTGAAATTTGTTTGTTTAAAATAAGATACTTAGAGTTATATTTAAAACTTTTTTTAATAAGTTTCAATAAAAGCTGTAAAATAAAAACTTGTCAGTAATTTTCTGCATTATTTGGATGTTAACTTGTTTTTTTAAACCGAAGTTACAATAAAAGATTTTTAACGCGATGCATATTATAGAAACGGTTTCAAACAATCACAGGCAGAAGATGATCTAAACTAAGCTTTAACATTGGTTGATATGTAATCACAAATGCTATGTATATTTTGACATGATTTAATTTATTGTCTCGAGTTTTCCAAAGTGGACGAAAACTAGAAAACTTAGAATCAGGGATGCTATTTGTCACAAGGGATTCAGTATCCGACGGAATAAGACTGTTGGAAGATATATCAGAACGAACCTTTTATATTTCTTGAATCTTCGAAAAGACTATAGTTTAACTTTGTGGTGCCATTTTTTACATAAAAGGAAAAAATAAGTAAAATAAAAAACTTATTTTATATTTTTGTGTTCACCACAGGTTTCATTTAGGTTCACAACTAGTTTCGAAGACCACCGTCTTCTTCGTCAGGTGCATATAAACTAAGTTGCCAAAATATATTCTGTACAAGTGTAAATAACCTAATATAAAAGAGGTGTGGTAGGGGAGTGAAGTGGGGAGAGATGTAATACAATGGTGAATGAGGCGGGGAAAAAATATGTGAAAGTGAATGTGAATCTTTAAGACAGGGGAGGATTTTAAAATGGGAACATATTAGGCAGAGGGATATTATGAAAATTGGTTTGGTTATTGATGATATTAAGACTTAATTTTATAGATTTTTTTATCTCGAGAATTTCCAAATTGTCAAGATGCAATCTCCCTCGGTTTATATGTAGAATCCTTAAACCACGATTAATATCGAACGAATGGTTGTTTTCAATTAGGTTGTTAGCGAACTCTGAAAAATTATTGTTGTTCAGGCATCTTAAATGTTCCTTAACTCGATTTTCAAAATTTCTTTTCTTCTTGCCAATATAAAAATATGAACAATCATTACATTGTAATTTGTAAACTCCGGATTGAGTAACTTTACTTTCCGTGTCTCTATTGTTCATAATTTAATTTTTTTAATTTATTGGATGTATAAAAAGCTGGTTGGATATTATGTTTTGTTTTGGACACCGTTTGGGCTAAATCGTTATTAATATAAATTATTCGGCGCTATTGTTTCTGTTGTATTTGATTAATTTTATATATTTTGTTGAAACCTTTTATATGTTTTGTTGAAAAATCTGCAAAATCGTTTTATTTTATAGAAAAATACGTGCCAATAATATTATTTACACATTGACTTCAAAAACTATTGTAGAGCTGCTTAGAGTTTTCTCTCCGTTTCATTAACCCTCTAATAAGAGGGTTTAATAGCAGTAATCCCGATTTTAGGAAAATAAGTCATTGCTTTTCATGCTCTGAAGATTCTGCTATAACATATATCTTCTCAAAGAGCCGCATATCCCTTTTCATCTCTTTACACTCAGAATTAAACCAAGTGCAATACACCCCTTGTGCAAATATTTTAACATTGCAATGAAACAAGTTCAATATAGATTACAATGTCATCAAACAAAATAAAATCGGATGTTCTGACTTCGGTTGTATTTACGTTTCAATATGCGTTATAATATAGGGTGACGCAACAAGAACTGCAATTTTAAATTAATTACCATTTTTCAGCCGTTAAAAATATTATATTTATAATGAACATATGCCATTGACATATTTTATTAATTAATCATGCAGTAGTATATGATTGCAGAATGCTTATAAATTATTAAAATTTATTATAAAAATGGTAAAAACATCAGCAATGCGCTTCGTAAAATGGTAAAAACATCAGCAATGCGCTTCGTAAAATTCATGATGTTTTCCCGCGAAATCATGTGTCAACATTCGATGCAGTGAAGAATTTAATCAAGAAAATCGAAAGAAGTTGTTCTGTTGAAAACAAGCAAACAGCAATTCATCATCGTTCAGTTCGTTGAAGGGGAAATATTGATGCTGTAAGAGATGGTGTCGCAAATGAACCAAGAACTGCAATTTTAAATCAATGAAAAAAAAAGGAGATTTTTTAAAATGTCCATGTTTATTAAAATCAATTTAATAAATGCACATGGAAATTATGTATGAAAAAGAATATATGTATACGTTTGACAGTTGAAAAATGGGGGAAAATTTAACATTGCAGTTCTTGTTGCTCCACCCTCTAATATGATTTGATTATTATCATTTTATTAATGTCACAGTCAGAAAAAAATTATTTCACAAATATTATATTACAGCTGTCACGTCACTTCTTGATATGATTATGAGACATACAATTACACTGGCAAATAATGTATTTATTAATAAGATATGACTTATGTTACTGTTGAACGGTAAAATGTTAATACCTGAATGAAAAGGCAGTTTAGAATAAGTGAGAATTTAAATACCTGAATGAAAATGTAGTTTAGAATGAGTGAGAATGTAAATAGCTGAATGAAAATGCAGTTTAGAATGAGTGAGAATGTAAATACCTGAATGAAAATGCAGTTTAGAAGGAGTGAGAATGTAAATACCTAAATGAAAATGCAGTTTAGAATTAGCGAAAACGTAAATACCTGAATGAAAATGCAGTTTAGAATGAATGAAAATGTAAATACCTGAATGAAAATGCAGTTTATAATGAGTGAAAATGTCAATACCTGAACGAAAATGCAGTTTAGAATGAGTGAGAATGCTTGATTTTTATAACACTCAATTATTAGATTCACACATCAGAGATTCGCAGTTTCGACTTGACAGGGGAGGACATAGAGTGCCGGGCTTATGTGCATCCCTGAATTCGTGATGGAATATGTAGGGTAAAGATACTGATGATGATAGTACTTAGTTTTGCCATTTTGCTCTAAAAAAATTTTTCAGTAAAATTTTATTATTAAAAGTATTGATTCTTTGCACTTTAGTCTTCTAACCACTGTATATATTTTATTATTTGTGTCACTGAAATATGTAGGCTTAAATATGGTTATAATTTAAATATGAATTAAGAAAACAGAAAATAATATTAGAACCCTTCGTCACAGGCTCTGCCTAGTGGAGTAGTTTTTACAATCCGCAATATGGTGGGTTTTCTAAAACAGTTTTTCGTGGGATGCTTTTGTTTCTCACATAATGCGTTTGTTTTTCGCATACTGCGTTTGTCTTTCGCTTCACCTTTCCATTCGAACGAAATTTGACAATTAGTTACAGTAGTACTGACAGTTAAATTTTTTTTTAAATCACAAGAATTATCGGAGTACATCTGCAATATTTTTTTAAATCACACACGAATTAATGGAGTATATCTGCAAATCAAACAGACATGTTAGAAAAAACACGGAATATATTCTAAGAAGCTAAATCCTAAATCCGCAACAGATCGAACCTCCTAATCTAGAAGTTTTTTTTCTGATTGTTAGTGGACCTTATCGTTTAATTTCTCAAGCCTTAGTACTTGCTGAAACGTAACATTTTGCAAATCTTAAACACAGTTGTCACTCACCGAATCACTCATCAGAATCTTTCATCCACCGGAAGGAGTTAAATCATCCTCAATCAACCATCATGTATCCAAATTAATATTCCAATTAAGACATGAACAAAATACCGTTACTTAACTGGAGTCAAGCTGGTCGGAAAAAACCAACAAAATTTTGTACAGTGTGTAATGATGTAATTACAAAATAATAAATAAACAAATAGTGAAATTAATAACAATTATTAAGCAAAAAAAATCGCTATTTTAATAAAAGGAAACCATTTCACTTACTTAGTTTCATCACTCAATGTGTTTAGCTCGGATAAATGCTCCTTCTCCATTGTATAATCCACAATACACTGTACAGAAAGTGGGGCAGATTTCAGTCAAGTGTTACGAAGCATCGTTTAGTCCACAAATATATCGAGTATTTGCATTGTCACATTCAGAAACTGCACTAAATCTTTAGTAATATCTGTTTGTCAATTTATGTACCAAGGGTACGCATAAACGGAGAGTTCACTTTTGAATTATTATATATTTACAATTCAACATCAAATATGAATGCATATTGTGTATTTATTTTTATACAGTATCTTTAAGTATGGTTCGCAGATTTTCATTGACCTCGTTTTTTTATGTTGTTTATAGTTAAGGCATTAACGTTGTGGAGGTTTAACAAATCCTTTAATTTATTCAGAAATGGCTAACCATTGTCACCGTGAAAATCATACTTTTTCTATCGATGATGCCAAATTCTTACATATCAGTAGTAACGTAAATAAATTGGACAGATTATAGGCCCTAGAAATTTCTAAGTCAATACACCGATCCGAACATCTGTTGAACAGTTATTTCCCAAAAATCTCTCCGCTCTTGGCCGAAATTGTCCCATGCCTCCCTCATCCCTCAGCCCCCAACCATTGAAGCGTGTATATCGGTACCAGTTCGAACAGCATTTAGTCTTGTTTGCGCTCCCCTGAAGATGAGGTGAAACCGGCAGGGTTATACCGTCACAAAAAAGGGGAATAAGCAGTGTTTGATAAAAATAAATTACAACCTCGTTTTTTTGTTTTCTTGGACAGAATATTTTGTTCGTTTAATCATCAGATGTAATTGTGGCACTGGGATCTCCTTTCTGCAGTTCCGAGCAGTTAACAGGGCACAGTCGACATACAATCAGGTATGATACTGATTGAATGTCGCCATGCATGCAAAGTGGTAGGGTCTCTGTACCAATCCTACATCTAAGGTCATCCTTCGAGTTTGACTAAGAAACCTCCGTATGGCCCATGGTGGGTGGTGTCGCACACGAGTATGGTCCTTTTAAGAATTCGTGCCGTTTGATAACTCGGTGAAAAATTATGTTTGTTATCATACTAACAGGTGCTAAACAATGGGTGTGCGAAAAAGGTATCTGCCCTGGGCGCAGCCCAGACTAAGTTGCACAATGTGCTAAAAATAAACATTGTAATTTTTTTGTTGAGAATCAGTGACAATGAAATGTTCACAACCAGTGGTTTACGAAACTTTTTTTTCGAAGAATATTAGTAACCAAATGTGTTCACATTTTTTACTTGTATAAAAGATAAGTCGACCCCATTAATTAAAGTGTCATTGCATGATACATAAACCATATAAGGCAATACATTTCTTGAGGTTCTCAATAACGCAGGATTTCATTTTTGCCCTGCACGTGTTTCGTTCAAAGTTAGGTTGTACTTAACGCTTATAATTCGTTATAATTTTGAATACTAGACATACTAGCTCGAAGAATTTGTTAAGTAAGTGTATGAAATATGTAGGTTCTTCAAAACAACAGTATTACTATATTAAACAGATTAATCCATAAAATCTTCGAAAAATCCAACTTTTCTTGTTATATGTGAGCGTTGTTATACTAATAACAAATTTAAAATATTGATCACTATACAATAAGTGTTCTACAGTTACGTAAGTCTACTTGATTAAATTTGGTAATTATTTGTAATATATGGTTCACTCTCTCTTTCTTCCTTGGCATTATTATTCCCAAATGGTGGTGGGGTCTGCCCTTCCAATAATTCGCCGCCACTTCGCCCGATCCTGTGCATCTTCCGGAGCGATATCGGCGTCCTTCATGTCCCGCCCAACCACCTCGCGCCACCCGCACTTGGGTCTTCCTCGAGACCTCTTACCAGGGACATAAGTGTATGCGCCCTGTTTCCTTTATACTCTGGCGGTCTTCTACTGACGTGTCCATACCATCGCAGCCTGCTCTCTTGAATATTGTCAGAGATGTTGCGTACACCTAGACTCCCACGGATGTAGGAGTTTCGGATCCTGTCAAGCCTTGTGACATTACACATCCATCTCAACATTTTCATCTCAGCTGTCTGTATGACACGGACGTACCTTAGGGAGGTATTGCAGGTTTCTGAGGCATATGTGAGCACAGGCCGAATGACACTCTTGTAAACTAGCCCTTTGAGTTTGACGAATATTTTTTTATCACAAGTCACACCCGCGACTTCCCGCTATTTCAGCCAAGCTGAGGATATTCGGTGCTGAATATTTGAATCTCGGTCTCCTGATGAGTGGATCATGGTCCCCAGGTACTTGTAATATATATAATATTATTTGTAATATATGATACATTTATTTAAATAAACATATTAATTTTAAATATTTTTCAACATTGTTTGTTATTACTTTGTTATTTATATTACTGTTGTTTTGCATATACATGTTACTTTCAGATAACGTTTTGTATTTACATTTGTCAATAATTTTAAATATTTGTACTATTTTGTCTGAAAAAAACACTTGTGTTGTAAATTAAATAAACGAATATTATGTGATATTGCGTAATAAGGTGTTGATGTGTATTCAAATTACTCCGAGGGGCTACATAATTGAAGATGATATTAGAGATTTTCTTCAGGGTGTGATCAAATGTGATATTATCTCCAACTCTAGAAACTCCACTGTTACATTAGTCTACTTCACTACATTTGATAATATTTTGTAATATACGAGTACTTTTATTTAAATAAACATATTAATATTAAATAATTCTAAACAATGACATTTTGAAAAGTCGAAAGAAGTGGTTGTGTTGAAAACAAGCAAACAGCAATTCATCATCGTCCAGTTCGTTCAAGGGGAAATATTGATACTGTAAGAGATAGTGTCGCAAATGAACCAAGAACTGCAATTTTAAATCAATGAAAAAAAAGAAGATTTTTTTAAATGTCCATGTTTATTAGTATCAATGTAATAAAAACACATAGGAATTATGTGTGAAAAAGGGTATATGTATACGTTTGACAGTTGAAAAATGGGGGGGGGGAAATTTAACATTGCAGTTATTGTTGCTCTACCCTATATTACGATTTGATTATTATCATTTTATTAATTTCACAGTCAGAAAAAAATTATTTCACAAATATTATATTACACCTGTCACGTCACTTCTTGATATGATTATGAGACATACAATTACACTAACAAATAATGTATTTATTAATAAGATATGACTTATGTTACTGACTTGTTACTAACTGAATGAAAATGCAGTTTAGAATGAGTGAAAATGTAAATACCTGAATGAAAATGCAGTTTATAATGAGTGAGAATGTAAATACCTGAATGAAAATGCAGTTTAGAATGAGTGAAGACATTTTAATTACTTTTTTATTATTACTCCTGCGTTTTCGTATATACATTTATTTGGTTTAAGATAAGGTTTTATATTTTTTTCAATAATTTTAAATAATTGTATTATTTTGCCATATGTGCATTCGTCTGTAAAATACACTGTTGTGTCGTTAGTTGAAATAACATCGTAGAGATGGAATTATCGATGTATAATGTTTAGTTTTTATATATTATTTATAGTTAAGGCATTAACATTGAGGAGGCTTAAAAACATTGTAATTTGTTTTATCAAACACTTTTCATTCCCGAAGTCTACTTTGAAATGGATTAGACATATGGAATGAATGGTTTGTGAAAAGTTGACAAAAAATTTACAACACGAACGTGAGCGGGTTTTGTATGAGAAGAACATGGAGGAAAATGTGTTCAAATCAAGTGAATTATGGAAGAAGAATTTTTTAGGAGTCATATAAATTGAAGGAGATGTATGAAAAGATGTATAGTATTGTATTACACTTTCGTTGTATATAGTATAGCCTGATAATATCTTCCAACCGACCAGAAAGATGTTAAAGAGGCCGCATACAATTTGTTTTCAAAAAGAAGTATATATGCACTACTGCACAGAACAGGCCAGGGATATATTGTTATACATTATACTTTCGTTATATACAATACAACGTGGTAGGTATTTTCCATGTGGCGATCTCTTCCAATCAACCAGAAAGGTGTAAAAGAAACCTTCAATGAAAACCAGAATGAAATCCTTTTAAAAAATCAAGGGTTCCAACGGCGATAGTCAGGAGACAAGAGTCTTACCAACTGGGCCACGGTGAGATTTTGATGAAGTCAAAGATGTACGTCGTGAAAGAAATGTGATGTTTAATAAGATGTTTGATATAGTGGGTTCAGTTGGTCATTTGATATAGTGGGTTCAGTTGGTCATTTGATATAGTGGGTTCAGTTGGTCATTTGCGGTGAACTGGAAATACATTTAAAAAATGTTCATTAATCAAGCCACAAACGAGTGCAATCGTAAGAAGATACTCAATTTATTTACCCAGCTGTGCAAGTGTCATGATAATGGATCACTTGTATGATTAACACAGACTACAGTTAACATATTATTGATTTTATAACAAATAAAGTTGTCTAATATGGAGAATTTTATATTTTACAACGTTACTATTTCTCAGCATTTATTATGTTTTCTGTACTTCATACGGTACTTCTATCAAATATTGTTGTAACACCATAAGTAACACAAAAAAGTGCTAAACCTTCCGATCGTTTTGGATTTTTAATTAACTTGCCATCGGAGTTTTTGGATTTGATCTGCGAACACTGTGGGTTTACTGAAATACAAACAATACACGCGCTGGCATTTTATTTTTATTTATTTATTTATTATTACACATGACAAGAAATATACACAATTTGAGAAAAAAACAACAGGTAATTTGATTTGGACATATAATTTTAATGGATCTGGGTTTGTTGCCTTTCATCTGTCGTATCCCCAGTATACTAGGCTTTTGCCTGTATCTCACTGAGGATATTAAGCATGAAAAAATAAATCGATACTTCTTTCCGATTTTTGATAACACAAAAAACCCCGTTGCACGCTCTCATCAACCTGACAAACAGTGACACTCAACTACAACTGGAAACATCTTGCGAAACTCAACTCCTCGCACATTATCACTCCAGAAAGACCAAAAATATTCATCCCACAATATACCGCACACAATCATAAGAATAAAAATCAAAACAAATCCAAAACAAAAAAAAGAAGAAAAAAGAAAAACACACAGAAACACAAATACAAAAACAACCAAAATTAAAACAACAAGAACAGACCCACACTCACGAGCTCACATAAATCCTTTCCACTCGTCATTCATCCTGAAAGCCCAAGTACTCAAAATCTTGTCGCAATAACAACCACGCTCCGATCGACTGTCTAAATGGTTTTCCTACCTTTACTTTTATTGAAGTCGGCACGCCATTGTATGTAATGGGAGCCAAATAAGCATATTGCCTTTGGACAAAAGAGGTTTTAACTCTAGGGATGGTGAACATTCCATTAGTTGCCATGCGTGTCATGTGTGTCTGCTGAGTTTGCATTATTCAGGATGTTTGGAAGCGATCACTAAGAATCGCATATCACAATTAAAAGAATTGATTTATCAAATCAATATTAAAATTAAAACATATTATATTAAAGTTGATTGTATTTTCTACCTCCATTCTACACAATACTATACTTATTAATTCATTTATTTACTAATTTGGGATTTATATTCTTTATTTATTTACTTTCTTATTTTTATTTATTTATTAAACTCTTTTATTGCAAATACAATCTGGCGGGATTATTGCCAGGCGGCCATCTCTTCCAACCAACCAGACAAAAGTAAATGAAGCATGTTACGTGGTCGCATAAATCATTCAAATGACTATCCATCCCCACGAAATTCATAAACATATACGTGAGCACATGCCGGCGAACCCCACACAGACGGGCAGTCACCCGAACATTATTTTTCATATAAAGTGAGATATCATCAATAAAAAGGAAAGAAAGGGATGGTGGAGAGGAAAGGAAAAGAAAAAATCAGGAATGAAACACGTTATTTTACTGACTAGAAATTAAGAGGGTTTTCAGTCGCTTCTTAAAGCATTTCTTACAATGTGATTAGATTTCAACCATTTGAATAACACATACTTGCGTGTCTGCATAGAAAAAAACGCAACTATGTATCAAAATTCAGAAGGCTTTGGACGCGTGACTCTACAAGTTCATTCAAGACTTTTAAAAAAATACAAGATCAAAAGCATGTTTAAGAGCCTCAATCGATTGAAGATCGAAAAATAATCTAACACTGTTCAAGGGATCCTTCTCATACTCAGCCAGCAAATGCTGAAATGAGTTGCCCCAGGCCTTGAATAGTCCCTTTTTTCTCTTAATATATCAAGCATGTCACATAAAACTGTCATGCTTCGACTTTTTGGAATTTCTGTCGTTCTGTTCCGTTGAGTTTTATTAGTTTTTCAACTGGCAACCTTAAAGCGCTGGGGAAGTGGGACAAAGAAACGGAGTAGACGTAACATAGTTGGACAAAGGAACCACCACGAAGAACAATTATTTCTCTAACACTGCTGTGATTTTAACTGGTAACGATTCACATAAAATTAAAATAATCGTACACAATGTCAATATACAATTTTTAATCGTCGATAAATAATGTTGACTTGCAGGGATAAATCTTGGAAAATTGTCATTAAATTGACAGAATATCTCGCGTAGCATAATTACACCACATAGTGCCAATTTTTGAGAAAATCTTACGCATCAACTCTTTGGAACGCCTATTACATGGATCTTGCAGTAACTGGTTTGTCATGTTAACTTTGCTTTGGAAACAAAGCACTAAGCTCTTTCACTGAATATGGTTAAGCAATAAGACAGTTAGGTAACTATAATAATAATAATAAAAAGAAAATGTATATAGCACCGTTTAAATAGTAGACTCCCTTAACCCTGAGAGCGCTACGAGAAAAAAATATAATTGTCTATCTAGTATTTACGATTCGAACGTTCGTGATAAATATTTATTTTAAACAACAAAAAAAATTTATATTTTACAACATAAATATATTTCAGAATATGTACCCTTGTATTCTAAATGAATGATATTCATTTAGAATACAAGGGTAGAACAAATTTCTTCCACTACTTTAGCAGTGCGCCGATCTCTCAGGGTTAAAGGGCGCTCAAAATAAACAGAAGTACACCAAATTTGACAAAAAAAATATAAAAAATTTGCTGGTTAGATTCTAACAGAAGCAAACCCCGATAGTGGGTGAGGCAAATAAACTCTCGGTTTAAATAAGCAATGGTTATACCACAAAATCAAATTATTCCTTAAATTGTTGGATTTACGCCTAGTTATATGCAGCACAACTTACACTGCAGCTACATTACGAATTTGCACCTATCATATATTAAACTAGTTGCAACCCGTGAAATATTCACGGAAGTAAAACAAATTCTACATTTATGAAAAAATACATTCATAAATGTAAAATTTGTTTATATGTATATATTATCATTTATACATCGTCCCCTTTTACACCAGTTCAAAAATTGTTAGCTGAGTATTTAAAATTAGTTCAGTATCACGGACCCACCGAGATTCAAATTTCGAATTACTTTCGGAGAGAATCCAAGTATTCCTCTCTCGCTCTCTTGTATTCAAAATTAAATTCTCGTATTCTTTCTTCGACGACAACTATCGTATGGGGTTTGGCCTATTTATATTATGATACACAATGCAATACGCCACTCATATAATGAAAGATGGTTTTTTGTCCAAGGTGACTGTCACACCAACAGTCCAACTGTCAAAATCAGATAAAATGATCAACGAATGTAATGTAATCTATTATGATTTGGAACACTCAAATATGATGGCTGTATTATATCTGAATAGATTGTACGAGGCATATCCAGAAAATAAGTGTACTGAATTTTCGTAGGTCACAATTTTTTTTATTTAAACAAAAAAATTACGTGGTTACCGTAGTACATATGTAAGCTATTTTTCGACATAGTCGCCATTCCTCTCAATGCAGGTGGTGAAGCGGGGTATCAACTTTTTGATGCCTTCTTCGAAGTAGTTTCCCGCCAACCCCTCCGTCCACTTCTCCACCTCCTCCTTTACCTCCTCGTCGGTTGAAAACCTTTTTCCACCCATGTACAGCTTCAGGGAGGTAAAGAGATAGTAATCTGAAGGTGTTGGTCAGGGGAATGCGCGGGATGGTTCAGGACATCCCATTTAAACGAGGCGAGCAGTTCCTTCGTGGCGTTGGCCATGTGTGGTCTGGCATTGTCGTGCAGCAGGCAGACTCCCTTTGTCAGCATGCCTCTCCTCTTGTTCTGAATCGCCCTCCGCAATTTTTTTAGGGTCTCATAGTATCTTGCAGAGTTGATGGTCCCAAAACACGGATGCCATGATTTTATTGGCTGAAATTGTGGTTTTGAATTTTTTTGGCAGAGGGTGAAGAGGTGTGATGCCACTGTTGAGACTGCCTTTTGGTTTCAGGCGTGTAGTGTGCGCCCCAAGTTTCATCTCCAGTAACGATGGAGCGGAGAAATTCATCTCCATGGAGTTTGCAGCGCCTCAAAAACTCTTGCCCGGCGTTATTTATTTCGCACTTGGCGGGAGATTGGATTGACATTTTTCACGAAACGTGTTGTCGCGTCGACACTTCTCAACGTACTGACCTCGAACCGGTCTCGTTGCGGAGGGGAAGGGTCAGGCTACACGGAAGTGTAGCCAACATGTCGAAAATAAAATCCATTCGGTCGTGAGAGCCTCAGTACACTTAGTTTCTGGATACGTCTAGTATATAACTAGGATCCATAAGTAAAAATAAGATAAAATAATGTACCACTTAATCACAGGTACAAAAATCCGTAACTGATTCAACTTTCATTTTATTGCTATAGAAACTTAAATGCAACATTTTAACAAAGTTTCTTCTAAACTTAACCACGCTCTGGCGTCTTTATTTATTTATTATTTATTTAACACTTTTATTGCATATACAATCTGGTGGGAATATTGCCAGGCGGCATCTCTTCCAACCAACTAAACAATAGTAAATTAAGCAAGTTACGTGGTCGCATAAATCATTCAAATGACTATCCATCCCCACGAAATCCATAAACATATACGTGAGCACATGCCCACGAACCCCACAAAGACGGACAATCACCCGAACATTATTTTTCATATAAAGTGAGATATCATCAATCAAAAGGAAAAGAAGGGAAGGTGGAGAGGAAAGGAAAAGAAAAATTGGGAATGAAACACGTTATTTCACTGACTAGAAATTAAGAGGTTTTTCAGTCGCTTTTTAAAGCATGCCAAGGATGGAGCGAGTCTTATATTGGTTTGTAACTGATTCCAGAGTCTCACTGCATGGACAGTAAAGGACGACGTAAAGAAAGAGGAGCGGTGAACTGGAAAGGCCAATAAACAATCTCTGTTTGAGCGTAGCGCTAATCCATGATTGGAAAGACGCTGAAAATTATCGGCGAGATAAGAGGGGGCGGGGGGATAGTTAAGGGAATTATACAATAGAAACAGTATGTGAATTTGGCATCTATTTCTAACATTCAACTAGTTCAATGCCTTCTGGTATGAAGTTATATGATCGTACTTACGTAGGTTGAAAATGAATCTTAGGCACACATTTTGAAGACGCTGTAATTTGTCCAGCTGTTCCTCTGTAACATCCAAGTAACATACGTCCGCATAGTCCAGAATCGGAAAGAGCAGAGATTGTACGAATAAAATTTTGGTTTTGGTTGGAAAGAATCTTTGCAACACTTTAAGGGAATGAAGGCTGAAGAAGATCCTTCGGCCTACCTCATTTATTTGATCTCGCCATGAGAGAGTGTTATCTATTAGCACTCCCAGGTTTTTAACAGTTTTATGTAATGGCATATATGATAGAGTCATCAAGTAATATTGGAGGAAGTAAGTCAGTGTTGAATTTAACCAGTCTAGTCTATAAACAATGACGGATGATAATGACTCTCAATGACCTGTCATGTATCGCATAATTAGTATTCTAATTCGGTCATGGGCATAATATCGTGAGCACACTGAACTCAAGCTAATCGATTGTAAGAAATTACTGCATATCAAAAATCCCACCAAAATGCTCATATTTTTAAACGCGTAATGACAAAATTAAGAAATAAATAAGGAATGAAATTTAGAATAGAAAATCATCATTCACAAAAACAATCTATTGCACTTACTTATTTTCATCACACAATGTATCATATTTAGCTCTGATGGATGCTGTTTCTCCATCGTAGAATCTGCAATGCACTGTACAGAAAGATATACGAATTTCAGTTAAGTGTTACGAGTCGAGGTATTGCTTAGTCCATAAAAATATAAAGTCCTTGCCATGTCACATTCAGGAACTGTGTTTAATCTTCTTTACGTCGTCCTTTACTGTCCATGCAGTGAGACTCTGGAATCAGTTACAAACCAATATAAGACTCGCTCCGTCCTTGGCTTGCTTTAAGAAGCGACTGAAAAAACTCTTAATTTCTAGTCAGTAAAATAACGTGTTTCATTCCTGATTTTTATTTTCCTTTCCTCTCCACCATCCCTTCCTATCCTTTTGATTGATGATATCTCACTTCATATGAAAAATAATGTTCGGGTGATTGGTCCGTCTTTGTGGGGTTCGTGGGCATGTGCTCACGTATATGTATATGGATTTCGTGGGGATGGATAGTCATTTGAATGATTTATGCGACCACGTAACTTGCTTCATTTAGTTTTATCTGGTTAGTTAGTTGGAAGAGATTGCCGCCTGGCAATAAGCCCGCCAGATTGTATTTGCAATAAAAGTGTTAAATAAATAAATAGGATTGCAATGCAATGCCGCAGCATACTGAAATGTACCACGTATAAGTCATGTACTAGTTAGTAGTGGCACTAAGTCAGCTCAAACCTAGACGATCCCGATACAATGTTTTAGGAACTTCAGATGATAAAACGAGAGATTGATTTTGTTGAAACCGTAAAAGCAGACATCTACTTTATGAGAGGAACAGTTGTTTACAGACAGTATTCAGTTCCTGTCGGGAAAAAAGGTGATTTTAATGCATCAATTATAGTGCTTACAAAGTCAAAAGATTGGATGGCATTGAGAATACACTAAAGTAGCATTTCTATTGAATCTAATAGAACATTATTTTTATTAAAAGTTATTTTCATTTAAACAAGAAAAAAATAATTTGCAATCTTTAAACTTGATAAATGACAGCAGTAATTATAAGATCCTCGCCAATTATAATCAATATTTATTAAGATGTTTCTTCCAAGTAAAGCGACTATCGAATGCGGGTAATATCATGTAGCTATGTGTTCATCAGCATTGCAGGTTCTATTTGTTGAAGGTTCGAAACAGTTCAGAATGGACCTCGTAGTCGACGATCCCCTCGCCATTCCAACGTCAATTCTGTTGGAAAGCAAAGCTGTGCCGTGGAGTTTGTTTTTTTAAGTGAGTGAGCCGTTATACACCAGCAAACTCATTGGCCACACCCATGTAATGGATTCAATGGTACACCTGAAGTGAGACGATCGGAGCACACCGGCGTATTTTTTTTCTTTTTTTTTTAAAGATATGACCGAAGTCATATGTATCCTTATACCTCCGTAAACTAGGCGGAAAAATGTCTGTCATTAATTTGGGGGGAGCAGCATAGTGCGGAGTTTGAACCGGCAACCTTCCGCACGGAACTCCAGTGTATAACCGCGCGATCATGTTTTATCACCATGTACAATGCACTTCAATGTTTTACAGAAAACGTCGTATATACTCAGATTTTAAGTATTTTTGAATTGTCCCTTATATTTTATTTTCTTTAAGTTTGTCTTGTCCTTTGTGTTTATGTTTTCAAGAACATTCTAACGATTATCGTATCAATTTTAAGATAACTCTAGATTTATTATCATTTTAATAATATTATAGTTCCCTAAGGCATAAAAAAGTATTCAAATTTATCATTTCAATTGTTTTTTTATGTTTTACTTTCAAATTATTATGAATGAGAAATGTTGATCAAAGATTTTTCTCGAATTTCATTTACTGAAAAAAACATATTTACTATTCAGAATTCAGAAATGGCCTACAATTCGATATTTTTATAAGCAACTTTTAAATAAATGAATTTTATTTATTTATTATTACACATGACAAGAAATATACGTAATTTGCGAAAAAACAACAGGTAATTTAATTTGGATGTACAATTTTAATGGATCTGGGTTTATTGCCTTTCATTTGTCGAATCCCCAGTAAACTAGGCTTTTGCCTGTATCTCACTGAGGATATAATATATTAGCTATGTGATACTATTACCATGCATAATAGGTGTGCACTGGCAATAAGGTTTTGAACTCTTTGAGACTTTTTCATACGTACTCAGACTTTTGCATTCTTTCAATTGTATGATACTCTCAACATATCTAAATTTGAGATTGGTCCACATGTTGAAGAGCGTAGCTGAAAGATAATATAGTCTGAAGTCCCATTTATCAGGACTTCGATTTTTTAGACCCACTGTAGTAGGCACGAAACTCATTGTACACGTTTGCAATACTACTGCCCTCTAGGGGGATTAGTAAGAGGGGAAGAACTTGTTCATATTGGAAGGCCCTATTAAGTTAATTGTGACCTAATAAGGCCGCACTCAAGAAATTTCAATCGGATGCAGTTCCAAATGTGCATTATTGGGCCAAAATCTAACTACTATATACTTATTAACTTATTTTTTAAATGTGATATAAGACCAATATATACATTATAACATATAGTTTTATCACCTCCATTGTCAAAAATATATAAAAGACTGACGTACTGGACACTCTTGGACACCCTCTCTCGCCAAGCATCCTCGCAGGACGGGGAAGTTAACGTACTCTGATTGAACTCTTTATTTAAGCTTTGTGTGCGTCAAACAAATATGTAACATAACTAAATCATGAACATAACAGGTGTCAAAATACCCTCTGCTGACTTACTAATATTTTATTTGTATAATGAAAATAATAAAAGACGAACTAAAACATATGAATAAAAATAAAATGATTTGTTTATACAAAATTGTGATTAATTCAAGAGACCGCAAGTAATGGCCTACAGCACCGGAGGTTCCCTAGCCCTGGAATAAACAAGGAAATAAAACAAAATCTTTTAAAAAAATATTTAATTTATAATAATTTCATTTAATTTCATTTTTCTACACAACATAAATTAATTCGGTATTATTACATTTTTTTTTTTTAATTTTTATATTAGAAATACACAGGTGGTGTATGTATTGAAAATGAAATTCGCGAATGAATATGTAATAAATTATTTTATTTAAAATTGTAAAGATGCGTTACCATGAATATTTTCGACAGAAGTTAGCAACCTTTTTGAGGACTGCATTTTAGTAACTTATGTTTAAGCACAGATCGTTAAATATCAAAATATATAATTTTTACTAAACGTGCCATTGGAAGAATACTTTTCATTGTATATATTTTCTAACTTCTGTTAAAGAATATAAATGTATGAAAATTTTAAATGTACAAACATACATATACATGACGCTGTATCAATGTCAGGGTATGCTGACTCGATACAGTGTATCAATGTCAGGGTATGCTGACTCGATACAGTGTATCAATGTCAGGGTATGCTGACACGATACAGTGCCATAATTTTCTAGTCCGACATACATATTTTGTCTTTTCAACAGCTACACATCTTCTTATGCAACTCCTTCTTTTAAAATACACTCGACCCGAATAAACGTCCTCCGCCTTCCTTTCCCACACAACCCACTCACGTATGTTCTGTATATTTGTATTGTCAACCTTTCGTGACCCATTTTTTTTTGCATGTCCTTATAATCTTAAGAGGGGTATTTTTTCAGTTATGTTAATCAGTCCCTGGTTCACATTTATTCTTAATTATTTTTGGCATACGTCATCTCATTTCATAGTCTTATCAGTGAATTTATTATAAGTGCATTTGTATTTTATAACACTTTCGCTGTATCATATATAATTGAACATTGTGGGTTAATTACTATGTGGCAATCTCTTGTCACTAGCCTGAAAGACGTCAAAGAGGCCTTAGGTAAAAACTAATTATTCGACTTTCATAAACACTAACATACTGTTTCGTACCCCCATCTCAGTAGACATTGATACTTTTTGGTTCGAGTATATTTGTGTTAGTGCCAGTTTGACTTGATACATTATCAATACACAATTCAACACATGTCTTAATTCTTTCATCATCTAAAAATATACCATGCAACTAAATTATTTTAGAAAAAGTTTAATTTCAGTTTTTATCATCCAACTACTCAATTACTTAATTGGGAAAAGTCTAAATTGCATCATATGTCTTTAAACAAACATTTCAATATCAATTACAATCACAAACTGTTGTACGCGAACCACTTGTGGTATCCGAGCCCCAGTCAAGTGATACGCCAACAAATAAGCGTCAAAATACTAAAATTATATGAAGCTTGAACATACGAGTATTATAATTTATAACAACATGCTAAGGCCGTATTGCATCATCAAAATTTTAGTAATTTTTAAAAGATAAAAATATTTGAAGAAAAATATAAGTGCCTACAGAAAGTCTAAGTTCCTTTAGAGTTCTTCCTTAAACTATACAAATAATGTGTATTGAACCTACGAGTGTATAAGGTATTATTTTCTTTGTAAATATTCGTTAATTTTAGTTTTATATATAAACATTCCAACTTCAAATTCTTAGAATTATTAATAAAACAATGAGGAAGGAGGTTTGGTATACGAGTTTGGTATACCTTTATTATGAAAAAATCTTATGATGGTAAATGAATGGAGAAGGGGGGTCGAGAAAAGTGCAGGTTGTACGCCACTCTTTTACATTTCATTAGATGACACAAATATAAAAAAAAGTTTACGAACCCCTGATATTTTGTTCAGTTAACTGTTAAAATTTTAGAATAAATTTTAACAGTAGCAAAGAAATAAATCGTACGCAACATTATGTTAAATTAAATACTTATCACTAAATCATTTAGATTTTTACAAATATTATGAAAAATAACGCAACTCCCACAGGCTTGTTAACATTAAAATAAGCATGTAAAAGACGATACAAAATATGTGATTGTTTTAGAACAAGTCAAACTGGAGGTCTTAAAATATTACATATCTTAGTGTAAATATAGCACCAAATCGTTTTAGTTTTCCTCTATATCTGTCAAGTCTTTCTCGTAAACTGTTACGCTTTGGTTGCAGTTCCTTGCAGTTCCTGCCGTTCTGTTGCTTTGTGTTCTACTAGTTCTTGTTTTGGTAGGCCTACTACGACGGCATAGGCCACGATTTGAATGATGCAGGCCACCACACTGATGCATAGGAAGGCGCTGGGGAAGTGTGACAAAGAAGCTGCGTAGACGTAGTTGGACAGAGGAACCACCACGAAAGACAAGCATTTCTCCAATACTGCTGTAATGCTGTTGATTTTACCTGAAAATAAAAAATATATCGTAATTTGTTTTATCAAACACTGTTTATTCTACTTTTTGTAACGGCATAACCCTACCGGTTTCAAGGCTTTCATCTCATCTTCAAGGGAGCATAAACAAGACAAGAAAAAACTAACAAAAAGAAGAAAATAAACTGAAGATGAGGTGAGAGCCTTGAAACCGGTAGGGTTATACCGTTACAAAGAGTGGAATAAACAGTGTTTGATAAAACAAATTACAATGTCTTTAAACCTCCACAATGTTAATGCCTTAACTATAGGGTCTTTCAAATTGAGCGGTTTTTTTTTTATTTTTGGATAAAATACAGATGGCGTCGCGAACTTGCCTGGGTCTTGTGACATTTGAGAAGTGTAATGTATGGCATTTATAAAAATGGAGTCGTATACAATATAACAACGCGTTCAAATGGAGAATTATTGTATGTATTATTATCTCCGGAAACGGTGATGTTAATTGGCCACCAAGATCATGTGATCTGACACCGTTGGACTATTTTCTCTGGTGTGACGTGAAAATTCAGGTCTAGAAGAATTACCCTAAACCAGTTCCTGAGCTACAGGACGAAATTATTCGCATTATTGGTGAGTTAGAACCGCAATTATGCCAAAATGTCATCGAAAATTTTGACAAAAGAGTGGACATCTGTGGAGCTGCAAGAGGTGGACATTTGGCGGATATTGTTTATCGTGTTTCAATTGCATACATTATACTTCAATGACCAATAAAAAGTTTTTTGAAATTAAAGCAAATTGTGTGTTTTATGCAAGAATTAAAAAAATATATATAAAAAAACCGCTCAATTTGAAAGGCCCTGTATAAACAATATATAAACAAATAAATTATTTTAACAGATCTTAAAATAGAGTAGCGAGTCACAAAAACTTATAAAGAATCGTACACATTACAGGATTATTTTTAACTAGTTGCAACTCGTGAAATATTCACGGAAGTAAAACAAATTCTGCATTTATGAAAATATATATTCATAATTGTAGAATTTGTTTATATATAGCATTTATACATCGTCCCCTTTTATACCAGTTCAAAAATTGTTAGCTAGGTATTTAAAATTCGTTCAGTATAGTTTCCATCTTTTCATTTATCACGGACCCACCGAGTGTCAAATTTCGAATTACTTTCGGGGATAATCCAAGTACTCCTCTCTCGCTCTCTTGTATTCAAAATTCAATTCTCGTATTCTTTCTTTGGCGACAACCGTCGTATGGGTTTTGGCCTATTTATACTATGATTTTTAATCATCGATAGTTAATATTGACTTTCTCAGATACATACATTTTGAAAAATTGCCATTACATATTGATGCCATACTTCGTATAGCATACCGTATAGTCACATTTTTTTATTCAATTACTCCAAAAGAATAGTACCAATAATTCCACAACATCATCTGCCTTCTCCTCTCATTTGTCTCAATAGTTGGAGACAAACGTATAAGAGAAAGCCTTTTGCATCTCTCACTTAATTGGTCCAGTTCAAAAAAAAATATCTTTGTGCATCGACTTTTAGTATCTTGATCGCCACGAGGAATATTGTATGATCCGGAGAGTAATTTCCTCTTTTAGGTCCAATTTATTTATTTTATTTTATTTTTTTATTTATTACACATGACAAGAAATATACACCATTTGCGAAAAAAACAACAGGTAATTTTATTTGGACATACAATTTTAATGGATCTGGGTTTGTTACCTTTCATTTGTCGTGTCTCCAGTAAACTAGGCTTTTGCCTATACCTCACTGAGGATATTTAGCATGAAAAAATAAATCGATACTTCTTTCCGATTTTCAATTACACAAAAACAATATCGCGTTGCACACTCTCATCAACCTGACAAACAGTGACACTCAATTACAACTGGAAACATCATGCGAAATCAAACTCTTCACACATCATCACTCCAGAAAGACCAAGAATGGTTATCCCATAATATACCGCACACAATCATAAAAATAAAAACAAAAATATACAGAAATACAAATATAAAACAACAAAAAGAAACCCACGCTCAAGAGCCCACACAAATCTTTTCCACACGTCATTCATCCTGAAAGCCCAAATACTCAAACTCCTGTCGCAATAACAACCACGCTCCGATCAACTGTCTAAATGGTTTTCCTCCCAATTGAAAGGTAAACGTTTTGTTCCACTGACTAACGTTATCTTTTGGGCAACATTACAATTTCATTCTCCCAGAACTTCGCATCTTTCTGGTCGAAGAACTAATCCACATGGTTCTTGCAAGCCTCCAAAGAAGTGAGGTTCTTCCCTTTGAGGGAATTCTGTAGAGACTGAAATAAGTGGCAATCGGAGGGTACTAAATTTGTTGAATATGGTAAGTGGAGTATTATATTCCGGACTAGCTGTGCCTATTGAAGCAATATCTGTAAAAAGACGTAAGAACTAGCGTTGTCCTTCTGAAAGATGACACCATTTTTATTTGCTAATTTTGGACGCTTTCAGTCAATTGCTGCCTTCAATTAGTCCAATTGACTCTTCTCAAGGGAGCCCTAACTCCATTCAGTCTGCTCTCTACACGATGCTAAATATATTGTTATTTTATTATGCTTAAAACATTTTTCGAAAGGTAAGTCAATTATTATGTATGTATTACCTTGTTCATCAGCTGTTATTTGCTTGTTGAGGACAGGTCTCTCTGCTATCATCACACCTCGACTGAACAAACCCAGGAGAGTTGCTGAAAAATGAAAATTCATATTATATAATAGAAATAAAACAATATTTTTTATGCAATAAAGGGTCTTTCAAATTGAGCGGTTTTTTTATTTATATGTTTTTTAATTGTTGAATAAAACGCACAATTTGCTTTGATTTCAAAAAAATTTTTATTGGTCATTGAAGTATAATGTATGACATTTCAACACAAAAAAAACAACATTTGCTAAATTTCCACCTCTTGCAGCTCCACACATGTCCACTCTTTTGTCAGAAATTTCGATGACATTTAGACATAATTGCGGTTCTAACTCACCAATAACGCGAATAATTTCGTCCTTCAGCTCAGGAATTGATTGAGGGTCATTCTTATAGACCTGGCTTTTCACATAACCTCAGAAAAAATAGCCCAACGGTGTTAGATCCCATGATCTTGATGGCCGATTAACATCACCGTTTACGGAGATTACAATACATAAAATAATTCTCAATTCGAACGCATTGTTGTATACGACTCCATTTTTATAAATGTCATACATTGCACTTCTCAAATGTCACAAGCCCAGGCAAGTTCGCAACGCCATCTGTGTTTTATTCAAGAATAAAAAAAACGCTCAATTTGAAAGACCCTTTATACTAGGTAAGTCCAGAAAGTAAATGTACTGAATTTTTGTGTCAATTTTTTTTATTTAAACAAAAAAATTACATGTTTACCGTAGTACATATGTAAGCTATTTTTCGACATAGTCGCCATTCCTCTCAATGCAGGTGGTGAAGCGGGGTATCAACTTTTTGATGCCTTCCTCGAACTAGTTTCCCGCCAACCCCTCCGTCCACTTCTCCACCTCCTATTTTACCTCCTCGTCGGTTGAAAACCTTTTTCCACCCATGTGCAGCTTCAGGGAGGTAAAGAGATAGTAGGTCTGGCATTGTCGTGCAGCAGGCAGACTCCCTTTGTCAGCATGCCTCTCCTCTTATTCTGAATCGCCCTCCGCAATTGTTTTAGGGTCTCACAGTATCTTGCAGAGTTGATGGTCTCCCCTTGAGGCATATATTCAATTAAAATTATGCCTTGACAGTCCCAAAACAATTTCGTCAGTCACAATTGAAGGTATTCCGCTCCTCTGATCATCATGCACAGACGTATGACCGTTTTTAAACTCGCGACACCACTTGTACACACTCGTACGATTCATAGCTTTATCACCATATGCAGTTTTCACCTCATTATAAACCTCAACCGGAGGTTTTCCCTTCCAAACGAGATAACGGATGACGCCCCGTATTTCGCACTTGGCAGGAGATTGGATTTACATTTTTCACGAAACGTGTTGTCGCGTCGACACTTCTCAACGTTTTGACCTCGAACCGGTCTCGTTGCGGAGGGGAAGGGTCAGGCTACACGGAAGTGTAGCCAACATGTCGAAAAATAAAATCCATCCGGTCGTGAGAGCCTCAGTACACTTACTTTCTGGATACGACTCGTATATACATTGATATGGAAACTAAGCTTGTACATTGAACACCATGATACCAGAGATGGTGATGATGATTTTTGTACTTTTAGTATATCATATATGAATAAGTAATTAATTAACCGTCAGTAATTAGCAAACTTGTTTCTAAATTAGACCTCTTTTCATATAATATAATATATGTGTGTAATGTCACATCTGTTTATCATATATGTAGATTGTATGATGCCTGATAAGGAGCTCTCAATGCTTTGCACTCATAACCTTGGAGATGTATATTTATACGAAACTTGACTTCATATTTACTTGTTCCTAAGAAATTTGCAATTATAATATTAATTCAAAACCATTTTTAGTGATATATTATATTGTTGTTTATAGTTAAGGCATTAACGTTGTGGAGGTTTAAAGACATTGTAATTTATTTTTATCAAACACTGTTTAGTCCACTTTTTTTTAAGTGGAATAAACAGTGTTTGATAAAAATAAATTACAATATATTATATTATTAATAAATTATGTATTAAATTTAAACGGAATAATTTGCAGTTCATGAGACATAACAATCGCTTTTATTAGCTTAGTTCGATGATAATTCATATTTTGTATAGTGTTATACTTAACTATTTAAGCACTTTTTTATATATGACAATGTATTAATATAATAAGATTGGTGGATGGCCAAAACGCAATCTCTTTTGACAGAATCTTACCTCTCCATTTCTTAACCTTACCTAACCTAACCAACTAGAAAAAATAGTAAGTATCTTTAAATATATTAATTTAACCTAATCCAATGAACTAGAAATATTATAAAGTAAATCTCAATTTTATAGCCAACTAACTAGAAAAATAGAAAGTATCTATCTATTTCATAACCTAACCTAATCTAATTAACTAGAAAAATAGAAAATATCTCTCAATTTTATAACTTAATCTAACCTAACCTACTAGGAAAAATAGAAAGTATCTCTCAATTTCATAACTTAACCTGACTCTTCCAGCATGAAACCTTATTAACTTTTTCTCAATTTCATAATCTTACCTTATTCAACCAACTAGAGAATATAGAAAGCATATCTTAATTTCATAACCGAACCGAACCTAACCCAACCAATCAGAATAAAAACTATTTTGTTTCAAGTGAAGGATGAAAGATTTTCTTTTGAATTTTATGCAAAGAAAATAAAAGGAAAAAATTAAGAAAAGTTCAATTAAAAACAAGACAGGGTTGTTTGACCCGATCATCTGCGACAAGGAGATAGGAGGTAATATTAGGAAGAAGAATAAAGGAGGAACCAGGAAAATACTACGTAAAGGGAGGTTCAATTATTTTTTGAGAGAAATTATTTTAAAGACGCCAACGACGGAGTTATGTTAGTTGGCAGCTGGGTCTGGAACCCAACAGGGAAAAATGAGCGATGAACCAAAAAAGTGAAAAGAGAATCTCCACTTGAGCAGATGTTCGGACAGGTAGGTGCTGAACATTTTCAACGAGATATAAGAGAAGGGCGAAACATTTAATAACTTCATACAGTAGTGCTTTTGCACTTAACGCTAATTACTTATTTAGTTTCTTTTGGAAATTGTATGGTCGCACTGTCTTAGATAAAATATGTATCGCAAACAAACAAAAATAGAGAAAGCTCGTTCTTAAATATTGAACTTGTATGCACGATAAGTTTCCACAATCTTATTTACTGCAGTGGTAAATGCAGATCGGAACATTTGACTTATCCCTATAGAAACTTTCCTTGGACAGAGCTCTACAGTGTATTTTTGAATCCAGCTCTTTCGCTCCCTCTTTATATAACGCAGATACCTTTTCGTACCATCTCATAGTATTAATGAATACTCACAAGCAAATAGCATCCAAGACTGAAAGCTGAAGAGCAACATGAAAGTGGCTGCTATCTGTGAGATACCTCCGATCATTCCAATCATTTCATCACGAAGCTGTAGTCTTTTCTTCAAAATGTGAACAATAGAAAAGGCACCTGAAAAACAAAAATTACTTCAGCAGGTTTTTCAGCAAAACTTCAAACACAATATTGCGAAACATCCCCCCGACCCCCCCCCCCTCTTTAACTCTAATCATCCCCCCAAATGACCCCCCGATTGTCACTCTGAACACCCCATCATCGATAATTCCTCCAGCAGACAGTTTACCCCCATAGGCAACCGCATTTCTCACCTTCAATAAACATTTTCTACACCTTAATATATTTATAAAAGTCACACACGTTTCCCTACTCATTTACTTATCTACATATACTATATTCATTCTTATAATTTATTCACCATCATTATTTTTTATTTTTTCACCCATTCAATATAAAACAGTGTGTGACGACACAAATTTATGTATAGTTGTATTTAATATTATGTATATATCATCATATTTATATATGTATTTAATCGTTTATAATTTCTCATAATCATTCATAAAATCAAAACATTTACCACAAACCTATCCTTTCCCGATTCCCAAAAAGATCCAAAAATTTCCAATAAATATCTTAACAGTCAGAACTTATCCGATGAAGGAGTAAGGTGTCCTACCATCGGACCGAAACTCCGAACAAGCTATCCATCACTTGTATGGATTATTTATTGGAAACGTTGATATCTAACTCACGTTTTATCTGTTTTTAGAAATCTTAGATCAATTAAGACCCATCATAGATAAAGTTAAAGTAATATTTATTTATTTTTCAATGTATACGTCCGTAGAACTTTGACTTTTATAATAATAAAAGTATTTTTCCAACAAAACAATAAAAATATACAATAGCAAACAACCAAGTTAACAAATTAGTTAATTAACCCTTATCTTGGCAAAGTTCAATTTATCCAAATATGAACGCTTTTCTTTGGTGATTCGTTATATGGTAAGTTATGATGGAAAATTGAGGGAAAAAAAAACTTCTTTTCCTTATAGTTTTTTTATATGTAACACCCACGTTACATTGCCAAAATATCATTTTTTATAAAACACAAAAAGGGCTATAAAATGATTCTATAATCTAAAACATGAACAACATTTACATAGCTGAATTATCAACAAATAAAATGGTTTGAATAAAAGTTTCTCTAGATGTAGTGATTAATAAGATATTTAGATTATTTACCCCAATTTTGAAAACGCACCAACGCTGTCCAGACATGTTGACCCGATGTCGTTTGAAAGCTTGTAGCGTTGTCAATATTTATCACCAGATGATACCATTGCACACAATAGTGCATGTATAGTATTTGAATGTGTTGCCATATTTGAAATTACGTTACAGTTTCCGGATTATTTTTTTAAATCCCTTAATTAGTGTAACACCTGTGTGTTACAATGCCATGATAAGGGTTAAGCTATTGATGAAAAAACTGCATTCGAAATATTATCTACATGCAAAGAAAAAAATTCTGACAAATTTGACTTGAATATGCTAATATCAATATTGAATATAATTCATTGCATTAATTAAAATAATCTAGAAAACACCATAAAAGTAGGTTGTCGCTATTTACGCATATAAAGGATTTTATAATATTTTTAATAAGAAATAACTTCACTTCCAGAAAATGTACACATACTCGTATCAGAACAGACTATTGATAACCTCCGTGGCAAAGTTGGTAATTCCTGTTGGAACCTTAATATATATTTTTTAATAAATTCCAGTCTGGTTTTCATTTAAGACCTCTATAACGTTTTTTTTGGTTGGCTGGAAGACTATGTCATATGGCAATAAACCCACCAGGTTGTGCTGTATACAACGAAAGTGTAATACAATTATTATGGTTGAACTAAAATACAGTTATTTAAATGAGATGCATGGCCGCGCGGTAACGCGCTGGACTTCTGTGCGGAAGGTCGTCAATTCGAACCCCGCGTTTTGCTACTCCCTTCGAACGACACAGGCACTTTTTTCGCCTAGTGTTCGAGGGTATTAAGGATACCTATGACTTTGGTCATATCTATTATTTTAAAAAGAAAAAAAAAGGTAATTACCAAAAACCAGAATAATACTCTTCAGTGCAGAAAATAAACCGAACTCCACTTCGTTCCAGGCAAACTTGTTCCTCGTATAAAGATAAATTATGGACCCTTCATCTGAAAAAAAAAAAAGTTCAATCACCCAAATCAATTTTCATCAACATAAACAAAAAAAGGTTTAATATAGCTAAAACCCTAAGACCTTCAAAAACAAATCTTTTATTTAATTTATCAAAGAAAGCCTTAAAATAGCTATTGAAAATACTTTTTAAAAATGCCATTGCTGTTACCACATTTAGGATCATCCCTTTAATCCAGGGTGGGTCTTGGCTGCCAGCAGGATTCGTTATATATATTCTTAGAAGCATCCTTCCTCTGATTGATTAAACCCAGAGTGCAGCTGTTCTCTGTCACACACTTCAGGCATCTCAGCTTTTATATCCTTACACTCCTACGTCCCATCGGATCACTAAACCCAGTATGCGGCAGTTCTCTGTCACACACTTCAGGCATCTCAGCTTTTATATCCCTACACTCCTACGTCCCATCGGATCACTAAACGAAATCCTCCCTTGCTGACTTATGCTCAACGTTATCTTTTTTATAACTTTTACGCTAACTTCGCCATACAGATTATAGAAGTCTCCATTATACCTCTATCTCCACGCACCTTTGTCATAAATTGGACAATATATTCTGCGAGGTAACCATATATTCTGGACCATATATTCTGCGAGCTCTCCCTAAAGTATCGAGAGCTTTGTAAAGGGGCAGGTTTCCGATGCTCTAGCACTGGTAATAGTAGTATTGTATTAAGATCACAGTTTATAACATATTTCTGAAGAGCAGGCAAGACGCAAGTAAAGGTAAAAATGAGCTAACAATATAAAATCACTTGTATTATAGATCATTCAGCCTGAAGAGTCGTTTTGCAATGGTATGAGTAATAGTGCGTTTACAAAAACTTATCTCTTTATTTTTTTAATGAAGTGAAAAAGCAAAAAAAATATAAAAATAATATTTTATAATCAAACATTGAAATGAACACACACATTTTGTAAATTAAAAATGCTGTCAGCTTAAAATGTAATAATCATAAAAATAAAATGAAAGTAAGTTTATTTATAAATCAACAGTATATATGCTTAAAGAAGCGACGGCAAAAATTCTTAATTTTTAGTTAGTAATATAACGTGTTTCATTCCTGACTTTACTTTCCTCTCCATCATCCTTTTCTTTTCCTTTTGATTGATGATATCTCACTTCTACTTTAATAAGTGTATGTCTATACATTTCACAAATATGAATGATATTTTGAATATTTTGGCTACCAATGTAATTTGCTTTATTTATTTTGTCAGTTTGGCAATAAGCACGCCAGATTGTATTTGCAATTAAGTGTTAAACAAATAAATATAAAGTGTGAATCTAATAATTGAGTGTAAATATGATAAATGCTAGAAGAATCAAGGATTTTCATTCGTTAAAACTTGCTTTCTCGTTTTAATCATAATATAAATAAGCCAAAACCCGTACGACGGTTGTCGCCAAAAAATGAATACGAGCATTGAATTTTGAATATAAGAGAGGGAGAGAGGAATACTTCGAAATTTGAATCTCGGTGGGTCCGTGATTAAATTATACTGAACGAATTTTAAATACCTAGCTAACAATTTTTGAACCGGTGTAAAAGGGGACGATGTATAAATGATATATATATATATAAACAAATTCTATATTTATGGATATATATTCTCATAAATATTGAATTTTTTTTACTTCCGCGAATATTTCACAGGTTGCAACTGGCTCAAAGTATTCTTTATGGAACTCGAAAAAGGGTTTAAGTTTGTTTATTCACATAACCGAAGTCAAGGGCAGAATTGAATCATCTCGTGCGACTTTTAATAAAATGAGAAGCGTATTCTGCGATGATAATCTAAACTTGAAACTTCGACAACGGTTAGTCAAATGCTACGTTTGGGCAGTGTTATTGCATGGAGTAGAATCATGGACCCTCAAAGTAAGTAGTATGAACCGACTGGAAGCATTCGATATGTGGATGCACCAGAGAATGCTACGGATACCTTGGATGGATATGGTCAGCAACACAAGGTCCAAAGTTGATAGAGAGTTGCTGACTAATATTAAAATCCGAAAGATGTCCAACTTGGGGCTTGTACTTAGAAGAGCAACGTACAAATTACCGCACCTGATCATCCAAGGCAAAATAGAAGGCCGAAGAGGAGTTGGCAGAAGGCAAATCTCCTGGCTCCGCAATATATGTGATTGGACTGGCATAAAGGGCGTTGGAGATCTTTTTCGGGCTGCCGGGGACAAAGATATCTACTCTCAAGTGATATTCAACGTTGGGGGACTTGACATGACACTGGGAAGAAGAAGAATATTCACATAAGACCTTTTAATATACTCGTATTTCTGGTTGATTGTACACGTTAAAATGGTTATATATAATATCAATGCAACATTGTTTTACGGCACTGAAGCTACTCCCTAACGTCATGTTGGTATTGCTCTATCTTTGAAATTGTTCAATATTTGGAGTCGGTGGCCTCCGTGGCCTCACGCCTGTCTTTCAATTATGTTTTGGCTTTATATGTAGTTACTGTTTTTTTTATTGTAACGACAGTATAACATTCATGTTCTTTCATTCCAATTATGCAACTAAAAAAACTTACTTATAAACAACACAGAATGAGAGCATGGTATGATGACCATCAGCATCACGATGAGTCTCTTGTTGCCTTCCCTCTTCTTGAAGATGCATTTCAGGGACTGCAACGGCAGTGTGAGGTCAAAGATGTTCGGCATTTTCTTAGCTATATTCACATCGTGGACCATCAATATGGCAAAAATCAGAGATGACATCTAAAAAATACCAATAATTTGTTTTTAAGTTAAATGTAAGATCAAAATATCGAGGCGAATTGGTCAAGTAATAAATCAAAGCATTTCAATGATGCTATTTAGTGACCCAATTTTATGACGCCATTTAGTGACCCAATTCTATGATGCTATTTAGTGACCCAATTCTATGATGCTATTTAGTGACCCAATTCTATGATGCTATTTAGTGACCTAATTCTATGATGCTATTTAGTGACCCAATTCTATGATGCTATTTAGTGGCCCAATTCTATGATGCTATTTAGTGACCCAATTCTATGATGCTATTTAGTGACCCAATTCTATGACGCTATTTAGTGACCCAATTCTATGATGCTATTTAGTGACTCAATTCATTGTGATCTGCATCGGAATATTTATTACTCATTTTTTTGTATTAATTAATATTTTTTTATTCGCTGTTTAGATGTTGCCCAATTATGTTGAAATTTTTACATAGAAAAATAATTCACATTTTCCAAAAAAATTATTTCATATTGTTGTGTATTACACTCTGTATTGTTGTATACAGTACAACCTGGTGAGTATATTGCCATGTGGTAATATCTTCCGATCAACCAGAAATATGTTAAAGGGTGCTTAACACGTTCGCTGCTAAAGACGCCCCTGGGGCGTCAACACATTTTTTGTAGAGACGCTGATGACGCCCGTTGCGCGTCATTCGATTCTCTTTGTTTGTATGGTACCGAATATTTTAAGATTTCCGTAAGATTTTAAGGTTTCGAAAATATGATTTTTTTCAGTACCTCGACACTATTCTATAAATACATATCGCAGTGAATGTGTTAAGGAAGAACCAGACAAGAAACCTTTAAAAAACTGTTTTCCAGTGGGGATCAAACAAAGAGACAGGCATCTTACCAACTACATAGAACACGCAGGTTGTCATTTAAATAAATTGGTGAGTGATTTGCAACACTATCAGTCTTAGAAGAACAGTTTCTTTTATTTTTGATAATGTGATATGAAATATGTAAATATCTGAAGCAGTCCTGTTTAAATTATTGAGGCTCTTCCAACAGCAACATATGCTATAAAACCCGTTCTTGCATGTGTGATTGAGAATAATTCCTGCCAGCATAGTTAAATGTAATAAAGAGGATTATCTAACGCTAATATTTGTAAAAAATGCTGGAAAACAAAACTTATCGAAAGAGCCTGACTACATATTCAGGAGCCAAATATTTCTTCATATACTCAGAAAATTATATCTAAGCATGCCTAGTGAAAAATGAGTAGGAAAAAGCAATTGATAGACACCAAACTCGCTTATATCAAGATTTCGCAGAACTTTTTCTGCACGTTCTCTACCATGAACGATTATAGTACGCGAAATCCAAATGGAAACATTCCGTTCCAGTTTGACACGAACCAATGAGTTAAAGGTCATTTGGCTTTCACGTGACTTAAAATATTCTCATCATAAATTCTAAAGCTTCGTTAGCCGAACGTTTTGTTAGAATTAAACATAGGTTGATCTGGGTGTCTTGTTCCACAGCAATCTCGCGTTTGGTCCTCACGGATAAAATTCTAGGATTTGTAATGAGAATCTCTAAGTCCTTTCAAAACCAATTGGTACTCAAAACGTTGTTTAATTCATTGATCCGTAGCAAACTAAAAAGCAATACTTGCATTTAGAGCCCGGTGGGGGCGCAGTAGTAATTTTTCTTCTTTTTTAATATGTCTTGTATTTTTCAAAGTGATTGGGTTAAGCCTGTTTTGAAAAAATAAATAAATAATAATAAAATAATGTATATAGCTCCATTTACAGAACAAACTCTCCTCATGAGCGCTCAAATATTAGGATCAAATTCAGGGTTACGGTAAAACAAAATACCCATTATTTAATATGGTCAAGACGTGAATCAAAGTGTATATTATGATATTTCAACACATTCGAGCGATACTATAACATCTTTAAATATAATTTGTTTATGTGACTCTATTCACTAAAGTCTTTCAGTTCCAACTGAAGGTGGAAGTAATCAACATAGGTAAAAATATGGTTAAAGATTTAGAGATCATCAGCAACGAAAAAAAAAGTAGATTTTTTTATAACCCAATCTATATAAATAATGAAAATAAAAATAAGAAATGAATTAGGTCCGAGAAAAGACCCCTGGAGAACACCTGAGTAAGCAGTGTTAACACATAACTGTAGTTATAAATCACTGTATTTTTCTTTATGCTTTTTATGTATTTGAACTTAACCGGTATATACGTATAAGCTACTATATATGTTATGAGTATATAATTAAATAAATAAAAAAGAAAATAAAGTTGAAACTTTCCAATGTTTTGGGCACTCAAAAACCCTGTAGTAAAAATGAAATTGTAAATTTTTGTATACCTGTAGGATACCTACCTAAATAATTGTCAAAATAAATAAGTGAATTGTTAAACATAATTAAATTAAATTAATTATTGTTAAAATAGTAAACATACAGGGTCAATGACCGATGAAGTACTTATAGATTGTCACACGCCAGGAACGTCAAAAATGTTTACTATTTTATAGTATTTGCGACCTGTCTAGCCGTCTGCAAATACAAATAAATATCTACCCGTAAATCAGTGCACGCGCAAGAGAAGGACAGAATATGTATCGCGAACTGGTTCACTCACTTGTATAAATTACCTACGCGCCGAGAAATAAACATTGATTATTATTGTTCATTCAACTGTCAAGACTTGTATTATTTACCCGCTATTCACTTTCGCCTTCATCCGCATTCCTGAGTATTTATATTTAAATAAATAAATACAAATCAAGATCATTACGACATATCAAGATAAGCAACCCGCTATATACCTTACTAAAATTTATATTGTTATTATGGTTGATGATTAAGTAGACTTTCGCATCCATATGGATTGAACGCATAAGGTAGTTTATTAGACATTAAGAAAAGATACAACAAAGCAGATTATAGAAGCTGCTATAGGTGCAGTTGAGGATCGCTAGAGATCCAAATTCATTCTGGCTTGGCTTAAAGATCTGGCAATGAAGATGCATCGCAAATTATAAAGATATTTATTATTTTCTTTATATATAAACCAGAGATTCATAAGATGTTGACCAAATTAATAATATTTGAAGCAATGTAAGTCTCAAAACACTAATATAGAAGAATCAAAAGTTAAATCATACAACAAACCTCGAGCACCAAAGAGATGGCGAACATCCCAATGAATCCGACAGATCTGTACAAAACTGGCGCCAAGAGAGATCCAATCACTATGAAGAGGGTGATAAAAGCTGTGTTGTTGCCCATCACTGTTGTGGTGCATTTCCCAGTCTTAAAACATATCTGAAAAACAAACAATTAAGTATAAGTATAAACAATCGGGGTTCCAATGGGTAGTAGGGCTACGATGGAGTATGCTTGGCTGGAAAGAATACTTCTGCAAAATATCGTAATGCGCCCCGTTGCAATGTCACCAGAAAGACTACTACCAAGTTCAACTCTCTAGCTTCCACAAATGGTCTCTCAGGCCCCGCGAACCCTGGGCAATGTGACCACTGAAATTTTCATCAGTGTCATAGCAGATAAAGAGTGGACGAATGGCGAGTTTCCAGCGCCATAAAACTGTCTCCACCCAGCTAAGGGAAGGTAACCCCAACAGAAAATCCTCCAAAGAAGGCAAGGGGAAACCACTCTGGATATCCCTCCCCAGGAAATTACTATGGAGAGAAATCAAACCAAGGCCATGAGTCGGGCGACCCTTAAATGGGTCAGGGGTGCTAAGAATCTCCCGGCACGGCATAATGAAGAACAATATACGTATAGGAACCTATAATGTAAGCGTTGGAGATCTTTTTCGGGCTGCCGGGGACAAATATGTCTACTCTCAGGTGATATTCAACGTTGGAGGGACCTGACATGACACTGGAAAGAAGAAGAAGATAAACCATCACTTTTGTGTCAGGTAATCTTCTCCCTGGCTCCATCCCAACTCACTGTCTGCGAAGACTGTTGGGGTCAGCTCTCCTCGTCCTCAGGTTGTATGCTTTTCTGTCCCGGACTACGTCCCCCAGGCTGTGCCTCTGCATCAGGCCATCTTTTTGCACCACCCATGAATTCTTTGGTCTTCCTCTGGTTGTTATTCGAGGAAGATCCATGGAGATTACCTGGTTCACAATATGATCGGGTGGTCCGCGTCAAACGTGCGCATACCATCTCAATCGCCTCTCCTCCATCTTACTGTTGATGTCTGTAACACCCAGGCTTCCACGAATGCGTGAGCTTTTTATTTTGTCTCTTAGGGACACACCAGCTGACCATCTTAGCATGCGCATTTCAGCAGTTTCTAGTTGCCTAGAGTAAGAGTTATACATCGTCCAGCATTCGAAGCCATAGAGGAATGCGGGTCTGATAATCGTTTGGTATACTTTTCCTTTTAACTTTACTAGCATTTTCGGATCACATAGAACTCCCGTCATTGATCTAAACTTCATCCATCCCACACTAACTCTATGTGTTACTTTTGTGTCAGATATCTACGCATTTCAATATATCCACGCAAATTTCACCTAGTCTATATTCATATGTGTGTTACACAAAGTAACATGTAAAATAGACTTTTTTTTTTCGACATATATTGTGTATATGTCGAACCGCTTTGCTGATGTCACATCAAAAATTCAAGTACAAGAATAGTTTATTCCATAACAAGAATTATAGGACTAGAGAAATGAATTTGTTCGAAAATATAGAAAGGAATGAAAAAAAATATTATCTTGAATGTGGTTAAGTTACGTTGAAGTGAGTTTAAAAATAAATTATTTATTTAATGGACTACAATTCAATGATCATCGCGTGATCGAAAAATATTTTCAGTTAACGATGGCGACGTTCAGACGATGATGAATGTTCATATTTAGAAACACTTTTGGTCTTTATGGGTTCCTCTATAATCTCATTTACAAGGGTGCATTGTATGTGCCATTTGCTCAAACCACTGTCGCTGCTGGAAAGCTATCACGTTTGCTATACCAATAAAAAATAATTTTATACTTACATCACCGAGATAGCTAAACGAAGCCATAACCAACATGGAAAAGTTCCCTCCAATGGAGAGAGGAATAATTTCAGCATAGATCGCCCAAGCAGTGGATAAGTGAGGGAAGGCCTGGAGCACGAGCAGAGAAGCTGAGCACAGGATCATCCCTAGGAGAGGAAGGATGATGAGTGGTTTTCTTCTCCCACTGTTGTCGCTCCAGGGTCCGAGAAAGATGAGGACGACACTAGTGAGAAACCCTCCAACAAACCCACTCACGACAGACAAGGATGTGACAACTCTTTGTGCTTCCATCTGTAAAGAAATAAATCATTTTAATATATGTGATGATCTTGTGATCTTTGTGGCCATAAATTTTTTTTTATTCATCAGCATCATCATCACCATTACAGGATGTTCCTAATGGGACATACAGAGAGAACAACGCTCCACTTAATTCTATTCTGACACACACATTTCTCTTTTGCTATATCCATACATCTGGGCATTAATACTCTCTTATTACTCGTATTGAGGCTTTTCTCACTTTCAAAATTTGATTTATCTGATCGTTCCACGATTATACAGGCCTCTCAAACTTCTCATACCATATATTCGCATAGATAATTTATACCGTGCCTTCTAAACCACTCATATACTCGTAGATTATCTTGTATCTTCTATACTACACATACAGATTTTTTGTTTCTTACCTTCTATACAACTCGTACATCTCAGACCTTCTATAATACTAGAATAGATGATTTATTTAGTGCATTCTACGCTACACGTATTGACAATTTACCTCGTATATTCTATACTACTTGGTTAACTTATCTATCGCATACCTTCTATACTGCTTGTACAGATAATTGATCTAGTACCTTATATACAACTCGTACTGACACTTTATCTCGTACCTTCTATACAACTCGTACTAACAATTTATCTCGTACCTTCTGTACAACTCGTACTGACAATTTATCTCGTACCTTTTATAAAACTCCTACGTAAATTTATCTCGTACCTTCTATACAACTCGGACTAACAATTGATCTAGTACCTTCTATACAACTCGTGCTGACAATTTATCTCGGACAATATATTCTACCCGTATAGTTAATTTATCTCGTACCTTCTATACAACTCGTACTAACAATTTATCTCGTACCTTCTACACAACTCGTACTAACAATTTATCTCGTACCTTCTATACAACTCGTACTAACAATTTATCTCGTACCTTCTATATAACTCATACTAACAATTTATCTCGTACCTTCTATACAACTCTTACTAACAATTTATCTCGTACCTTCTATACAACTCGTACTAACAATTGATCTCTTACCTTCTATACAACTCCTACTAACAATTTATCTCGTACCTTCTATACAACTTGTACTAACAATTTATCTCGTACCTTCTATACAACTCGTACTAACAATTTATCTCGTACCTTCTATATAACTCATACTAACAATTTATCTCGTACCTTCTATACAACTCCTACTAACAATTTATCTCGTACCTTCTATACAACTCGTACTAACAATTGATCTCTTACCTTCTATACAACTCCTACTAACAATTTATCTCGTACCTTCTATACAACTTGTACTAACAATTTATCTCGTACCTTCTATATAACTCGTACTAACAATTTACCTCGTACCTTCTATATAACTCGTACTAACAATTTATCTCGTACCTTCTATACAACTCGTACTGACAAATCATCTCCTACCATATACTCTTCCCGTATAGTTAATTTATCTCTTACCCTCTATACTACTCATACATATTACTCATCTCGTTCCTTCTACACTATTAAATATACTTAGCATCGGATATTATAAAAAGTGTTTACATCCTCTATATGACGTCAATTGTCTATATCCTCCATATGACTTCAATTTATTCTTCTCGATAACAAGCATCACCGTAACCTCCACGGTCAAGTTAGTTAGACGCCTGTCTTGTGCCCTGCGGGTGTGATTCCTGTAGAAACGCAGCTTAAGGAAAAATGTAATATAGTCTGGTTTACATTTCACGCCCCTGGTTAGTTGGAAGATATTATAATACTGGAAGGTATTATAATAATAGTATTATAATACTGAAATTTACTGACTAATATATTATCTAATTATTTCCAATTATCCTTGTATTTTTTTTTCAAACCTCAAATGGTACACTATCACCTCGGAAATGTTGTTGATATGAATAACCTCAGAAATAAATATCACAAGACAGTTTAAGTCCACAGACTTAAATTCTGTTCACTAATTGATAAGACTATTTTTATATCAGACGTTGTGTACATTTTTGTTATAGAGTTTACAAAAATATTATATCGTTTTGAGTGTGTTCATTTCATCTGACAATTACTTTCATCCAATCAGAAAAATGTCTTATGCGATATGCCAGTCTAAATTTCTATCTTTGAGTTTCATTTGAAATATTTAATAAGATATTGTCAAATTTGTCAAAATATACATACCGTCATACAATGTTCCTTTTGAGAGATTTCACACAATACTCGTCTCGACCACATAACATACATACACATCGTCATATATGCTCTTCTGTTGCTCATACGTGTAACCTTTCCGTCGGTTATAATTTCTCACATACACATCGTCATATATGCTCTTCTGTTTCTCATACTCGTAACCTTTCCGTCAGTTATAATTTCTCACATACACATCGTCATATATGCTCTTCTGTTTCTCATACTTGTAACCTTTCCGTCAGTTATAATTTCTCACATACACATCGTCATATATGCTCTTCTGTTTCTCATACTCGTAACCTTCCCTTCAGTTATAATTTATCACATACACATCGTCATATATGCTCTTCTGTTTCTCATACTTGTAACCTTTCCGTCAGTTATAATTTCTCACATACACATCGTCATATATGCTCTTCTGTTTCTCATACTTGTAACCTTTCCGTCAGTTATAATTTCTCACATACACATCGTCATATATGCTCTTCTGTTTCTCATACGTGTAACCTTTCCGTCAGTCATAATTTCTCCACTTACATTCTTTCAATCTTTTGTTGGTCTACATAATCCTCGTTCTGCATGCATTTTATTCAATTTAATTTGTTTCGGTAGTTTTCTCAACTTATTCTCTTAATGTGGTCAAATCATCTCTAAATGTCTTTCTTAATACTACTTATAACATCCATCTAACAAACAGTTATCCTTTATCCTATCATTTCTTACTCTATCAAACATACTAGATATTATATTCAAGGAACGCATTTATTCTACTCGTATCACACATTTTCAATGTTCAAGCTTTCATATATTACGGTTGACACTAACGCACCACAGTGCACAATAATTAATAACAAATTTAACGCCTAAAAACAACAATTTTAACGCTTCTATTCATTAATGACACACAAACTATTGATCCCGTTTAAGTCAAGGCACACAAACTTACTTCAATAGCCGCTTTGACAGCTCCTTCAGAAGCGAAGCACTCCTCATAAGAGTAGCCCAAGTCCACGAGGCAGGCCCTCTCTAAGAACATATTCTTGAAAGCCACAAACCCCATGCTGAAGGAGACCGTCACGCCGAACCACATAGGCTCGATGGTCATTCCTGCCCATGACCGCTTCCTGTTGTCTTCTTCCGGTTTTAATTCCCTGATGATATGAAATTCTCTTATTAGAATCAATAATTTTAAGATTACCTTTCAATTTATCTGTGATAGATTTTATAAAACGAGAGTATTATAAAATCTATCGATTTTGTAAAACGATGAGTAAGTATTTTTTATAAAACGAGACAGTTGCACATCATAACTCTTTAATGGTGAGAATGATTTATTGAAATGATCCGTGTCTGATTTTGTGGATATTTTAAATGTAGATTGTGAAGTCTGGAGGGTCCTTCTTTAACCTCTTCAGACCTGGCGTTCATTATAATGAACACAGAGTTCATATGCATTTTATTAACAACTTTGTGGTATACTCGTATTTCTGTTTCCAATGATAACAAGTAAAGTGTTGAAGGATACTGTATTATCGATATTAAACGTTTTGGGTGCCATCTATCTAATTTAATACGACATCATGTTGCAATAATACACTCACAAGCAAGAATATTGACGAAGCACGACGACGCTCTACGAAGCCGAAGTTAGCCGATTATGGGCGAAAGTCTCTTTCTTAAGCCCGATGTGCATTACTTACCGCCGGGTACTGTACACACCTCGCGCTTTCGATGTAGTGTTTTACCGTTTAGAGATATTCTACAAAGCCCTCTATGAAACAGTTCTCTCAAGTGTTTTTAATCTAACATCGCAACGTTCGTATTCAAACGCCAGATTAATAAATTATTTCCACACCCTCCATGTATGTGTATGCCAGATTTGGAGCCAAGAAAAATAAAAGAAAAAAATGTGTGTGTGTGTGTGTGCGTGTGCGTGTGTGTATGTGTGTGTGTGTGTGTGTGTGGGTGTGTATTTTATTTATTTATTTATTTATTATTACACATGACAAGAAATATACACAATTTGAGAAAAAACAACAGGTAATTTGATTTGGACATATAATTTTAATGGATCTGGGTTTGTTGCCTTTCATTTGTCGTATCCCCAGTAAACTAGGCTTTTGCCTGTATCTCACTGAGGATATTTAGCATGAAAAAATAAATCGATACTTCTTTCCGATTTTTGATAACACAAAAAAAAAACCGTTGCACGCTCTCATCAACTTGACAAACAGTGACACTCAACTACAACTGGAAACATCTTGCGAAACTCAACTCCTCACACATCATCACTCCAGAAAGACCAAAAATATTCATCCCACAATATACCGCACACAATCATAAGAATAAAAATCAAAACAAATTCAAAACAAAAAAAAAAAGAAGAAAAAAAGAAAAACAGACAGAAACACAAATACAAAAATGTGTGTATGTGTGTGTAGGTGTGAGTGTGTGTGTGACAGATAGTAAATATCCGTCACACATAGCTTAGTTGATAAAACGCCTGTCTTCCAGCCCCGAGGATACTGGCTCGACTCGAAGGGTTATAGTTTAATGTTCACTTAAGGACACTTTATTTGTTTAAAGCTTTCGTAGTTAATTTATTGATTTAAAACAATTGCTTCCAATCAACCATAATTTCATAATTATTATCAGTATTCATTTTCATACCCCCTTAACTTATTAAAGAAAAATTATGTTTAGCAAAAGTACCAAAACTTAAAAATAAGGTATTAGAACGAGAGTTACAAACGATGTGTATTTTCAAAATATACTGTTTCTTTATTTTTTTCTTATTTATCGATAAGGGTTAAGCACGTCTGATAAAGATAGGAAGTCCAGCCAAGTGAATCGCAAAATATATAATGAAGTATGATGCGTTGGTATACAAAGTATTCTGCCATCACCAGATCGGAGATCGGAGGAATATTCCATCACCAGATCTGAAATCGGAGGGACAGCCGATGGTCAGAAAACAAAACTGAATACTTCAAGTAGATATTGAGGACAGTTTGTTTAATTAACACTCGTAATGGAGTTGACGGAACATGGAAATTTCCTCGTTATATTATTTTAAGTCATTGCAGTCTGGCAGCTATTCGGATGTATTGTAACATTATATTTTTACGCTAAAATAAACCAGACTCAGACATTTTGGAGTGTATCCAACATTATCTTTAATATATTTCTGGTTAGCGGGAAGAGATTGCCACATAGTTCAACACATTGTTGTACCTTAGGATAAGTTCTTGCTAATGCCGACGAATTAGTGATACTTCTTATACCAAAAACACTAAAATCGTAAATAGCAAAAAGATAACTTAGTCGTATATAAGACTTGTGTTAACGTACGGTTCCGAATTGATTTCGCACCCTCCATATCCAACGAGTTTGGCCCCTTCTGACGTTCTCCTGTTCCAAAACCTGAAAAAATACTTGGGTTGACAGAGATTTTCAACAAAGTCGACCATTTTGTAAAAGTGACGCGACGGAAAAAAAATGCATAAAATCTAGAAGGTAATGTTCACAAAAAAAAAATATGCATATATAATTACAGTGAAACCTCGATTGGTCGTTTCTCAAATAATCAGTTTCCCGTATGAACTTTTTATTTCATGGTTTGTTTAAAAACAGTTTCATGTGAAGTACATTTTATAGAACATACGTAACACAATCTAGACTAGTGAAGTTTTTATAGAATATAGCATATAAATAAAATCATACTTAGACGAATAAAAAACATCAATCGAGAAATAAGCAAAAAATCCATAAAATTTCTAGAATACAGAGAAATTAAACGTATAAACCAAGAGTATATTCCTAAGTGGTCGATGGTCGACCCCCTCGATAGTTTCAATGAAAAAAAAGGGGGTCAACGACAGCAAAAATAGACCCCCTTACTACTTCTATTTGTTTGTTACTTCAAAATATTTATGATTCCAATAGGTACCTACATTAATTAAGAATATTTGTCAATATTTGTACTTATTTTGAATTTACATATTTATTTCATAAATGTCAAAAAAAAAATTAAAAACTCGGCTCGTATTTTTTTGCTTTAATTTTCTTCGGCACAGATTTCAATATTAAATTTTGCACAAGATAATGCCATAATCCGTAGTCGTTTTATATTTTTCAATCCTTAATTACAAGTGATTAAAATGAAAAGTTTGATATCTAGTGAAATATTTAATATCGAGTACTGTACAAACTTATTAATTTGAGTAAGTAAAGTAAATCACTAGGGGGTCGACGGTTTTAAAAGTTTTTAGTTTGGAAACTCTTGATCTAAACCAAAAGAAAACATAACATTTCAGAATAACTAGGGTTCGACATAAGGCAACTCGCATATGTCGTTCGCCCATCAGGTCAACCAATATGTAACAAAATATTAATATAATCTTCTTTTAAATACAGCAATTGAAATCCCAAATAAGTCCAACCCAAAAAAACAATTTGTACGACCTGGGGTTTTTTTTGCCTAGTATAAATCAGAAAGATGTTTAAAAGGCATTGAGTTGAAAACCAGTCTAGAATCCTTTGTAAAAAAATCTGTGTTCCAACGGGAATCGAGCCCCGGGCTGGGAGACATGCATCTTACCAACTAGGCCACGGAGGTCGTCTAGATTGGTAGATAAATTAATAACAAAACTTGTATTCGCCCTGTCTACTTTGTATAGTTCGTTCGATATAGTTGAACGAATGGGGTGTCGGAAACGTTTTATTTCAAGTATAACCGAGGAATTCACAAAAGCACTAATAATTTTAAACAAAAAACAAGTATCGACTTGATTCTATGAAAAGAAAGAGGAACAACAATCACGGAATCCATTCATACTTTGGCGATTAAGATGCGCCATTATCTTTCCTTGTAAACTTTTCACTGTTTATTTGATATTTAAAATAGACGTTCCAGAACTTTAGTTTACTGAGTGTAGTACAAGTGATGGATAGCTTGTTCGGAGTTTCGGTCCGATGGTAGGACACCTTACTCCTTCATCGGATAAGTTCTGACTGTTAAGATATTTATTGGAAATTGGCAGGATCTTTTTGGGAATCGGGAAAGGATAGGTTTGTGGTAAATGTTTAGATTTTATGAATGATTATGAGAAATTATAAACGATTAAATACATATATAAATATGATGATATATACATAATATTAAATACAACTATACATAAATTTGTGTCGTCACACACTGTTTTATATTGAATGGGTGAGAAAAAAAAAAAAAAAATTTAAAAAAATAATGATGGTGAATAAATTATAAGAATGAATATAGTATATGTAGATAAGTAAATGAGTGGGGAAACGTGTGTGACTTTTATAAATATATTAAGGTGTAGAAAATGTTTATTGAAGGTGAGAAATGCGGTTGCCTATGGGGGTAAACTGTCTGCCGGAGGAATTATCGATGATGGGGTGTTCAGAGTGACAATCGGGGGGTCATTTGGGGGGATGATTAGAGTTAAAGAGGGGGGGGTCGGGGGGATGTTTCGCAATATTGATTTTGGACGAGTGTGTCTGTAACTGGTGTTCGCGTTATAGTTATCTAAGGCTTTTATGACTGGGTTGGGATGACGGGATATAGAGCTGTAGAACCTTTCGGCCAGAGCGCGCATATGTTCGGGGATAGTATGCAGTTTGGTATCTGCGTGGAGTCTTGAATTACGGACGATGTAGGGTGCTTTTAAAATTATGCGGAGGGCTTTGTTTTGAATGATCTGAATGTGATGTAGCGTTGTAAGTAAATTATGTAATTCATATTCAATCTCGTAGTAAGTCTATAATTCATATTCAATCTCGTTGTATCGGACGTGTGCCGTCACCCGTGTGTGTGTGTATGTGATATGAAAAAGACACTGTGTGTAGATCTGTATTATTAAACTTGTATGTTGTAATTCGATGCTATTCTTTGTTCCTGTATTTGCTATATTATGTTATAATTGTATGTAAATATGTATGTGTGTTTGACTCCGATCGCATTTGCAACCGCGCTGGAAATAAATGACTTGCAAAGCGTTGCGATCGGAGTAGGTCCAGGCTCAGTCGGCGTAAGCAAGGCCCAGACCCCGAAAGTTGTTGTATTTCGCGGACAATGGGCGCTTGTGACGGCCGACTGACCATTAATATAGAGGGCCCCACAATTTGTTCACTTCACTTCTCACTTCTGTGTTGAAATATATAATTCTCAGTAATACCGAATTTACCGTGTTTTTACTCGAGACCCGCTACCCTACATCGACTGCCTGAGAGGAATCTCTCCCTGCTCTTCTTCTCCTTCTTCTGCTGGATCTTCGCTACGGAATTCGCTAGCTCGATTCTCTGAGCGCTACGCGGCGACCAACCACCTATCTACAGTCTTTGTACCTGTCCGGTACACTCGTAGTAAGTCTGTAATTCATAGTCAATCTCGTAGTTAGTCTGCAATTCATATTCAATCTCGTAGTAAGTCTGTAATTCATATTCAATCTCGTGGTAAGTCTGTAATTCATATTAAATCTCGTAGTAAGTCTGTAATTCATATTCGATCTCGTAGTAAGTCTGTAATTCATATTCAATCTCGTAGTAAGTCTGTAATTCATATTCAATCTCGTAGTAAGTATGTAATTCATATTCAATCTCGTAGTAAGTCTGTTATTCATATTCAATCTCGTAGTAAGTATGTAATTCATATTCAATCTCGTAGTAAGTATGTAATTCATATTCAATCTCGTAGTAAGTCTGTTATTCATATTCAATCTCGTAGTAAGTCTGTAATTCATTGTCAATCTCGTAGTAAGTCTGTAATTCATAGTCAATCTCGTAGTAAGTCTGTAATTCATATTCAATCTCCGTGAATACTACCATGAAACCAACATATGTGTACATTCATCCTCGTACTTACTTTATTTTCCTGTGCAGAGTTTGATAAGTAAATTGTATGAGAGATGTGAAGAAGATCTGAGAATGAATGCTGCGAAATTCAAAGTTAAGATAGTATAAAAATATGAAAGAAAAAAAATATTGCGATATACACATGTGTATGGATGAGCCATGAAAGAATGGAGGAAGTTGAATTATTCTGCTATTTGGGTAATATTTTTTCAGGCACTAAAATATATGTACTCAAACGGAACAGTATTAAAATCTGCTAGCTAGATGATAGTCCACAATTAAAGAAAAAATATTTGAGAATAGATATAACCGAAGTCATAGGTATCCTTATACTCTCGAACACTAGGCGGAAGAAGTGCATGTGTCGTTCGAGGGGGATAGCACAGTACGGGGTTCGAACCGACGACCTTCCACACGGAAGTTCAGTGCGTTACCGCGCGACCATACACCTCAACTATAGTATTGTAATTTATTTTATCAAACACTGTTTATTTCACTTTATTGTAACGGTATAACCCTACCGATTCCAAGGCTTTCACCTCATCATCAGAGAGCACAAACAAGATTCTTGTTTGTGGTCCCCTGATGAAGAGATGAAAGCCTTGAAACCGGTAGGGTTATACCGTTACAAAAAGTGGAATAAACAGTGTTTGATAAAACAAATTAAAATGTCTTTAAACCTCCAGAATGTTAATGCCTATAAATAATATATCAACAGTAGTATTTTAGTACCAAGTTTGATAAATGGGAGTGAAACGTTGGCGTGGAAAAAGAATGAAAATGCTGTTAAATTGTGTGCAATGAGAAGAATCCGTGACGACCTCCGTGGCCTGGTGGTAAGACACTTGTCTACCGATCCGGAGGTTGCGGGTTCGATCCCCGCTGGAACTCAGATTTTTTTAAATAGGATTCCAGTCTGGTTAACACTTAGGACCTATATAAACATCTTTCTTGTTGGTTGGAAGAGATTGCCACATGGCAATAAACTCGCCAGGTTAAAAAAAAAAAAAAAAAAAAAAGAATACTCGTACATGAGATGAAAATGTATGACAATCCAAAATAAAGTGATTAGGGATGAATATAAACTTTGAAGCTATTGTATTGAGTAAAATGAAAAAAAACACACTAAGATGGTTTGCGTATGTAGAACGAATGAATAAATAAAGACTAAGAAAACAGATATATGTGAGTGGAAGGCGTGTGAGAGAATGACTTCCTTTCACACGGAAAGTATGGTTGGATCAACTGAATTGTATTTTGAAAGAAAGAAAGGTACAAAGTGAAAGAAATGGTAGAAGCTGTTCAGGGTGGCCACTGAAAGACTGAAGGGTTTGGAAAAGTCATAACTTGTTAATTTTCTTTTTTTTTTTTATTTCTTTTTTACAGGTTATAGAGCTTTACTACACCAAAACACTCAGCAGTGCTTGTAGTACGCCATTCGATTTCAACACTTAGCCAGAGATAACAACAACTTTTTTAACAACTTGATAAGGAGTGATGAGGCCCATTTTCATTTAAACGGTGTTATGGCTGAAAGAATTATCGACCCCTATTTCTTTGAAAATGAGGAAGGTCAGCTAGAAATTATCAACAGGGTCCTGTATAGGACAATGCTTGATTTTTTACGCCCAGCGGTCGAAGATAATTAGAAAGTATGGTTCCAACAGGACGGAGCTACTGCGCATACTGCCAGGGCGACGATGGCAGTGTAAGCAGTACAGCGATGTACATCCTTCAGCTTTTTATGGGCCACCCTATATAAAAAGGTGTATGAATGTGGAATAAACGAATTATGTGTGTTGAGAGAAGAAATCTAGCACTCTACTTTCTCTACCCTGTCTGCCTAATCCGACAAGGAAAGGGCGTGAAGTAGGTTTCTAAATTACCAAACTGAACTCCACGATGCTTCGCACATACACGTAGGCGCAATATAAACGTTTTGACAAATCTGAGAACGGTTGCATATCCGCATTATAAAACTATTTGTTGACCCTATCGGCTATATGATATAGTCAATATAATTCAAACAAATTTCACAAAAAATGAGCAGGTCATCTTCTACATCGTGGTCAACAGTGTAAAGTGACACAAGGAGTGATAAAATGAGCAGGTCATCTTCTACACGTAGTGGTCAACAGTGTAAAGCGACACAAGGAGTGATAAAATGAGCAGGTCATCTTCTACACATAGTGGTCAACAGTGTAAAGCGACACAAGGAGTGATAAAATGAGCAGGTCATCTTCTACATAGTGGTCGACAGTGTAAAGCGACACAAGGAGTGATAAAATGAGCAGGTCATCTTCTACATAGTGGTCGACAGTGTAAAGCGACACAAGGAGTGATAAAATGAGCAGGTCATCTTCTACATAGTGGTCAACAGTGTAAAGCGACACAAGAAGTGATAAAATGAGCAGGTCATCTTCTACACAGTGGTCAACAGTGTAAAGCGACACAAGGAGTGATAAAATCATTTGATTCGTATTTTATGTTATGGTATTTTCATATGTTATTTTACGAGTATAACATAGTATAAATATTAAATTCTAACGATTGCTAATACGTACGAATCACTGCCACTTGCGATATGCAAAAATTCTTAAATCATAACCAAGAAATCAAGAATAAGATGTTGGTAGATAAAAGTTGAGTTAACATACGCATATCCAGGTCCATAGTTAACAACATATGGACCTGGATAGAAACGCTAGAGAAACCTTAATATTTTCGAAAGAAATGCCTTTCTTTCTGAAGAAGAGGAATTTTTAGAACTGTAAATGAGAGCGAAATTTTGGCGTAGATGCTTTAACGATAAGGGGTATAAGCTCTTCAAAGAACCTTGAGTCTCCTAATTGACTAAGGCTTCAATGGTTAGGACGCGGAAGGATAATGTCTCTCAATGCGCCTCCTGAAGAAATCAGGAAATAGTCGAAAGGCGAGGTTGAAATGGGACAGAAACGTCTCTAGGAACGTATCGGTGCTCGCAACAGGCAAAAGGAACTAGCAACTATAATAGTTGTGTAGTATTGATCGATAAAAATTATTTTTAGAGTAGGCAAAGATCCAACTGGTTCAATTGCGAGCAGTATTTCTCCCAATTGATCATTTTGTTGTGTGAAAGCTGCTCTTAGTAGACGATTTTCTTCAAATCCCACCAAATACACAGCACGATTTTTTTTCCGTTGAAGACCTATTTTTGAAGTGGTCAAAAGTGATTCATCGTGCCCCACGACCTCTTCCCGTCACAATTCGTTTAAAAATTAGTTTATTTTTGTTACATTTTTTTTTTAAAAAGATTTTCATATTTTTCATCAACTGTACAATCTACCTTATAAAATTATTTAAACAGAAGATAGTAAGTACTTCATTTACAATATTTACAAAATAATCCTATAATTAAAAAAGAAATAGTTTACTATTTGGCACCAGATAAAAAACACATCAACGTAATAAAAAAATCAAAAGATTACGTAAGTTAGTAAGTACACAAGTCAAAATGATACGCAGTTGATTATACGAAACTTGACCGTTTCGAGTCAACTGCCGGCACCTCACCAAACCAATTCGTGGTGAGGTGCCGGCAGCTGCAATAGTCATGCGAAAAGGCAATACTTAATGCGAAAAGAATAGTACAGTACAAAGTTAATACTTTATTTATTCTGCAATCAGCCTACTCTAATAGTTCAACAGTTTATCGTAAAATATATCGGCAATCTTAGCAAATTGATTTCCCAAAAGATGCATTTTATAATTAGGAGAACTTTGTTTGTAATAAGAGGTGCCTTTATTTATATTAGAAAATATCCCTATGTCGAGTATATACTGAAGAAACTCTTATATAGAAAAAGCTAAGCGATTCGTTTTTTTTCTGTCAATCGCTTACAAATACCCGATCCATATTTTTTTTCATTCAAACTGTGTGGTACTTAAACATCGAATCGATTTATATAACCAAGCATTAACAAAAAATACTAGTGGATAGTGGTTTTCGATACTTTCAGTATCTCGGCAATCAATCATATCGTAGAACGCTGATTATTTTTTAATTTCAATCAAACCTTGATTTGGTCGACGTCAATGGTAATTGGCCTAACATAGTGGACACCATCTTCGAGTTCCGTATCATTTAATGGATATATTAAACCACATTTGACACGCATACATTCTGTCTCTTTATTTAAGATATCAACAAATGTCTAAGAACTCTGCTTATTTAGCAAATCTTTTTCACTCTCGCCAAGGTAAAACCGCATCCCACAAAATAATTACGTAAATTCAAATGGCGTGATAAAAAATGCCTGCAATTCGCTACTTAACAAGGGATTAATTTTCACACAACTCATAAATCAAGTGGTGTGGCAAAACAGAAAAGAAAATATCACTTATATTCGTGAATTAAGATAAGAAATATAGTTTCAATTACGAAGATGGACAAATATGCATGAATATGCAGAATATGTGAATACTCAAAAATGACATATACAGTTTTATTTGTACATACGAGAACTATAGTATATGAAAAAAACGGATGCGTGAGACTCTCGCGCGGTAGAAGTGAAACTTCTTAGTTCTTAGGAAAAGTTGATTTTATGCATTGCTTTTTTCCATTTGTTAACGATTTTATTTTTTTTTTTTAAATTAAATTCTATTGTAATATATTGTAATACGCAAGCATTTATTGGTTGACTTATGCTACGCATACACACAGTACACACGGCGCATGTGCATAGCGTGTCCATGATGTATGATGGATTTAAGTTAAAAATTGATTTAAATTAAAAATAATTAAATAATTCATTTAATTTTATTTTTTAATTAATTTAATTTTAATTTCAAATTTATTTAATTTTTGTTTAATTATATTTAATTTTAATTAATTTTATTTTTAATTTATTTATTTAATTACATATTTAATTTTATTTAACTTAATTTTATTTGATTTTAATTTTATTTTATTTAAATCCATTTAATTTTATTTTTTTCATATTTTTTTTTTCTTTTATTTTTAAATTTATTTAATTTTATTTGAATTTATTTGATTTAACTTTATTTAATTTTAATTTCATTCTTTCACTCAAAATAGATGAAGCGTTTCACTTTTCGTGACGTTCAATGTAATTTGCCCTATCGCGCCTATAGAAGTTTCACTACAAAAAGTTTCATTTCACGATTCCCTGCTTTTTAGAAAATTTGTTTTATTTATATATTTATTTATGTTAATTGATAGCTTCTGTATTTTTATTTTATTAAACACAGTATATCCTGATGAGTCATGTAGCAATGAATTTCAACCAACCAGAAAGATGTCAAAGAGGTCTTAATTAAAACCTGATTCTTCTCCTTTCATACCATCTTATCCCATACATTTGGGGTCAGTTTTTCTGGTCCTAAGGCGCTATGACTTTTGATCTTGGTTAGTCGCGTCATCCACATTTTAACTCCTTTCATTTTACACTGTTGATAACTATATGCCACTAAAATTCAAAACTTTCCGGCCACATTGTTTCTTTATATTCTGAAAAGTAAAAAAATTAATATCGCGCGATCGCCAAGTTTTTTTCGCAAATACGGAAAAGTCCTATAGAAATTAAATGACCTCAGCATCAAAACGTCTTATGGATGTTGTGTACGAAAAATCTTCTCCGTCATATTCCACAGCGAAATATTAAGCTAAAAAGTTTCAATTCAACAGATAATATTACATATTGAGGATGACCTTCGTCAAGGCAGACAAGCAGAGCAGAAGCAAAATATTCTATCAATGATGTTGAAATGTGTTGTGATGTGTTCTATCAAGACCTATGTATGGAGTATCTTGATGTACGGCTGCGAGACATGGTGCCTATCCGAAAGAGATAGACGAAGACTAGAGGCTTTTGAGATGTGGTCCTATAGAAGACTATTAGGAATTTCCTGGAGAGACCGCATCACAAATGAAGAGGTTCTCCAACGAATCGAAGGAGGAAGGCACCTGCTCAGGATCCTGTCCGAAAGGCGTGCAAGATGGATCGGTCATATAATACGACAAGAGGGCCTCTTGCATGCCATAATGGAGGGCATGACCGAGGGGACAAACTCTAGGGGACGCCCACGCCGAGAGTACCTGGAGGACCTGTTGGTGGACGTGCGCTGCTCAACATACACAGACTTAAAAAGAGCCGCACAGGACAGGGGGGAATGGAGGAGAAGAGTTCAAATTGCTGCAAACCAGTCTTAGGACTGCAACCACGGAACGATGTTGAAAAAAATATTCATTTTCTAAATATGCATTACTCGAGAGGGTGACTACACGGGTATATTAAAAATATTTTGTTTTATTTTAGCACCTTTGTTATATCCTTGGGTCGCAAACTTTTGAGCCTTACTACGTAGAAGGTGGTCATATTGTATACCTTAGATATCATTTGTTTAAATACTTAAAAGTATGCATGCTAAACACATGGTCCGTGACCGCCAAGATCGAATATAACTAACATATCTATAAAATGCAATCAAAAAATATTTTTATGTTCAATTCCTTTTTCCTTGATTTATGTGATTTTACGAGTGCTTTCTTGTGTCTACACATTAGCAATGTAAATTGAATCTTTCTGATTTGAATGTTCTTTTTTTTGAGTAATGTGATTCAGTGAGATTTAATATGTCTTCTTTTTAAGTGTGATTGTTCGATATATATTTCTCCATTTTTTGTGTTTGTTTTGTGGCATACATCTTGTTAGGCGTGGGAGTGCTTTATTTCATTAAAAAAATAAAAAGTTCAAAGAAAAAAAAAAAAAGTTGAAAAAAGTAATAATTACTTATCTTGAAATGAATAAATTTATTTTGATTTTCCTTTTTTATTTATTTTAATAAACATGAGGTCCTTGTGCAAAATACCTCTTTTTAAGTACATTTTTAACATAAATCGAATGGATTGAACACTCACTGTATTGTATTACATTTGGGCCAAGCGACCAGAAAGACATTAAAAGGGCTAACGTGTATATATGTACACAGACTGGGACCCAACCTTTTTCTAATACTGAAAACATGCGGCCCTCGAGTTAATGAAAAATAGCTTAAGTGATCCGTAGTATAAAACAAGTTTAAAGTGCTCTTTTTAGAGGTATAATTTTCTCTGCATTTGTGTAACGTAAAAACCTCTATAATATCCCAAGTCAGATTTCTTCCCTTTACACTGGGATAGTGATCGATCGACAAGTCCTTAAGATAGCATAATATATCATATTATGATTTATTGGGTGTTAACATAAGTTGTGTCCGTTTTTTTTTTCAAATTTAAAAATGAGCATCAAAAGTAAAACAAAATGATAAAAGTTATACGGTATTCGAAAGAAAAATTTCTGCTCTACAAGATATTGTTTTTGCTTTTACGTTACATATATTATTTTATTTGATTACAAGCCTTCAAAATGGAATGTCAAGTAGACGAAAGTGAGCATTTTCGACACTTCCTTCTGTTCGCGTTCAATCGAAGGAATAAAGCTGTCAAAGCTGCTCGCGATATTTGCAAAGTGTACGATGAAGATGCAATGAATGAAAGTACAGCTCGTCGATGGTTTTTGCGTTTCAATGACGGTAATTTCAACCTGAAAGACATGGAGCGTTCCGGACGACCAGTGGACTTCGATGAAGACCGCTTAAACCATGAAGATCCCCTTCAAACCACCGTAGAATTGTCTGAGCAGATAAATTGTAGTCACATGACTGTATACCGCCATCTTTAATCCATGGGAAAAGTCCAGAAGTTCGGCGCTTAGGTTCCACATGTTTTGAGTGAAAACAAAAAAAATCAACATTCGACAATTGATTTTTGTTGTTTCCACAATTTTTTTGTTGATTTTTGTTGTGTTACCGTCTTTGAAACGCAAAAAACCACCGACGAGCTGTCTTTTCATTTATAGCATCCTCACCGCAAAATCGCGTGCAGCTTTGGCAGTTTTATTCCCTCGATTGAACACGAACAGAAGGAGATGTCGAAAATGCTCACTTTCGTCTATTTGCCTTTCCATTTTGAAGGCTTGTAATCAAATAAAATAATATATGTAACGTAAAAGCAAACACAATATCTTGTAGAGCAGAAAATTTTCTTTCGAATGACGTATAACATTTACCATTTTGTTTTACTTTTGGTGCTCAATTTTAAATTTGAAAAAAAAAACGGACACAACTTATGTTTACACCTAATACTTTTTTATTTATATGAATTAATTCAAACTTACATTTACTCGTATTTATTTTTCTCTTGTATTGCAGTGTTTTTGCAATCAATAAATGAGATTATTATTATTATAATTATTATTTATTTATTAGGGTGTTCCCTTCAAAATACCCGTCAAATGACACATAGCCTTAATTACGGCTGTTCACAAGTTGCATCCGTATATTTGCCAGAAAAGTCTTAATTCCGATGTATTTTTATAAAACAGTCAAAACTAAACTATCCCCGTTCGACATTGACTTTATTTTAAAATATCAATAAATCATTCACAATAAAAATAAACAGTTTTTTCACTTTTTACACTTTTGTCATTGAATAAACTACACAAAAAAAATCAAGAAAACTCTTTTATCGTTTAACATTGTCATGCCTTGACATTAATTTAATTCAACAACTTCACCGCACCACAAACAAACTAAATCTAGATATATTAGACTATCACTAACTCGTTTCTTCCACAAATCGTCTTCTATTTTATGACCGTATAATAAAAACACTATTTTTATAACCTGTAATAAAGTCACTCAAAGTATAAAATCACTTACGAATATAAAGCATTAAATCACAGTTTACTTGTACTTGATGAACTTACTTATTCTCCCCCTCAATGCACGGGGTTTTCTCTTGAATTGTCTCGATGTCTACCACATCCATGGCTGTAGACTGTACTGGCCTCTCTCGTAACAGTCTACTTTGACAAATGCTTGAGCTCAAAGATAACTCACAATCACAAATCTTTCTTACAATATTTGTCTAAATTCAGGGCAATTAGCGTATCTTACCTTTTTCTTACACTTTTCCAGAGATCGAGGACTTGAAGTTCTCGTGCCCAAAGGATTCCATTTGAAACTACAATTCGTGTACTTATCTCAAAATTATATACACTATCTGTCTAATGGGAAAAGTGACTGACGAGAAATGAAATACAAGACATTGTTTATTTTTGGTTTACATTACCTTTAATTCTTTTTTTTTATTGAATAAAGTAAAAATATGGCACAAATATTTGCCAAGGCTATACCTATATAACATACAAATTTATTACTTAACTAATCTTAAATATGTTATATAATTGATGAACTTACTTAATTTGATTTTCCTACATGTCATTTTATTTTTATTTTTATAATCTTAATATATGATTTCTTAGAAATAATTAACATCTACATACTACTTATAACTAGATAACAATTCTTACAACTATTTTTTTTTAGCAAGAACAAGTCCATTCGTTCAGGCTACTTGTATTCCATCGCACTCACTCAGACCTTGGTCCTCCCAGCGAATACTGTAGGTAGACTAGTCAGGCAATAGATAATGCTTCGGGAGCCTGTGCTTATAATGGAAGGGTAGATCGGATTTACTATCGTAAGCTCCAAGGGTAGCGACTTAGGGATTGCTGTGATTTTGTTGACTTTTATAGAACTTCACGGTCCAAGCGAGGGTGTGGTTTCAGCTCGCTGTTCGGCGTGAAGTCGGAAAAGGTTTGTTCTGGGATGGGTGTTGAAAAAGATTTTGAATGCCTTGTTCTGCACTCGTTGGAGTTTCAGGTGATCTGTGTTGCTCAAACTACCCCAAACGAATGCAGCATAAGACGAATAAGGGTTTCATAGACATTTTATTCAAAATACACTTCTTGTGAGTCAATACAATACTGGAAGCGGTTGTAAAATTTTCTGAAGCGCTCCTGAAACTCATTCTTCGGAGTTGCCTTCAAAAATCGCAGTCGAAGCTTTCTGGATGTCTGAAATAATCGAAACGCTTTCTTTTCATCGCCAATTTCAGTTTCGGGAATAGCCAAAAATCGCATGGAGCCAAATCAGGCGAATACGGGGCGTTATTGATACTTTTTTGGCCAATAAATTGCGTACAATCTTCCTATTATGCGTTGGTAAATTGTCGTGCAACAAAGACCATGCCCCTTGTTCTTGGTATTCGGGTCGAACTCGAAGAATCCTGACCCATAAACGATTCAAAACACCCAAGTACACATCGGCGTTCACCATTTGACCTTCTGTCGTGAATCCCTTGTGGATAATTCCTCTGGAATCAAAGAAAACGGTGAGCAGAGTTTTGATTCGACTCTTCTGCATGCGCATGTATTTCGGTTTCGGAGATTATAGACCCTCCATTCCAAGCTCTGGTACTTTGTAAGTGGCTCATATTGAAAGCACCATGTTTTATCACCTGTTACAATGCTTGACGTAAAGGCTGGATTCATTTCAGCCGTTCTTTCCGTGTCTCTGCAGTGTTCCACTCTGCAAACTTTTTGATCGTCAGTCAGTACACACCTTTCGTTGGCCCAAATTTTCCGTTAAAATGAGATGGACAGTGGATTTAGGAACTCAAGTGAAGTCCTCGATGAGCCTAGTAGACGTACAACGATAATTTTGAAACTTTTCAGTCACTTTTTGATCATTTTCTTCAATTCGAACTATCAATGATGATCCAGGCCATTGGTCATCTCTGCCATCATGAAATCTTGCATACCACTTTAAAACATTCTTACGTCTCATTGCTTCACTACCATAAACAGGAAAGAAAAATAAAAAATGTAAAATTTTAAATGACCGTTAATCTCCAAGGGGTAACATGAAAAATAAAATATATATGCACGTATAATGCCGTTTAACCTGTTCACCGCGTTAAAAATCAAATTCCACGAATCCTGTGCGCGGCACAATTTCAGCGTTTTTTAATTTCTAAGTTTAAACACATATTTTGTTTAGAACCACTGATATTTGATTACAACACCAAGTAAACATGACACTTAAGTAATTTTCTGTTAATAAATAATAGTCATTACTCTTAAGGAGACTCATTAAATAAAGGAGATAAACTTAACATTACGTAAAATAAACAAAGGAATGCTACGATCAAATCAATGCTTCATGACACTCACCCAATCAAATGCATATAGCACTAGTAATGTTTATTTACGTAAGAGAGACTTAGTAATGTTTATTTACGTAAGAGAGACTCATCGCAGGACTCGATCCACGCGACAGGTCGTTAATGCTGGAAATATTGAGAAACCAAAAAAATTCTGCGCTCTGTTTATTCAACAATATCTCATAAACTAATATATTATTTGACAAGGTTTTCAGAGATGTCGCTATAATAAAGATTATTTTAAATTTTAGTTCAATTTTTATTCCGGTTTTGTGTCATTTTTTTTAAGTATTTGTGATTTGAAACTTGGATTGTCGTCAGATCACAGGCGTTTGTGCTCCCCGCGGGGAACACGTTAAAGAGCAAATTCTCCTCAAATGTGCTCTTATTTGAGATTCGAACTCACTATTATGACAGATAAAAAATATTAAAAAAAAAGTGGAGTGTAAAGTTAGGAAGGCAAGGTAGTTGTTACACATGAAAGTGGAGTGTAAGGTTAGGAAGGTAAGGTAGTTGTTACACATGAAAGTCATGGATAAGAAGGCTTAAGACAATGTTGTCTCCCGGCTTCGACTTTCGACATGTTTTATCACAGATATGTTGAGAAATATGACACGAAAGAATGCATGAAAAGGTTCTCATCTTCCCAGAGTACCGGGTATACTTACCTATATAATGTTATCACGTACAGCCGAATAATATACGGCCAACCAATAAATTCGAGGCATATCTACTTAACTCGCTTAAGTCAACTTTGTTCAAATTATTTGTCAAGCAGCTTAACTACTACAGGTTCTGTTTATGCGATAGAGAAAACCACATCCGACATGAATATTTTTTTGGTTGTTGTGATTTAAAATAGAAAACTGTTTTATCAGAATGACAAGCATTTCATGATATTGTTGTTTGAAACATTTAAACTTTCCACTCTGCCCCTATTAAGGCAAAGATATGTCAGAATGATAAGCATTTTCCATTATTATTGTTGTTAAAAACATTTTAACTTTCTGCTCTGTCCCTATAAAGACCAATACATGCCAGAATGACAAGCATTTTCCATTATTATTGTTGTTTGAAACATTTAAACTTTCCACTCTGCCCCTATTAAGGCAAAGATATGTCAGAATGACAAGCATTTCATGATATTGTTGTTTGAAACATTTAAACTTTCCACTCTGCCCCTATTAAGGCAAAGATATGCCAGAATGATAAGCATTTTCCATTATTATTGTTGTTGAAAACATTTTAACTTTCTGCTCTGTCCCTATAAAGACAAATATATGTCAAAATGACAAGCATTTTCTAGTATTATTGTTGTTAAAAACATTTAAACTTTCTGCTCTGTCCCTATAAAGACAAATATATGCCAGAATGGCAAGCATTTTCTATTATTATTGTTGTTAAAAACATTGAAACTTTCTGCTCTGTCCCTATAAAGACAAATATATGCCAGAATGACAAGCATTTTCTATTATTATTGTTGTTAAAAACATTCAAACTTTCTGCTCTGTCCCTATAAAAACAAATATATGCCAGAATGACAAGCATTTTTTATCATTATTGTTGTTAAAAACATTTAAACTTTCTGCTCTGTCCCTATAAAAACAAATATATGCCAGAATGACAAGCATTTTCTATTATTATTGTTGTCAAAAACATTTAAACTTTCTGCTCTCTCCCTATAAAGACGAATATATGCCAGAATGACAAGCATTTTCTATTAATGTTGTTGTTAAAAACATTTAAACTTTCTGCTCTGTCCCAATAAAGACAAATATTATATATGCCAGAATGACAAGCATTTTCTATTATTATTGTTGTTAAAAACATTTAAAATTTCTGCTCTGTCCCTATAAAGACAAATATATGCCAGAATGACAAGCATTTTCTATTATGATTGTTGTTAAAAACATTTAAACTTTCTGCTCTCTCCCTATAAAGACGAATAATGCCAGAATGACAAGCATTTTCTATTAATGTTGTTGTTAAAAACATTTAAACTTTCTGCTCTGTCCCTATAAAGACAAATATATACCAGAATGACAAGCATTTTCCAATATTATTGTTGTTAAAAACATTTAAACTTTCTTCTCTGTCCCTATAAATACAAGTGTATGCCAGAATGACAAGCATTTTCTATTATTATTGTTGTTAAAAACATTTAAACTTTCTGCTCTGTCCCTATAAAGACAAATATATACCAGAATGACAAGCATTTTCCAATATTATTGTTGTTAAAAACATTTAAACTTTCTGCTCTGTCCCTATAAATACAAGTATATGCCAGAATGACAAGCATTTTCTATTATTATTGTTGTTAAAAACATTTAAACTTTCTGCTCTCTCCCTTATATAGAAAAAGATACATCAGAATGATAAGCATTTTATAATAAGAATGTTTGTTTTACATTTAAATGTTCTACTCTGTTCCCTATATAGACAAAGATACGTCAGAATGACAAACACATTAAAATATTATTGTTGTTTGAAACATTTCAACTTTCTACTCTGCCCCCTTTATAGAAAAAGATACATCAGAATGACAAGCATTTTCCATTATTATTGTTGTTAAAAACATTTAAACTTTCTGCTCTGTCCCTATAAAGACCAAACTATGCCAGAATGACAAGCATTTTCTATTATTATTGTTGTTAAAAACATTTAAACTCTCTACTCTGTCCCTATAAAGACAAATATATGCCAGAATGACAAGCATTTTCCATTATTATGGTTGTTAAAAACATTTAAACTTTCTGCTCTGTCCCTATAAAGACAAAACTATGCCAGAATGACAAGTATTTTCTATTATTATTGTTGTTAAAAACATTAAAACTTTCTGCTCTGTCCCTATAAAGACAAATATATGCCAGAATGACAAGCATTTTCTATTATTATTGTTGTTAAAAACATTTAAACTTTCTACTCTGTCCCCTATATAGAAAAAGATACATCTGAATGATAAGCATTTTAAAATAAGAATGTTTGTTTTACATTTAAATGTTCTACTCTGTTCCCTATATAGACAAAGATACGTCAGAATGACAAACACATTAAAATATTATTGTTGTTTGAAACATTTCAACTTTCTACTCTGCCCCCTTTATAGAAAAGATACATCAGAATGATAAACAATTCCAAGTATTATTGTGGTTTAAAACGTTTAAGCTTTCTACCTAGCTTACTGTATAGAAAATATACATCAGAATGAGGAATATTTTCTGATATAATATAATAGTTCTTTAAAACTTTTAATCTTTCAACGTGACAGAAGAATAATAGATGCAGGCAGGCGTTACATAAGCCAACGTGTTGAACGTACTGACAAATATATTATTGAGTTAAAATCGTGATAAATTTCAAAGTTCATTAACTTTCTTATCTACTATACTCAAACGAAGCCACGAGCTATCATAGTTATAATGATAATAAATGATTTAATGAATGAATGTCTATTACCCGTAACGAGTATTATAAAAGACAATAAGAAATGGGGATAGTGATACTTGTCACCAGTGTTATCAGAGTTGATTATTTAAATCAATTTGTGATAGAGATATCCTGTTGCACATAGGGCAAGGAGCTCTTGTACATGTAACTTATCAGCGTCTCCTTTCTCTATTGGGCCCCTGATATCTAAGAATAGTTTTTAGCTTTTTAGCTCGATCAGCTGTTATTACTTGTGAATACGGGTTGGATGCTGACTGAGAGCACACAAAGCACAGTGGTCAGTGCAAGAAATATATTGTATGAAGTCCACCGAATCATAAATACTGAGCTCAACTCGAAGGATGCCAACTTGAAGAGTATTTGTTTAATATTTTTAATACATATAATTTTTCTGTTGGGTTAGGTAGAGAGGACATAACGCCATATTTTACCATCTCGACACAAATCACAAAGTGAAACGATTGTCTTCCTTTAAGATTCATGAAACATTAGCCTTATGTTCATACCGCATAAGGTGGTTTTACCAACCCATAAAACAAACAACAACCCAAAGACTTGATTAATACGAACACAATATTTTTTCCAACATACTTTATTTTGTCGTCATAATTTATGAAAACATTTAGGAAATACGACAATAAATTAACTAAAATAATTTGACCTTTACCACAATACCCAATAAACTTATACCTAATAAAGTATATATTATGTTTTAGTGGCTCATTGACATTGTTTCTTATCGCGACATCTATCGATAAACACGAGACAACTTTCTAGACAATATATTATTAATAGTCGCTCTATTACCTGAAACCTATTATCACAAAGGTAAACAAAAACTACTATTATACATTATCTGACTTTATCGTGTCACTTATTGTATTATATGATACATTATCGTTCATTTAGCTTGAGGCATAATCAATGGAATTTTATATCGATAGGTTTCTGAGACAAATAAGTTATTAACAATCTACTGCTTCTGAGATCATCATTATCATATCGTATGGGTCATGACTGAGCATCGTGACTTCCAAGATAGCCCTTGAGGATTCCTATCCATCCATCCTTGACTTCCGTGAAGAAAGTCGCCGGTTCGAGCCCATGATGTGCTATTTAGGTATCGCCACACAGGTAGGAGCCTCGCTTGATGCTTAGAGCTACGCTGCGAGTTAGGCGACATATCCTAGCGAACCAACGCACCGCATACTATCGCAATGGCCACACTGCATGACGATTAGTCACCGAGGGAATCTTCTAGCGAACAGACGTATTAGTTAATTTTATTGTGTCACCGTGACTTTACAAGTGGCGGAAGTTTTAATAACAGCTGTGTACGAGTATAAAAGGGGGCCTTTGTGGAACCCATCGAACAAATTATAGAAAAATGTACCTGTAATAAAATCACTTTGGAATGAAGTTGCACGGAAAGTAAATAAAGATGGTAAGTTATAATGAAATTGGTTAGTTTTGAGAGTGACATCGTGTGTTGACTCAACCGCTCCCAACTGTCAAATGAATTTGTGCGTTGCACTTTAGTGTAGCCAGGCATGAAGTCACCTAGTATATGAGTCACGTAAAGTCTAGATTAGCACCTAACGAAGCATTTTGGTGTGGCCTCGGCCTAACACTAAATGGTAGACTATTCCGAGCCACAGGACAGGCAGTGGCAAAAGCTCTATCATAATACCCCGCCCTATTTGATCGATTAGAAACATAAAATGCATTAGATGAAGAAGAAATTTACTTTAAATTTCTTCCCTTTTCCGAAAGGAACATCTCCCAGACACAGATTGCAAAAAACACAATGACGACATCCCATTAAGGGACTTGAAAACAATGAGACAAAGTTTGAAATCGATCAGTGAGATACAGGCAAAAGCCTAGTTTACTGGGAACACGACAAATGAAAGGCAACAAACCCAGATCCATTAAAATTGTGTGTCCAAATTTAATTGCCTGTTGTTTATTCGAAAATTGTGTATATTTCTTGTCATGTGTTAAATAAATATGTTCGTGACACTTGAACCAGTGTAGATTTTATAGAAACGGACTAATGTGACAATATTTATGACTACCATATATCAGCCTAGCAGTTGTACTGAAAACAGACTAGAGTCTAGAAATTTGCGAATAATACAATACAACTTTTGTCAAACGATAAATACAGATGTTAAACCAGTCCGGATATGCATATATATATATTGGGTGTTACTCGTAACATAAGTTGTGTCCGTTTTTTTTTCAAATTTAAAAATGAGTACCAAAAGTAAAACAAAATGGTTAAAGTTATACATATGTCATTCGAAAGAAAATGTTCTGCTCTACAAGACATTGTGTTTGCTTTTACGTTACATATATTATTTTATTTGATTACAAATATTCAAAATGGAATGTCAAGTAGACGAAAGTGAGCATTTCCAGAAGTTCGGCGCTTGGGTTCCACATGTTTTGAGTGAAAACAACAAAAATCAACGTTCGACAATTGATTTTTGTTGTTTCCACTCATTTTTGTTGATTTTTGTTGTTTTACCGTCTTTGAAACGCAAAAACCCTCGACTAACTGTCCTTATATTCATAGCATATTCACCGTACACTTCTCAAATATCGCGAGCAGCTTTGGCAGCTTTATTCCTTCGATTGAACGCGAACAGAAGGAGGCGTAGAAAATGTTCGCTTTCGTCTACTTGACATTCCATTTTTAAGGCTTGTAATCAAATAAAATAATATATGTAACGTAAAAGCAAACACAATATCTTGTAGAGCAGAACATTTTCTTTCGAATGACGTATAACTTTTATCATTTTGTTTTACTTTTGGTACTCATTTTTAAATTTGAAAAAAACGGACGCAACTTATGTTAACACCTTATATATCAACCGATAATCCAACACGAGATGCCTGGTTGCTAGTCAAAATGTGTTTCACTGGGCCACATCGCCAACGAAATAGCTATATGTTTGATTTATGGTCGAAATATGTTTTTCGAGAAAAAAATTAAACTAAAGAATCATTAATTTCTTGGAAAATAGAATAAACAAAACAATTCTCTTCTCACAATCAAAAGAACGATGGTTAATCTGATTTCATTATATTATATAAATGAACACGCTATGAACTGTTTTGTCTCTAATAGCAATCCAATATTCCACAGACGATCACCCGTTCGCGTGCCCATAGCGGCAGCCTCCTGTCCATTGTTTCCGCTTCACACGGGAATAAGATAAACATTAAATGACCTATTTCAGAAAAAATAAATAAATCAGAATTTTCTTTATTTTTTTAACATTTTCATCCAATAACATCTAACGGATTTATACTTTTAAAGCAATTTTTTCCAACCAGCTTTTGTTATTCAACCAAGCATAATTATTATTGATATCCGTGACAATGTATTTAACAAAGTACGAGGTATTTAACAATGTATTTAACAAAGTACGAAGGAACTGCTCGCCTCGTTTAAATGGGATGTCCTGAACCATCCCGCGCATTCCCCTGACCTAGCACCTTCAGATTACTATCTCTTTACCTCCCTGAAGCTGCACATGGGTGGAAAAAGGTTTTCAACCGACGAGGAGGTAAAGGAGGAGGTGGAGAAGTGAACGGAGGGGTTGGCGGGAAACTACTTCGAGGAAGGCATCAAAAAGTTGATACCCCGCTTCACCACCTGCATTGAGAGGAATGGCGACTATGTCGAAAAATAGCTTACATATGTACCTTGCTAACCACGTAATTTTTTTTTTTTTAATAAAAAAATTGTAACCTACAAAAATTCAGTACACTTACTTTCTGGATATGCCTCGTACATGAATTCCTATTGCACCTCTCAACATATCTGAATGGATGATGAAGACATGTGGAAAAGCGTGGCCGGAAGACAGTCATCGGTTCCAGTAAACGAGCCTTTGAGTTTTAAAACCAGTGCAGTAGGCAAGGAACTCGCAGTTTGTTATCGCACGTATTTTCAATACTAACGCGTGTGAAGAAGCAAAAACACTCGTACAAGTTTAGTGCCCGGGAATATTGTTATCAGAAGATCTCTCTTACTAGACTGGTACCTTTTTTATTTATTTTTTTGTGTAAGTACCATCGAGAATTGAACCCGAAACCCCCGGGGGAAAGTCCGGCATCTTACGAACTATGTTTAATTAAAGATAAATCTCAAGGGTAAGTATGGAAATCGACTGAGAGTTAAGGCCAAGGAATATTTTAAGATAATTACTACTTGTAATTTATTTTATAAAACACTGTTTATTCCTCTTTTTGTAACAGTATAACCCTACCGGTTTCAAAGCTTTCACCTCATCATCAGGAGAGCACAAACAAGACTGATTTCAGTTCGAATTGGTACCGACATACACGTTTCTAACGGCAAACATTCGGGATGGGGACTGTGACTAGAGGGAGGGAGGAGAAAGCCTCGGCGAGCAGCGGCGAGATTCTTGGAATATATGTGTTTGCCAGATATTCACCCCGATGCACTGACTTAGAAATTTCTAGGGCCTCTAATGTGTCCAATTTATTTCCGTTACTACTGATATGTAAGAATTTGGCATCATCGATAGAAAAAGTATGGTTTTCACGATGACAATGATTAGCCATTTCAGAATAAATTAGAGGATTTGTTAAGGCGGATTTGTATTAACGAAATCTCTTTTCAAATGATCCTTTGAAAAGAGAATTCAAAAACACATATATTCCAAGAATCTCGCCAAGGTTGTCTCTTCCCTCCCTCTGCCCACAGTTCCCATTCCCGAATGTTTACCATTAGAAGCGTGTATGTCGGTACCAGTTCGAACAGAATTCAGTCTTGTTTGTACTCCCCTGATGATGAGGGGAAAACCTTGAAACCGATAGAGTTGTACCGTTACAAAAAGTGGAATAAACAGTGTTTGATAAAACAAATTACAATGTTTTTAAACCTCCACAATGTTAATGACCTAACTATAAACAATATAATTACTACTTTTATATATTACTTAACTATTCTTATTCATATTACTAAACACATTACCTTAAGTTCACATTCATCACTAATCACTTCGTCCCTTTTTCTGTCACATATTACTTACCACCCATGTGTTCTTCTCAGTGCGTGTATTTCTACAGGTTCTTTTCAGTATTTTTTCACTTCCACGTTTCACTCCCATACGATATAGTTGGTACTAAAATTATGTTGTGGGCTATCATGCTAGCCAATTTTGATACTGTCCGGTTAAAGTATATTTGTTTAAATACCCTTTTGAGTTTGTTTTCTATCGCTATACGTCGTTCGTTATCCCCGTAATCTACTATCATCTGAGAAAATACTACTATTATAGCAGAAAACTAAGCCCTATTCACACAACGATCTCCCTAGCCAAGTTGGTAATACAGGTATCTTCCAACCTAAGGGTTTTAGGTTCGATTCGCGTTGGAATTCATATTTGAAAAAAAGGATTGGTTTTTTACTTAAAGCTTCTTTAACATATTTCTAATTGATTGGAAAAGATTACCACGTGACAATTTGCCCGCTGGTTGTAATGTGTAAGACGATAGTGTAATACAACCTGTAAACGAAAATGAACGCACGGGTTCGTGTGAACCTAACTTACCTAAAGTTAGTACAGTACCCTGCGGTAAGTAATACACATCGGGCTTAAGAAAGAGACTGTCGGCCATAATCGGCTAACTTCGGCTTTGTAGAGCACGATCACACCCTAGAACGCTTGACAACGAATGACAAATCGAGACAGCTGGCAGTCGACGTCACAAGAGGGAAACGATGATGCAGGACCATAACAGGCAAACAGACCTAAAGGAAGAGGAAGAAGAAGAATAAGAAACGAAATATGTATCATAATTCTTCAATATGTTGTTTATAGTTAAGGCATCAATGTTGTGGAGGTTTAAAGACATTGCATTTAACTGTATGCTTCATAGATTGCTCAGTGTCCCATTAACCGACGACAATTTTAAAAAGGAATTAATAACCATAAAAAAATTGCTACAAATAATGGCTATCCTGGAAGCCTCATTGATTCACTTTTAAAAAACAATACAAAAAAGAAACTTATAAAAGATTATATATTTAACGACACCTAAGCACACCTATAAATGGAGCAAAGTCCTATTTATAAAAAACATATCATACGAAATAATCAAAAATATTCCAAGTCACATAAAGCCAGCTTTTTACTCTAATTTTAATCTCCGGAATCTCTTATTTAATGAGAAAGGCCAAAATAGAATACGAAGCAACAGTGGTGTGTATAAACTTTTATGTGCTGACTGTGATCATTTCTATATAGGAAAGACAGGAAGATCTTTTGAAAAGAGATTTCGTGAACACAAATCCGCCTTAACAAATCCTCTAATTGATTCTGAAATGGCTAGTCATTGTCACCGTGAAAACCATACTTTTTTTATCGATGATGCCAGATTCTATCATATCAGTAGTAACGGAAATAAATTGGACAGATTAGAGGCCCTAGAAATTTCTAAGTCAGTGCATCGATCCGAACATCTGGTGAACAGTTATATCCCAAAAATCTCTCCGCTCTTAGCCGAAATCGTCCCATGCCTCCCTCACCCCTCAGCCCCCAACCATTGAAGCGTGTATATCGGTACCAGTTCGAACAGAATTTAGTCTTGTTTGTGCTCTCCTGAAGATGAGGTGAAATCCTTGAAACCGGTAGGGTTATACCGTTACAAAAAAGTGGAATAAACCGTGTTTGATAAAAATAAATTACAATAATTCTTCAACCTTACAAAAAATATTTAAAAAACTCACTCACTTGGTACATACTGTTCCTATATAACTCACTAACTTACAGATTAATCATATTACAGTACGAGTCCATCAGACATTCTTTGAATGGTTCGCATTTATTCCCTATTTTTCTCGATTAATCACTCCTTTTCAATACCAATATTCAATGTCCATACATGAAGGTGGGCACTAACACATCAATAACGTTGCTTTAATAATACAAATAAATATTTGTTTTGTATTTTTATTTAGAGTACCTTATAAAAACAATTCACCTAATTAAAAGTAAATAAATATCTCGAGTTCTAAAATTGTAACAGAAAAAAATATTAAATTGGTCGCGATTTTAATGTATCATAAATAAAATTAGTATCAAAACTCAACACAAATTAGAGGCTAATTTCTCCGTCAACATTGCTGGCTTCTGATTGGCTTCCTGTTTCCTCCCTGAAGCGAAACCACGCCTCTCCTATTCTAGACAGGTGTATAAAATCGGAGGATTGAATTCACGTGAGGATAATTAAAAAATAATAAAAAAAGAGAATTTTCTTTATACGAATTTTTTAATTCAACGATTATGTTGCCAAGTTAATTATTGTGCATACATACCATTGCGCCGTTCCCTGCTTGGGTAAGCAGAGAGGACAGAACGCCAGACTTCTTTCTCGATATATCACTATTTTCTACGTCTCTCACATTCATACAGCTTGTTGTGCAACTTCTACAATTTTTCTGACTTATTTATTTTCCTTCTTTCAAAATATAATTCACTTGATTTATTTATTTTAACCATACATTAATATATTTTATCAATGTTACATGGTGCTAGACAAAATTACTTTAAAAAAGTAGTTAGTGATTTATTTACTACGAGTACAAAGCTAAATAATCTGTATGTAATTATTTTATTTAATAAATTAATTACATAACACAAACATTGGCCAAAAGCTTTTACCGAAATACAAATTTATGTCTTAAGAACAAATAAAATTTATATACTAACTTTAAATTTCCTACCCGTAATTTTATTTTTGATAACCTTAATATTTTTTTAAAATAGTTAACACCTACATACTCGTACTATTTATAACTAGATAACAATTCTTGCAACTACAGAAAAAATATTTTAAAATTTAAAAAAAATAAAAAGTTTTATATTTTAATAAAACTAAATAAAAAGACACAGTAAAAATAATACATAATTTAGCAAAAAAACAAGTCAAAATGATTGATAAAATATAAAAAAATGTGACAAACTCAGAGGAGTATACGGCACATGACCATCTCGAGTCAACTGCCTGCAACTCACCACACCATTCATGCCGAAAGAATAACACAGTACCCAGCGGTAAGTAATACACATCGGGCTTAAGAAAGAGACTATCGGCCATAATCGGCTAGCTTCGGCTTTGTGGAGCGTCGGCTCTGTCGCACGATACGCTTACAGTCTCGCGACGAAACACGTGTATGAATGACAAAGACGACCCTCTTCAAAGCCGAAGTTAGCCGATTATGGCCAATAGTCTCTTTCTTTAGCCCGATGTGTATTACTTACCGCCGGGTACTGTACATATACTCGAACCCTGCTTTCTATAGTCTTTCTCTACCACGTGTTACACTCACATTGGCATTGTATATGTTAGTAAGACTATACTTCACAGGATCTACTATAGTCCTCTCTCCTTATGTTTACACTTGACCACAATGGTAATTATAAGTAATTATTTACAATTTTTCATTTCCTCCATAAACGAAAAAATAGAAAAATATAGAAATAAATTATTTTTAAACCAAATGATTTAACATTTAAGTGTGAAATAATTCTACATATTAAACTATTCTACACAATAAGATACAGGCAAAAGCCTAGTTTACTGGGGACACGACAAATGAAAGACAACAAACCCAGATCCATAAAAAATGTGGGTCCACATTAAATTATCTGTTATTTCTTCATAAATGATGTATTTAAAAAAATCGATAAATAAAAACTTAAATTACAGTGACAGGCCCAATTAAAAAAATCGATAAATAAAAACTTAAATTACAGAAACAGGCCCAATTAAAAAAAATCGATAAATAAAAACTTAAATTACAGTGACAGGTCCAATTTAACAATGCTTTTGTAAAGCGAAACAGACTTTGATTTAAATTCATTAAAAGGATTTTTTTTCATATTTAAGTGTTACATGTTTAAAAACATGGCAACAAACCCAAATTCATAAAAAATGTGTGTCTTCATTAAATTACCCTTTGTTTCTTCCTAAATGTCGTATTTATACAATTTATGTTAATCTATAAATAAAAGCTTTAGTGAAAGTGACAGCCCCAATTTAACAATCATTTTGTAAAACGAAACAAATCTGTCACTTAAACTTAAGGTCACTGAGTACATTTTATTTCAAGTTTAAGTGTTAAATTATTCTGTTTAAAAACGGAATGCTACAATATAAATATTAAATTAATTAATATATTAGTTTTTATTTATCCAATATGTTAAAATTTCCATTAAAAATAAAAGTATTCCTTTAATTGAATCAAAAACTCCTAAATGAAAACACCTGACGTATCAAATTTTCCCTCTTCGTGTCGCTCTGTTAACTTTACAAACCATCCTCTGTTTGTCTTTCTCCCTCCGAATCAAGCAGCCCTATTGTAGAGGGAGAGAGAGAAAAGGATAGTATTATATAAATATGATGCGCGCTATTCATTTAAGGGATGCGATTGAAAGTATCCCCTCTTGACCATCTGACAGCTAACTCGCGTCGTTTAAATTGTACAGGTAAAGCAGTTCAAATTACAATCTCGTACGAGGCGGGCAGATTCTATCCCTTATTTTATATCAACAATCGGTGTTACGTGAAAGTATTATTCAAATTTGATCTTGCTTTATTTGATTTAAATTTTGCAGCGAAGAAAAAAGGGCTAAGACAATAATAAAAATATAACAACACAGAATGTACAAAATGAACTTAACAGAAAATATGAAATGTTGAAAAGAAATGTTGGTATTAAGTTAGTGGATACTCAGGAAATAATAGTCAATAAGGAATTGTCTATTCTTCTTTATTTTCTGTTAGTTTCAAGACAATTATTGGTCTGTGAACACATTTTTTGGTTTTAATTAAACTATATCGAGCGTAATATATATTGCAGTAACATAGTTGTTAAATAAAATAATACATAAAAATGAAGTCATTAGCTATGAGAAACCATGACTTTAAACAGAAACAAACAGAGGATGCTAATTCCAAGAACAAATGTGACAACACCAAAAGTACCTTAATTGTTCCGACACCGTCATCACCCAGAGAGTTCTTTGCAAGAATATATGGGCATTTAGAATCAAATAAACCTAACGAAGATAAAAAGGAAACTAAACTTCTAAGTGACAAAACAGAAAAACATAACCCAGTCGATAAGCATCCACAAAATGATAACTGTGAGTTTTTCAGTGACCACAATTCCCTCTCATCGTCTGATGTTGAAATTAATGAAGACGATGGCGGTTTTTGTGAAGATTGGCAAAGGACACAGGCAGTTTCTGAAGCAGCAAGACAAGGATTAGCTCCCAGAGTTCCGGAACTTGGACAATCTTCTCCCATTGTTGGTCTACCTGGTATTCCAACTCCTGGATGTTGGTTTCCAACTTTGCCGTTCCACGCTGGTCTCTCTGCATTCTGTGAGTATTCAATATTTATTCTAGCCGTATTTTATTATTCAGTTATTATTTTTTTAATTCTTTATATTTTTGATGGGATCTTTTTTAATGCTTTTTAGAGTGAACTTTATCAAATTAAGTACGTTCAACTTGTGTTCAAACTGTTTTGAATTGTGTTATATTATACGTTTGTTGTATACAGTACAACCTGGTGGTTTATTGCCATGTGGAAATCTTTTTCAGCCAATTAGAAAGATTTCAAAGAAGTCTTAAGTGAGAACATGACTGTTTTGATAAAAAGAATAAATAAATAGATATACATTTTATATTTTAATTTTTTTAGATGTTTCATTTTTCTTTTATTTATTGTGATGAGATGTATTATGTGCTATTCGTTTTTTTTTTTTAGAAAAATAATTTATTTTTTTACAAAAATATCAGTGTGCGAATGAATGCGAAAATACTAGATCTTAAAATACATAACTATCAAACACTCACATCATTCATATAATCTGCTGTCGAAAATAAGTACATACGTGTACGTACTGCAGTATATGGTACAACAGACCAGGGCCGTATGACGCATAATACAAAAACAGCATAATAAAAATCACTATCCCATTTCAATAGACGCGCTTATATACACCAACATACAATACTTCTTCCTCTTCACAGATCGAAAATAGCACGTGCATAAATTAAAAGTCCGTATAATTGTAAAATAAAGGGATAAAACTCTAAACGCACATTAAAAAATAGTTATACATATTGACGTACAATACAAGTAGATGCATTTGAAATATGGTGCTGGAGAAAGATATGACGAATCCCATGAACATCAAGGTGAACTCCATTCTCGAAGTACTGAGAATCACCGATAGATTGTCAGCAATATGCCTTCGACGAGCCCTCCGACGGGCCCATAACTCGTGGCGAAAGAGACAGTTTGGAGAGGTTTGTCGTTACTGGAGGCGTGGAAGGACGACGCACAAGAGGAAGAATCCCAATGCGTTGGACTGACTATCATAAGTGAGAGTTCCAACTGGACAACCCTTAACAACTGCCCTTCGAACCGCTTAGTGTATTGATGGATGGAGATGGGTCTTTAGAGGATATCATGGGAGTCACGTTGCTCAGTAATGAGCAACATGACAGGATACATATTGACATATTGAAATCTGTTAAAATCAAAATCAAAATAAAAAGACTTTTAATTAAAATTAAATTTAAACAATATATTTCAAATAATGTTTAAAGCATAATAACAATAAATTTCGAATCATGTTTAAATCATAATAACAATAAACTTCAAATAATGTTTAAAGCATAATAACAATAATATTCAAATCATATTTAAATCATAATAACAATAAATTTCAAATAATGTTTAAAGCATAATAACAATAATTTTCAAATCATATTTAAATCATAATAACAATTAATTTCAAATCATGTTTATAGCATAATAACAATACATTTCAAATCATGTTTATAGCATAATAATAATAAATTTCAAATAATGTTTAAAGCATAATAACAATGAATTTCAAATAATGTTTAAAGCACAATAACAATAAATTTCAAATCATGTTTAAACCATAATAACAATAAATTTCAAATAATGTTTAATGGGTAATAACAATAAATTTCAAATAATGTTTAAAGCATAATAACGATAAATTTCAAATCATGTTTCAAGCATAATAACAATAAATTCCAAATCATGTTTAAAGCATAATAACAATAAATTTCAAATCATGTTTCAAGCATAATAACAATAAATTTCAAATAATATTTAAAGCATAATACCAATAAATTTCAAATCATATTTAAAGCATAATAACGATAAATTTATATAAATACATGTATGTTACATACATACGTGTATGATACAAACATGCACAGCCCTTCAGTTTCTCTGAGCCAGGCGTACAATGTTGAATAATTCACATAAAATAATGAAAATAAATACTCGTAGATAAGTCAGTATTGCGACACAGAGTAGTAAACCTTTTTTCGGTTGGACTTTTTCATATTAGTATTTATTTATTTATTTATTTAATTAACGACACAACAGTGTCTTTACATACAAATGAACATGTGACAGGTTATACAAGTACTTAAAATTATTAACAAATAATACAAAACTTTATCTTAAACTAACATGAAGATACAAAAAGCAGTAGTAGTAATAAATTAAAGTCATTGTTTTAAAATTATTTAATAATTATATGTATATTTAAGTTCAATATATGTTATGTATGTATACCACAAAATATTACCGAACTTCACCAAGCAGACTTACGTAATTGTCGAAGACTTATTTTATAGAGGTAAAGAACTCAGATTTGTTTTTAGTGGAATAACGCATACATAGAACAAATATTGGATTTTTTGAGAATTTTGTGGGAATTTTATTGATAGATATTAAGATATAGAAAACACATGGCCTCATTAGTAGCAAGTTGCTTTGCAGAATTATAACCGTCCTACATGTTGATGCAGGGTTACTCAACTCCAGAGGCAAAGTATTGTCCTTAATGTTTTGTTTATATTACGTTATTTATATTAATAAAGGAGATCACAAAGTTAGTAGCTATTTCTAAATACTGTTGTGATATTCTGGCGAATACTATGTATACTTATATTAAAAATATCTAAATTATTGCAAAACTCGTTTCCAAGTCTTTGAATACGAATTATAGAGGAGTTGATTTTATAATTAGTATAGCAATTTTCGGTTTAAAAGGGATTGAGCTGTCTTGTGGATCTAGTGTGAATACGAAATGAAATGCTTGCGAGTAAGTGAGGTGCATCAATCACTGAGTGAATGATTTTGTATAGCAGTACTATATCGGCTGTTTTTCTTCTGTCACACAGCTTCAAGAGTTTCATTGCATTTAATAAGTTGGGATAATTTCTTTGTTCATATAATGAAATCAACTCAAACAAAAAAACCAGATGCGGGAGACTGTCACGCGGTAGAAGTGAAACGTCGTAAGCTAATAGGAAAAGATGATTTTATGCATTACTTTTTTTACCAATTTTTTAGAATTAGAAAATGGTTATGTGGAATTTAATTCAATAAAATCTCTCTTAATTAAATTAAAAATGGTTATATGGAATTAAATTCAAGAAAGTCTCTTATAATTAAATATAAAATATATTTTTTTTATTTTTAATAATAAATAATAATAATTTTGGTAATTATATAATACACTTAATAAAATTAAATTCATGTTTTTTTAATATTAAATATATTAATATTTTTATGTTATCATAATTATTAAATTAATTATTTTTATTACTATATTATATAATATTATTAATTAAAATATTATTATATTGTATTATATTATTAATTATAATATAATAATAATATAATTTTTTATTTTATAATAACATATATAAATTATATTATTTTAATTATATATTAAATATAAATTACATATTAAATTATATTTAATTAAATAATTTAATGTAAAATAAAATTAATAAATGTTAAATATATTAATATAAAAATAGTATAGTACAAAAAATAAATATTTTTTATAATAAAAAATAATAATTTTATTAATAATATAATATATAATATATTAATACTATATACTTAATAATATTAAAATAATATTGATTATTATTAATAATAAATAATTAATATTAATTTATTAATAAATAAAATATTTTATGATAATATTATACACCGTTTCACTTTTCGTGACGTTCAGGCCTATTTGCCCTACCGTGCCTATAGAAGTTTCACTTAAAAAATTACAAACCTCTGTTAATAATGTTTTAATTAAATATTACACGAAGCAAATGGATATATCCAACACCATACCCAAATAGCGCAAAACCTTGATTTCGTTATAATTCATGTAAATATTTTAACCCACTTCTCCTTTGAAAAATAAAGACATCTTTGATTATACAATTACAAATATACAGTAATATATATTTTTTGGAAACATCGTCCTAAATTAGAAATGTTACTATGTATATAATAATTTCTGTTGTATATTTGATTAAATAAACTACTATTTAAGAGTGTCCAATACGCGCCACATATTATATTCTACTTTCGTTATGTACGATATAACCTGGCGGGCTTGTTACTACGTGGAAATTTCTTCCAATCAACCAGAAAGATTTTAGAGATTATGTAGAAAATTATATTGATATCCTAATTAAAAAAATTGGATACCGACGGGAATACAGCACGCCACCCCGAAGACAGATGTCTTGCTAACTAGGTCAGATCGGTCGAATGTATCCGCTTAGAAATTGATCCCATCAACTGGCACTTCATAGATTTACGGATATTTTTCAAAATATATTGTCCAAGCTGTTTGAATATTTTGATCGATACACTATTATCGTTAATTTCCGTGTCTGGACCGTCAACTTTGCCATGTATTTCCAATACGAGGCAACAGAGATCGCCCTATTATTCGCAACAATCAGGTCTTTTCCAGAGTAACAGTATTATGTATCGGTGCTGTGTATGAATCCTAATTGGTGCTTCGGTATTAAAACCCTTCCTGTCCTGCGATGTGTAACTAGTACACATTGCTTCTGAAAACTATAATATATCTATTAAAATAATAAATACTGTGTTAAGATTTTAGGTATTCCTCCGTAATACATTTACGCATTGAATGAAAAAATAATATTAATAATAATTAGCACTTATCAGCCACATCAGAGATATTTTGTGAAAATTGGGAATAAATTCACCAATACAATCAAACGTGTGCCAGTGTGTGACGTAGGTGTATTCATTCTAAAAAACTGCTATGGGTGAGGAAGCGACGCTATTCATGTCTCAATCTCACTTTACTACGGTATATGGGAACGCAAGAAATATAATCTCAGTTCGGAGTTGTGTTTCTTCCTTCGAGATATAACATACACAGTGTTAGTGTTTCCGTCCCGTCAATAGCGTTGGGGCTTTTGTTCGAGGTGGTCGAATCTCAGTTCGATCGCTTTTCTCGCTCAGTAGCCAGCGGATTTTCGTTCGAAGTGGTCGCTTCACTCGTTTTGTGAACGTCGTCCGATGTTTTTTTTCATGTTTTCTGCAATTAAATTTCAATTATTATCACTTTTGACTTCAAATTTAATTCATTTAAGCGATTAGCTATGAATATTCTTATTTTTCCGATTTTAAATCGCTCATTTTTACATGTGTATTGAATACACCGCACCGGAGCGGGCGAATTTTTTTTAGCACAGGAAGGGAAAGGTTTTAAGATAAGTTGAGACGAGATCGAATCGATTGGAATTGAAGCGTTTAGTGGCATGCCTGTATTCCTGTGGTAATGAAGAGATTGTTAGACAGATCGCATTTTTTCCTTTCCTTAATTACCCTTGACACTAATCTTTATTTTTATAGGATAAAATGCTTTATTTATAATAAATAATATATTAACTGATATTAAGGCTGACGAAAGCGGAAAATAATATTTACAGATATTACGAGTCAGTAAATAATACACAGAATCAGGTCGAACTCAAGCGTATTTTTCGTACCTCTATGAATTTATTTTCACTTAGGCTAAAATATTATACATGACATTAATTATATCGCTATCATTCATGATCTCATTTAATCAAGACGACCTTCGTGGCCTAGATTCAACCATATGATGTCAAAGAAACTGGGTCTCAGTCTAAATTTTTCACAACACACCTTATAATTTATTAAAAAATATATATATATCCTTTGTAATGGCATTCCTGGCGAAGAGCAAATATACTATATCGTTCTTGCATGAACAATATACCACTAAAGTATATTAGTTTCCAGCCTCAACAAGTAAGAGCATGTATTGACAGAAACCACGCCCATCACATGATCAGATGATTTTACCGTTAAAATTTGATTTCTTTGTCATCAGTTGTACGAGTATATCAACTACTATACATATGCAGTATCTATGAAAAACGCCATTTAATTTTCTATCAGGCAGTTCCCTTCTTTTGAAAGAAATTTAATAAGCACGCGATATTCAATATTTCACATTTCAAAACAGCATGTCTTCTATTGGCCTAGTTGACATGCTGCTGAGGGCAGTGGCGGCCGGTGGACCAAATAATTGGGGGTTCACCAGAGTAGGTATCCAAATACCAAATAATATAAATTTCTCAAAAATGATTTTATCCTTTTTAACGTAGAGAAACACCTTTCACTCTCAACAGAAGTCATTGGAATAGTGCATACGAGTTTAATTAACTTTACAGTCTGAGAAAAATCTTCTAGTAAACCAGTATTATAAAAAAGTTGTAAAATAGACAAAGCGCCATCAGCATTGGCAAAATCATCGCGAGCATAAATTGCACTGAGTTCACCTTTTAATTGAACTTTATTTAAAAAATCGTATGTTTTTACCGTCAAAACAAAATCATGTTCGGGAAATTTTGACCTATACTCAGTAAATTTTTCGCAATAGAGTAATTTTGCTGCAGTTAAGTGATTGCTAAATGCAAAACGTTGTTTCATTTCACACAAAATTGTATCGCAGACTTCTTTACAAATAACTGACTTTGAGGTTTTTATTCGTTTAGTCGGTGGTTCAAAAAAATTATCCGTGGAGTTACGCACATTTTGAACACATTTTTCAAACTCACTGATATTGTTACGAATTATAACGGGATCTAAATTCTTAAATTGCAATCGATTAAATAAAATATCACAGTGTGGCATAATTTTTTGGAAAAAACTCAACCAATAAAGAAATGTTTCATCTGTAAGATAGCGCAAAAGCATATCTGCTTGATTAATTGTCTGGTTATCATTATCGGATGCCAAAATGGTTTCCATACACTCAATTAGAGATTCGCGATTCGTGCTAATAGTTTTAACTGTTCTGATGTTAAAATTCCACCTCGTTTGCGGAACTGATGGAATTTTGCGTTTTACTATTTCACTTAAAATGTCTGTACGTTTAGATGAACGCGAAAAAAACTTTGGAAATGTTTGTAAGTTCGAGAAAAACATCTTTACTTCTCTATTTTGAGACACACTTTTTTCGACTATTAAATTTAGTTGATGAGCGTAACAGTGAACATAATGCGCATAAGGAAACATATTTTGAATTTTTGTCCGAACTCCTCCAATTTGACCGCTCATTACTGCAGCACCATCGTAACATTGAGCGATTAATTGCGTCTTAGATATATTTAAATACTCAAGTTCTTGAAATAGAGAATCGGATAATCCCACAGCGCAATGGGATTTTGGCGTTAAATACTTCCAAAATCGTTCGTGAATTTTGCCATTCCATTCATATCGAATGACCATAACCATTTGCATAACTGTCGATACATCAGTTGTTTCATCCGCTTGGATTGCTACAAAATCGCATTTCGAAATTTGTAATTTTATTTCTTCGTAATATACTTCCAAAATTGCATCCAATATGTCGTTTTGTATTGTCTTTGAAGTGCCCTTGAATAAAGAGTCGGATTCCATGTGTTGCTTCATCGATATGTCAAGTTCAGCCACAAAGTCAATTAAACCACGATATATTCCTGGATTTAAGGAATCACTACTCTCATCATGGCCACGCATAGCTAGTTCAAACACACCGCAAAACTTCACACAATCGATTAGTTTGGACAGAATGTATCGGTTTTTGTTAACGAGCTCGGTATGATATTTAATATGTGAACGATAGCCTGAATCCAATTGCATTCGGATATCAACTTTCCCTAACACATTTAGGCTTAAAACGTTTTTAAGATGAATTTGGCATGAATTATGTTTTTTGATCTTTTCTGAAAGGTGAGTTAAATCGTTAATGCCGCCAATTGTCCAAGCTGAATCAACATCATAAATAAGACACGGAAAACAAAATAAACTATTGAGTTTTTCACATCCACAGAGCCATGAAGCTTTATTATACATCATCTTGTTAAAGAAACGAATAAATTTTTTAGCACCAGATTTACACTCTTGTTTTATCACAAGTTCGGGTCTAGGAGGACCGTTTTTTTTTATTGTCACTTTGTTTTCAAAGCTTGACTTATTTTTTTTAATATTTTCCACAGTTATAATATTCATGTTTATTAATTTACGCAAACAAACACAATAAATAATCCAAATTGTTACGTTTATCTTGCAAATGGCTCGTAATATTATATAGATAGGTAGAGAAAAGTTTAAGTGCGCGACGGAACTGAAATAATGTAATAAAACACAACTCATGTTATACTTAAAGTAAAGAAAGAAAGTCGCTACCTAATTAAGCAAAAACGTTTGTTAATTTGGAGACATATACTCGCAAAGACATATGTACTAAAAAGACGCCCCAGTTTAAACGTTACGAACAAATCATCCCTTCTCTGCGGGGGTCATATTTTAAAAAAAACTTTAAATTGATGTATTACTATCCCAGCGAAGTCATTCGGAAGCTTTCGGGATCACTCGGATATTTCGTGCAGCGCTCCAAACATAGTTAAAATTCCTAGAAATCCCTATACAAATATAGCTGTCTCAAGATTTTCTGTGCTCTTTTAACTTCGAAACATTTCTATGACTTTGGAGCTCGATCTATAACGCACGCAGAACCCAACATGCTCGCAGATTGCGTCCAGATGCAAAACACATGTATACAACAAATGAACTCTAACAAATTGAGTTGCATATTGTGATGAGCCATGTCGACATAAATATATATTATTTTTCATAAATATTGTTATGATAATATACATATTTTCGCTATACTTCTTTAGGTGTTTATTGTTATATAAATTCAGTAGTTCGACGCACGAGAGCACTAATGAGCCAGCCGCCACTGGCTGAGGGTATTGGTGGCAAATTTTAACCGTAACATCGCCTGGCCATGCGTTGGGCGAGGTTTCGCAGTACTGGTCTATTTGTGGTCTTACTTGTTCAGGGCAGAAACTTTTGAGCATAAATGGTATGTCCAAAATTTGGACATAAATGATTCAAAGATTTTCACAAGAATTGTCAATTGGTTCAAAAGGTTTTTCCGATAAATTACCGAATTATCGAAAAGTTAAAGATGACTGATATTTCGAAGGTGTTCACAAGTTGATTTTTCACACACTATCGTTACGGTTGAGAGTACGAGAAGCTAAACGTACACATAATAATTAATGATCGGTAAATTCAGTAAATTAAGTCCGCGCACTAAACTCCATCTTTACAAAGCGATCGTCAGACCGCAATTGACATACGCTCTTCCGGTCTGGGGCTACGCGTCGGTAACTACGATAAACCACATTCAAATCGTTTAAAACAAAGCCCTCCGCATGATCTAAAACGCACCCAACATCTAGACTCCACGCAGATACCGAACTCCAAACTATACCCGAACACATGCGCGCTCTGGCCGAAAGATTTTACAGTTCTCTATCTAGACATCCCAACCCCGTCATAAAAGCCCTAGGAAACTACAACGCGAACACCAAATATAGGCACTCACGTCCGAAATCTATTTCGAAAAACGTTCCTCCGAACCCTCCTTTAACTGTAAACGTCTCCTTAAACGACCCTCCGATCGTCACTCTGAACACTCCCCCGTATTCCACCCCGACACCACCACCGGAAGACAGTCTTCCTCCATAGACAACCGCGTATTTCCCATAATTAACATATATGTATTAATATTTTTATAAAAAGTCACACACGTCTCCCCACATACATATATATACAACATTTATATTTTATTCACCATCATCTCGCCTTCATTATTTTCCACTCATACACATTTAATATACGAGTATTACCGTGTGTGACATCACACATCCACAAATATATATATATATATATATATATATATATATATATATATATATATATATATATATATATATATATATATATATATATATATATATATATATATATATATATATATATATATATATATATATATATATATATATATATATATATATATATATATATATATATATATTTGTGTGTAATGTTATTTATATATGTTATCATCACGTTTGTATAAGTATTTAACGTTTTTATTATTTCTCACAATCATTCATTAAAATACATTTCTCATAAACTTATCCTTTCCCGTTTCCTCAAAAGAACCAAAAATCTCAACCTAAATAACATAACAGTCAGAAAATTATCCGATGAAGAAGTATGGCGTCCTACCATTGGACCGAGACTCCGAATAAGTTATTCACCACTTGGCCCAAGTCATATACTTGATAATTTAGGATACGTCATTTCGAAACATCAGCCATCTTTCAAAATAACCAAATACGGTAATCAATCCAAAAAAATTAACTGAAGTTTGTTTAATGAGTAGTTAAAATGCCATCATATAAACCGATATTTTTTCTTCACAGTTTTTTTTACATTACTAGACAAAATTTATTACTACTATATTACGCAGCGGGAAGAATATTGTGCCCCTAGGAGGCGATTTTAATTTGTATGGAGCGTTAAGGTGTACAGAATTATTAAAGGGTGTTAGGATTTTAATATGGTCATTGTGGTATTTATTAAATATTCCAGTAAAAAAATCAGCCTTAAAGTAAACCTCACTTGTATACGTCACTGATCTAATAATTACAATTACTAGTTGCAACCCTTGAAATATTCACGGAAGTAAAACAAATTCTACATTTCTGAAAATATGTATTCATAAATGTAAAATTTGTTTATATATTTAATCATTTATACATCGTCCCCTTTTATACCGGTTCAAAAATTATTAGCTCGGTATTTAAAATTCGTTCAGTATCACGGACCCACCGAGATTCAAATTTCGAATTACTTTCGGAGAGAATTCAAGTATTCCTCTCTCGTTCTCTTCGTATTCAAAATTCAATTCTCACATTCTTTCTTAGGCGACAGCCGTCGTATGGGTTTTGGCCTATTTATACTATGATCCTTTTACTTAAAAAAAGGTTTAACTTTTATTTACAGTTTTTCGTTCATATTCACGAAAAACTATAAAACACCTTGTTCATATTTATTATGATATTAATGTTTATGTTATTTTCACAATAAATGTTTGTTTTGATTAATTAAAGTTTTGTAACTAACTAAACGCCACTCGTACGTTTATCGTTAACAATAACAAATAAACCATAGAAATTTTCTCCATGTTGCATTTTCTGAAAATACAGTATAGTCAATATAAGTCAAGGGAGTCCGATAGAAGAAGTCTCCATTATTTTGAAAGATTGCGCGTTTTCCTCCGTATCCATAGTAGACTGCATTGCTAGTCCAAAGTCTATTTTTTACCCTTAATTAACTACGGGGATGTTTGTAAGGACTGGCTAGATAGACTCAAAAATATTTGTCTATATTATTTTTTAACTAAACATATATGACTTTATTTTTGAATACCGTGCTAGACTCCAATGGCTTAGAATAAGTTAGTAAAGATATAGTCACTTTCTGTCAACCCTCTTTGAAGTGTTGAGTAATCCAAGCTGTCCTCAGTGACTACGGAAAATTTAATATTATTTCTGAGCATGGACCGTCCCTCCGATCTGATGGCGGTGAGATCTTTTGAATTCTAATGCATAATACATCGTTTTACACATCGTACTTTATAGTTCATTTGGCTTGACTTTAGAACGATTTCCCTAGTACAATCAGATTTGCTTCTTACATTCGTATCATTAAAAAAACGAATAAAGCATTATTTATCGCATAATTCCTCGTCCCTAACTCTTAGGGTATAACCCTTATATAATTGCCATCCTTATACCTAATATTTTTGAAAATATTTTATATCATAAGTTTTTCTATTCTTTCTCTAGTAAGAATATTTTATTTTACTAAGTTTAACCCTTTATAGGGTAAGTTTTTATTTTGGAGATATTGAGTTTGTTTTTTAATAAATCATTATTATGTGTATCAAATCAACTTTATTTCTTCGAAAATGTGTTTTAAAAATTATTTTTTTTGGAAATGAGGCGGTCGCATATGAGAGCTGTGCCCATTTCAGGGGTCATGTCAGTGGCCGCAAAAGTGACCAATGAATGTTTAGGTAATAACATCTAAGTTTAAGTTGTATTAGGAAATAAAATTCTTATATGAGATATAATAAATGGTGATTTACTTATAATACCTATTTACATATTTGACAATAAATTGACCGGATGTTTAGATCGTTGCTACTGAACATGCAGCTAACTTCACGACGATCCGTCTTAAATAAGACCTCTGCCCGTCCACTACATTTGCCAATTTGACATTTGTGTTACTTAAAAACGTTTCATTAAGAAAATGAATCCTTATAAGTATAACCATAAGGGTGGTCGCATATGCGACCGATTTCTGCTTATGTCCGTTAAAGGGTTAAGTAGGACACGACCATGGATACCGATAATACTTATGAAACAAAAATAGAGTAATTGAAATAAATTACTTTAAATCAATAAATGATCCAAATGTATTTAAATTGTGTTTTTGCGATAGGAAAGTATGGCACTCTCTCTTCTATACCTGCCCCGACAGGGAAACTCCGTGTTATGTATTATATTTTTGTGTAGATTTAAAAAATGTGGCATTTTGGATTTTTTTACGCTGATATTTATAGATTTTCTATTTCATGTCCAAGCGGAGATCTTATGTTAGACAGCTCAAGAAATGCATAATGTCCCTTTGTTAACAAGGATAATCTTATTTTCGTCACTAAAAATAGGAATTTTATTTATGTTTTCTGACACTTGTCTAAATATAATTCCTTAAGATTTTCTGGAAATAGGACAAGTCCCAAAATAGATTTGAATTTTTGTCAAAACAGGTTTTCATCAGACGATGGTGAACGTTTATTTGGTATTGTATATGTTGAAATTCGTGGAAAATTTTTTAAATATCCATACTGGTGGATTTCTTGAGGATATTTTAAGAATTTCATGGACTTTATTTGAGGAACCGTTAACACGACCTCTGCAATATTTAATCAATTATTTAACGAAAGTTTTGACATTCAGCTGTCATGTAATGAATCGGGGCGGGATTGTTGTGTTTTTTTATTAGTATAATTGATATAAAATGTGTATACCATATAGGAGTAGTAAGCAGTAAATATTTTTTTTATACAAGTACCATTTCATATCAGAATAAAAAACAATCTGAAACTGTTCATGGTACAGGTTAATCGTATAGTGATACTCGTATATCACGCCGTCTTCCTTTTGAGGCAGGCTGAAAAGAGAGAACGCTAGACTTTCCTATCGCGATACACACCGTTCATCTCTTCTACACCCATACAACTTTCATGATTTCTCTGACTTTTGACATATTCTTCTTTCAGAATATAATAAATTTGATCCAATCATACTTTCCTTGGTCTTCCTCTACCACGCTAGCAACTCACATTTGCACTGTATATTTATTTTTATTATTATTTCTTAATTCATTCGTTTCACGTTCCCAAACCATCTCAGAATACTCTTTTTCATCTTACTCAATACATCTGCCTTAAGTTCACACTTATCCCTAATAACTTCATTCCATATTATGTCATACATTCTCGCCCTATGTACTCTTCTAATAGCACGTATTATTACCACATAATTTATTCGGCTCTTTTCAGATTTATTACACGTCAACTAGTAACAGTAAAAATATTATAGCAAGCCGAAATATTCATCGAAACAGTGAAAATAAATATTTAAAAATAAAAATAAGTGTTTTCAATTTTGTTTATGAAAGTAAAAAACAAAATGTTTCAGAATTAATGCCGACTATCTTGTTTATTCACACATTGTTCGGTTGTCTTGCATTTCCATCTGAATCAACATCAAACACTGTTCATTTCGTATAAACACTCTTAACAACGAAATCTTGAACGTTTTTCATTTCGGAAAACAAATCACTTTTTTATCATTTATTATTATTTTTTTTTAATATATTTATTTTACTTTTGATTCACGTTTCATCAGATTATGCGAAATAAAATGCATAGTTCAAAAAATCAATAGATAAACAAACGTCATAGAGTTATTACAAAAGAAAAAGTAATTTTTGTAATTTGTTTTATCAAACACTGTTTATTCCACTTTTTGTAACGCTACAACCCTATCGGGAGGTTTAAAGACATTAAAATTTGTTTTATCAAACACTGTTCATTCCACTTTTTGTAACGGTATAACCCTACCGGGAGGTTTAAAGACTTTATAATTTGTTTTATCAAACACTGTTTATTCCACTTTTTGTAACGGTATAACCCTACCGGGAGGTTTAAAGACTTTATAATTTGTTTTATCAAACACTGTTTATTCCACTTTTTGTAACGGTATAACCCTACCGGGAGGTTTAAAGGCATTATAATTTGTTTTATCAAACACTGTTCATTCCACTTTTTGTAACGGTATAACCCTACCGGGAGGTTTAAAGACTTTATAATTTGTTTTATCAAACACTGTTTATTCCACTTTTTGTAACGGTATAACCCTACCGGGAGGTTTAATTCTTCATTCCACTTTTTGTAACGGTATAACCCTACCGGGAGGTTTAAAGACTTTATAATTTGTTTTATCAAACACTGTTTATTCCACTTTTTGTAACGGTATAACCCTACCGGGAGGTTTAAAGGCATTATAATTTGTTTTATCAAACACTGTTCATTCCACTTTTTGTAACGGTATAACCCTACCGGGAGGTTTAAAGACTTTATAATTTGTTTTATCAAACACTGTTTATTCCACTTTTTGTAACGGTATAACCCTACCGGGAGGTTTAAAGACTTTATAATTTGTTTTATCAAACACTGTTTATTCCACTTTTTGTAACGGTATAACCCTACCGGGAGGTTTAAAGGCATTATAATTTGTTTTATCAAACACTGTTCATTCCACTTTTTGTAACGGTATAACCCTACCGGGAGGTTTAAAGGCATTATATTTTGTTTTATCAAACACTGTTCATTCCACTTTTTGTAACGGTATAACCCTACCGGGAGGTTTAAAGACTTTATAATTTGTTTTATCAAACACTGTTTATTCCACTTTTTGTAACGGTATAACCCTACCGGGAGGTTTAAAGGCATTATAATTTGTTTTATCAAACACTGTTCATTCCATTTTTTGTAACGGTATAACCCTACCGGGAGGTTTAAAGACTTTATAATTTGTTTTATCAAACACTGTTTATTCCACTTTTTGTAACGGTATAACCCTACCGGGAGGTTTAAAGACATTATAATTTGTTTTATCAAACACTGTTTATTCCACTTTTTGTAACGGTATAACCCTACCGGGAGGTTTAAAGACTTTATAATTTGTTTTATCAAACACTGTTTATTCCACTTTTTGTAACGGTATAACCCTACCGGGAGGTTTAAAGGCATTATAATTTGTTTTATCAAACACTGTTCATTCCACTTTTTGTAACGGTATAACTCTACCGGGAGGTTGAAAGACATTATAATTTGTTGTATCAAACACTGTTTATTCCACTTTTTGTAACGGTATAACCCTACCGGGAGGTTTAAAGGCATTATAATTTGTTTTATCAAACACTGTTCATTCCACTTTTTGTAACGGTATAACCCTACCGGGAGGTTTAAAGACTTTATAATTTGTTTTATCAAACACTGTTTATTCCACTTTTTGTAACGGTATAACCCTACCGGGAGGTTTAAAGGCATTATAATTTGTTTTATCAAACACTGTTCATTCCACTTTTTGTAACGGTATAACCCTACCGGGAGGTTTAAAGACATTATAATTTGTTTTATCAAACACTGTTTATTCCACTTTTTGTAACGGTATAACCCTACCGGGAGGTTTAAAGACATTATAGTTTGTTTTATCAAACACTGTTTATTCCACTTTTTGTAACGGTATAACCCTACCGGGAGGTTTAATGACATTATAATTTGTTTTATCAAACACTGTTTATTCCAATTTTTTGTAACGGTATAACCCTAGTGGTTTCAAGGATTTCAACTCATCATCAGAGGAGCACAAACAAGTGTTGTTTTTTTTTATTTTCTAATCAACCCTTTGCCCTTAAACGCTATTCTACCCTTTCCTACTCAAGTCTTGAATTGTTGATTGAATTTGATTCATAATATTTTATTTCTTCCGTGTTTAAATTGTATTTTGTTTTGATTGGTATTTTTTTGAAATACATTAGTTTTTTCGTAAAACATAATTTTCAATATACTTGCATCCTGATTGTTAGGGTTTTTGGAATATGTCGATAAATTATCTTTTGTTATATAAATATTATAGTTGTATGTAATTGACATTTTGATGTTATTTATTTGGCAATGAATAAATATAAAATACTTAATTATACATAGGAACTGTTTTTTTTTTTGCAATTAAATGCTACAATTATAATACTTACAAAACATATTTTGAAATATATCTGTTAAATTTGCCAACTTATCCAATTTAAAGGACTGCGGGTGCACTTTTTTAACATAGCCGAAATCGGTTCAGTAGTTCTTGAGTTTTGCAAATACATGTCACCCATATGAATAGAACTAACAAGATCCTATAAAGTGGAGTTCACAATCATTATTCAAGAACAAGAAGTAACGCGTAAACTCACAAACGCTATATACGAGTATACCAGCGTCTTCAAAATGTGTGTCTAAGATTCATTTTCAACCTACGAAAGTACGATCATATAATTTCATACCGGAAGGTATTGAACTGGTTGAATGTTAGAAATAGACGCCAAATTCACATACTGTCTCTATTGTATAATATCCTGAACTATCCCGCCGCACCGTCTTATCTCGCCGAAATTTTTCAGCGTCTTTCCAATCATGGATTAGCGCTACGCTCAAACAGAGATTGTTTATTGGCCTTTCCAGTTCACCGTTCCTCTTTCTTTACGTCGTCCTTTACTGTCCATGCAGTGAGACTCTGGAATCAGTTACAAACCAATATAAGACTAGCTCCGTCCTTGGCATGCTTTAAGAAGCGACTGAAAAACCTCTTAATTTCTAGTCAGTAAAATAACGTGTTTCATTCCTGATTTTTCTTTTCCTTTCCTCTCCACCATCCCTTCCTTTCCTTTTGATTGATGATATCTCACTTTATATGAAAAATAATGTTCGGGTGATTGTCCGTCTTTGTGAGGTTCGTGGGCATGTTCTTACGCATATGTTTATGGATTTCGTCGGGATGGATAGTCATTTGAATGATTTATGCGACCACGTAACTTGCTTCATTTATTTTTGTCTGTTTGGTTGGAAGAGATTACCGCCTGGCAATACGCCCGCCAGATTGTATCGCGATAAAGGTGTTAAATAAATAAATACCCTCGAAATCACATCTTTTGAAAAAATGTTAAGTTTAAATTTGATAAAGATTTCTCAAGGTCGATTAATGATCTGGAATAACAGTTTTAGAACCATTAGTCTTCTTTCTAATCTAAAGTAAAAATACATTTATATTTTTTAAGATGACATCAAAATAAAGATCAAATAAGTCGCCAGTGATTTGCGTACTTTTAAGCAGATTTAAATTTTGTTACTCGACCACCTATGAAAGTTCACTTTTGTTATAAATAGGTATTAGAAACTCGACTACCTATGAAAGCTTAGTTTTGTTATAAAAAGGTATTAGAACTTCGACCACCTATGAAAGCTTAGTTTTGTTATAAATAGGTATTAGAAACTCGACCACCTATGAAAGCTTAGTTTTGTTATAAATAGGTATTAGAAACTTGACCACCTATGAAAGCTTAGTTTTGTTATAAATAGGTATTAGAAACTCGACCACCTATGAAAGCTTAGTTTTGTTATAAATATATATTAGAAACTCGACTACCTATGAAAGCTTGTTTTACAATATAAACACCAAATCAATCAATGATTTTTTTATAAAATCACGTATTTTTAAGGTGTCGGTCAGGTCCGAAAATGTCAGTCAAGTTAAAAGGAAAAGTATACCTAACGATTGTCAGACCCGCACTCCTCTATGGCTCCGAATGCTGGACGATGTATAACTCTTACTCTAGGCAACTAGAAACTGCTTAAATGCGCATGCTAAGATGGTCAGCTGGTGTGTCCCTAAGAGACAAAATAAAAAGCTCCCGCATTCGTGGAAGCCTAGGTGCTACAGACATCAACAGTAAGATGGAGGAGAGGCGATTGAGATTGTATGGGCACGTTGGACGCAGAGCACCCGATCACATTGTGAACCAGTCAATCTCCACGGATCTTCCTCGAATAAAAACTAGAGAAAGACCAAAGAATTCATGGGTGGTGAAAAAAGATAACCTGATGCAGAGGCACCGCCTGGGGGACGTAGTCTGGGACAGAAGAGCATACAACCTGAGGACGAGGAGAGCTGACTCCAACAGTCTTCACAGACAGTGAGTTGGGATGGAGCCAGGGAGAAGACGTATTTTTTAAGGTAAATATATTTGCTGAAGGCCAGTAGATTAAAGATATAATATTTAAAAAAAATACGTTTTCAATATTAATGATCAAAGTATTATTGAATAATAAGATACACAGTATAAGATAACTCAATAAAGATACAATAAAATTGTCTAATTCCCTAAAAGAAATCGTGTATTTGAATAAGTAGACTTGTGTCCACTTCAAAGAATGTATTCAAATAAAATTTGAATGGAAATATAAATCGCCATGACTACAGAGTGTCCCTTGGAAGCCTTCATATAATAAAAATATTGCGCAGTTTAGCCGGCTTAAAGAGGTGAGGGGCCATCAAAAAGATTTGAGATAAAGGTACGGCATTTATTTCAATGTTTCGGATAAAAGAGCATTAGAGTAAACGGACTTTTTTGATTAAGTACTATTTATTTTGATAAAAATTTAAACCGTGCTTGGGGTAAATACATTTTTATTTCATTATTTCTTATATAAAAATATGAAAATTCTTTTTTTTTAGACGCTGAATGAACAAGTTTAAAGTATTTTGAAAACGTTGAAAAATATGTTTCATTACAAAATAATGGCCATGGACCGATTCACTGGAAAACAACCTTTACTGAGTCGGGTATAGACGATCTTACAAAATAAAATAAAAATAATAAAATATTATAGAATATTTAACAATAAATTACTTTGTCATTCCACTAATTACTGTGAGTAAGTGATACTCTGGAATCAGTTACAAACCAAAAGTGGCATTCTATGATAGAAAATTAGATAGATATGTGCTATTTGATTGATTCAAGTTTGAGCTGTTTCTGTTTCTAAAATTCTGTAGATAACATAGTTAGATTAAGATTTTCAATTTTCAATAGAAAATTTTCAGCGTCTTTCCAAACGTGGATTGGCGCTACGCTCAAACATAGATTGCGTATTGGCCTTTCCAGTTCACATCTCCTCTTTTTTTACGTCGTCCTTTACTGTTCATGCAGTGAGACTCTGGAATCAGTTACAAACCAATATAAGACTCGCTCCGTTCTTGGCATGCTTTAAGAAGCGACTGAAAAAACTCTTAATTTCTAGTCAGTAAAATAACGTGTTTCATTCGCGATATTTCTTTTCCTTTTCTCTCCACCATCCCTCCCTTTCTTTTGATTGATGATATCTCACTTTATATGAAAAGGAATGTTCGGGTGATTGTCCGTCTTTGTGGGGTTCATAGGCATATGCTCACGTATGTATTTATGGATTTCGTGGGGATGGATAGTCATTTGAATGATTTGTATAATCATGTAACTTGCTTCATTTACTTTTGTCTGGTTGGTTGGAAGAGATTGTCGCCTGGCAATAAGCCCGCCAGATTGTATTTGCAATGAAAGTGGTAAATGAATAATTACTTTAATTCCCGATACACGTGTTTCTACCTTCTATCCCGAGGCTCGCTCCAGGTGAAATGATCAATGATCAACCCATCTGAAGAGAGCTTCGAGATAAGATATAGAAACACATGTAGTGGGGATTAACGTAATTAGTGAAATAATAGAAAAATTTATTATAAAATATTCTGAAACAATGTTCTACAAAGTCAAAGCCGAAATCATTGATAAAATAGTATAAAGTTAATATAGAAAACAAAATTTCCCGTATGGTACAAATATTTAAGCTTTAAATTAAAATAGTAATGTCCGCTAAGTATTTGAAACTATTAGGTGTTAACATAAGTTGTGTCCGTTTTTTACCAATTTAAAAATGACCACCAAAAGTAACACAAAATGGTAAATGTTATACGTCATTCGAAAGAAAATTTTCTGCTCTACAAGATATTGTGTTTGCTTTTACGTTACGTATATTATTTTATTTGATTACAAGCCTTCAAAATGGAATGTCAAGTAGACGAAAGTGAGCATTTTCGACACCTCCTGTTCGCGTTCAATCGAGGGAATAAAGCTGCCAAAGCTGCTCGCGATATTTGCGAAGTGTACGGTGAAGATGTTATGAATGAAAGGACAGCTCGTCAATGGTTTTTGCGTTTCAAAGGCGGTAATTTCGACCTGAAAGACATGGAGCGTTCCGGACGATCAGTGGACTTCGATGAGGACCGCTTAAACCATATTATTCATGAAGATCCCCTTCATATTTAACATTTTGTTTTACTTTTGGTGCTCATTTTTAAATTGGAAAAAAACGGACACAACTTATGTTAACACCTAATAAAATGGGGCCGCTCTAAACCGATTTGCCGGGACTATTTTAATTTGCCTTGTTGGCGGCCGTGGTCAATTGGCTAGCATTCACGCTAAGCATGCGGATGCCTTAGGTTTAATTCCTAGTAGTTTCACTTCCAGACTGGTTTAACTGTTAAACCACTTAACATCAGAATTTCTGATTTTCGGTTGCTTGTATGATCATTATTAATTCACTTCTTGACTGTTTTTACTCTTTAGATCGTATTACATCAGAATTTATGATTTACTGCCGCTTATATGCTGTTTATCATAAATTTATGATTTACTGCCGCTTATATGCTGTTTATCATAAATTTATGATTTACTGCCGCTTATATGGTGTTTACCATAAACTCCGATAACTAGTTACCTAGCAAAAAGCTACAACACATTAAACCAGCTGCTCGTCTTAAATCTTTGGTCTTGCAATCAGAATTTTGGGTTTGAGCTGTCAAGACTGTGTGCTTGGTGAAGTGCAACATCTTGCACACAATAAACCAATACACGCACAGGCGTCTTTCATCCGCAAGGTGGTTTATAATCACACTCGATTACGCGGGATTGCCTATCATCACATTTAATTTGGTAGTCCACCTGTATTGTTGAGTCTCTGTATTCTTGATGGTACTAAAAAGGGAAAGCAATAAAGACGGCATCACTAGCTTAGTTAGTCAGAGGTCTGTCTCCGAGCCCAGGGGGTACGGATTCCACCCCCGTTGGAACCGTTTTCACTTGAAGCCTCTTGAAGATCTTTCTGCTTGGTCGATTGCCACATGGCAATAAACATGTCAGATTGTATTGTAAAGTGTAATACAAAACAATGCTAATTTTCTAATAAGATATGTTACTTAAAAATCGGTACAAGCCACACTTTGAAATCATTTGAGCAACCCAAAGTGGAACCATTATAATACATCGATCAATAAGTCCCGGGACTAACCAACAGATGGCGCCTCTAATAACAAATCCATACCATTCTCAGTTAGTACCAGCCTTTAAATCCATACCATTCTCAGTTACGTGTCAAACTTTCATGACATTCCAACATTGTTTCATTGAGTTACAGTGGTTTTAGTGACGCTACTTTTGCTATTTTCAAAACAATGGAAAAAACCGAATTTCGTGTGTTGATAAAACATTGCTTTTTAATGGGAAAAAATACCGTTCAACTCAGCGATGGCTTGAAAAGTGTTATCCGGGCTCTGCTCCGTCGAAAACAACGATTTGTCGGTGGTATCCTGATTTCAAACACGGTCGTACAGACACAAATGATACTGAACTCTCTGGTTGTCCAAATGAGGCAGTTACACCAGAAAACAAAAAAGAAACTCAAAATCGTGATGGAAAATCACAAAGAAGGAAAGCGTTGGAATTAATGTATCGCTCTTGAAGGAGACTATGTTGATGAATAAAGAAGAATTTTGGTAAACAAATGTTGTTTTAGTAGTTAGTCCCGAGACTTATTGATCGATGCTATAAGTATACGCTTGATCTTTAATCCTGAAATCATCATCATCGCTTATCAAGTTATATATTGTTCTGTTGTGTACAGTACAACTTAGCGGGTTTATTGCCGTATGGCAGCCTCTTCATTTATTTTTATTTTATTTATTTAACACTTATTGCCGGACACGAATAAATAAAGGAAGTTAGTTACATGGTCGCATAAAATATTGCCGGACACGAATAAATAAAGGAAGTTAGTTACATGGTCGCATAAAATATTGCCGGACACGAATAAATAAAGGAAGTTAGTTACATGGTCGCATAAAATATTGCCGGACACGAATAAATAAAGGAAGTTAGTTACATGGTCGCATAAAATATTGCCGGACACGAATAAATAAAGGAAGTTAGTTACATGGTCGCATAAAATATTGCCGGACACGAATAAATAAAGAAAGTTAGTTACATGGTCGCATAAAATATTGCCGGACACGAATAAATAAAGGAAGTTAGTTACATGGTCGCATAAAATATTGCCGGACACGAATAAATAAATAAAGTTAGTTACATGGTCGCGTAAAATATTGCCGGACACGAATAAAAAAAGAAAGTTAGTTACATGGTCGCATAAAATATTGCCGGACACGAATAAATAAAGGAAGTTAGTTACATGGTCGCGTAAAATATTGCCGGACACGAATAAATAAAGGAAGTTAGTTACATGGTCGCGTAAAATATTGCCGGACACGAATAAATAAAGGAAGTTAGTTACATGGTCGCATAAAATATTGCCGGACACGAATAAATAAAGAAAGTTAGTTACATGGTCGCGTAAAATATTGCCGGACACGAATAAATAAAGAAAGTTAGTTACATGGTCGCATAAAATATTGCCGGACACGAATAAATAAAGGAAGTTAGTTACTTGGTCGCATAAAATATTGCCGGACACGAATAAATAAAGGAAGTTAGTTACATGGCCGCATAAAATATTGCCGGACACGAATAAATAAAGGAAGTTAGTTACATGGTCGCATAAAATATTGCCGGACACGAATAAATAAAGGAAGTTAGTTACATGGTCGCATAAAATATTGCCGGACACGAATAAATAAAGGAAGTTAGTTACATGGTCGCATAAAATATTGCCGGACACGAATAAATAAAGGAAGTTAGTTACATGGTCGCATAAAATATTGCCGGACACGAATAAATAAAGGAAGTTAGTTACATGGTCGCATAAAATATTGCCGGACACGAATAAATAAAGAAAGTTAGTTACATGGTCGCATAAAATATTGCCGGACACGAATAAATAAAGGAAGTTAGTTACATGGTCGCATAAAATATTGCCGGACACGAATAAATAAAGAAAGTTAGTTACATGGTCGCGTAAAATATTGCCGGACACGAATAAATAAAGGAAGTTAGTTACATGGTCGCATAAAATTTTGCCGGACACGAATAAATAAAGGAAGTTAGTTACATGGTCGCGTAAAATATTGCCGGACACGAATAAATAAAGGAAGTTAGTTACATGGTCGCGTAAAATATTGCCGGACACGAATAAATAAAGGAAGTTAGTTACATGGTCGCATAAAATATTGCAGGACACGAATAAATAAAGGAAGTTAGTTACATGGTCGCATAAAATATTGCCGGACACGAATAAATAAAGGAAGTTAGTTACTTGGTCGCATAAAATATTGCCGGACACGAATAAATAAAGGAAGTTAGTTACATGGCCGCATAAAATATTGCCGGACACGAATAAATAAAGGAAGTTAGTTACATGGTCGCATAAAATATTGCCGGACACGAATAAATAAAGGAAGTTAGTTACATGGTCGCATAAAATATTGCCGGACACGAATAAATAAAGGAAGTTAGTTACATGGCCGCATAAAATATTGCCGGACACGAATAAATAAAGAAAGTTAGTTACATGGTCGCATAAAATATTGCCGGACACGGATTTCTTGATCGTAAAAATGCTTGCTCGTATATATGAAAACTGTGAAGATTGGCTGCATTTCTACAGAGTTAATCATCTAGGAAAAAGTAATGGCAGAGGACAACGGTGCATCTCTTGACTTAAGAACTTGCAAGAGTAGTTTTGGTGTAGGTTTACTGAGCTGTTCCGGGCTGCAACGAACAGGGCTTGAAAATTGCCAAACTCTAATAGTAGACACCATCTCAAGAAGAAGTAAGCGTATCGTTATTTACAATACTTCGAAACTCAGAAATGACTAATACCGCTATTAAAGATATATAGCAATTGGATATAAAATGATAATACGGGGAAATGTTCCCGTCAGAATCGGATTCAGCAGAGCTTAATCCGTTCCGCCTCCAAATCCCAGATCCTCCCTGATACACCCCAATACTCCCAGATCCTCCCGCAGCCACACCCCCAGATTCTCGGTTATTGTACGAGATGGAAAAGACGGAATTGCCTTGATGGAGTTGGGGAGATCTTGACAGCTGCTGGTGTTTCTACTTAAATGCTGATTAACAGCTTGTAAAGATCTTTTAATGCCTTGTATACACTAATAATACCAAATCTCAATAAATTATTACGTTATTACTTTTATAAATTCATTTTTATTTGTCTGTTTTTTTAAATAGAAAATAAAAAAGTGATGAAAACACGACGCTCCCCTGTCGGGATAGGCAGAGAGGAGAGAGCGTCAGACTTTCCTATCGTGACACATATCTTTCGCTTCTTCTACATCCATACACTTTTTCATACAGCTTCTACATTTCCTTCTTTCAAATATCATACATTTGATCCGACCAAATGTGCATTATGTATTTGTTTTGTCATACTTTCTTCATTCATTTGTTCCACGTGTCCAAACCATCTCAATGTTATTTTTCATCATACTCAATATATCAGCCTTAAGTTCACACCTTCTTCTCCCTGGCTCCATCCCAACTACTGTCTGCGAAGACTGTCGGGGTCAGCTCTCCTCGTCCTCAGGTTGTATGCTCTTCTGTCCCGGACTACGTCCCCCAGGCCATGCCTCTGCATCAGGTTATCTTTTTGCACCACCCATGAAATTGTTGGTCTTCCTCTGGTTGTTATTCGAGGAAGATCCATGGAGATTGCCTGGTTCACAATGTGATCGGGTGCTCTGCGTCCAACGTGCCCATACCATCTCAATCACCTCTCCTCCATCTTGCTGTTGATGTATGTAACACCTAAGCTTCCACGAATGCGTGAACTTTTTATTTTGTCTCTTAGGGACACACCAGCTGATCATCTTAACATGCACATTTCAGCAGTTTCTAGTTGCCTAGAGTAAGAGTTATACATCGTCCAGCATTCGGAGCCATAGAGGAGTGCGGGTCTGACAATCGTTTGGTACACTTTTCCTTTTAACTTGACTGCCATTTTCGGATCACATAGAACTTCCGTCATTGATCTAAACTTCATCCATCACACACTAAGTATATGTGTTACATCTGCTGCACATCCTCCATCGCTATGGATATCAGCCTTAAGTTCACATTCATCTCAAATCACTTCATTCCGTATTCTGCCGCACGTTCTCACCCCATGTATTCATATAAATGTAGGCATGTCTACTGTTTGTATTTGACTTTTCAGTCTTGTTCCGTGTCCAAGTTTCACTTCCGAATATCAAAGACATTTAAAACTGATAACCAGTAAACTTGAAAAATACTTTTAAAACTAACGATCAAATAAAATAATACTATCTTGCTTGTCCTCACACTCGAATTGCAATGTTTTGTAATATTTTTAATATGTCAATAAGAATGGTTTCAATTAATGCAATGTTTTGTAATATTTTAATATGTCAATAAGAATGGTTTCAATTAATGCAATGTTTTGTAATATTTTTAATATGTCAATAAGAATGGTTTCAATTAATGCAATGTTTTGTAATATTTTTAATATGTCAATAAGAATGGTTTCAATTAATGCAATGTTTTGTAATATTTTTAAGATGTCAATAAGAATGGTTTCAATTAATGCAATGTTTTGTAATATTTTTAATGTGTCAATAAGAATGGTTTCAACTAATGCAATGTTTTGTAATATTTTTAATATGTCAATAAGAATGATTTCAACTAATGCAATGTTTTGTAACATTTTTAATATGTCAATAAGAATAGTTTCAATTAATGCAATGTTTTGTAATATTTTTAATCTGTGAATAAGAATGGTTTCAATTAATGCAATGTTTTGTCATATTTTTAATATGTCAATAAGAATGGTTTCAATTAATGCAATGTTTTGTAATATTTATAATATGTCAATAAGAATGGTTTCAATTAATGCAATGTTTTGTATTATTTTTAATCTGTCAATAAGAATGGTTTAAATTAATAATAATAATAATAATAAAAGGGCAATATATAATACATACATAGCGCCGTTTAGAGAGTAATGTCTTCAATGGCGCTCTGTCTCGGGATTCAACCCACTTGTATTGACAGATTTAAAAAAATGCAAAATAAATATATACGAAGGTTGAATGTAAGGGTAGGAATATGGTGGCTTCGGACATAAAATAAGGTACTTCCTCACATCTGGAATAGGGCGATATATTATAATATTGCTTCTACCATTGCTGGTCCTGTAGCGTGGAATGGTCTGCCTCTTAGTGAGATATGGGTGGCATGTGCAGCTTAAGGAAACACTTGAGACTTACCAACCTTTTTTGGGATGTCTTATCAAAAATTTTAATTGTATAAGTACACTACATACCTCCTAAAGTCGAATGTGTGATCACATATCGGAATATCTTACAAAGGTAACTTTGTAGTCCATTTTCCATTTGTAAATTTGATAAAAACAATACAAAAACTTTGGATGTAGTGCAGTTTAGTGTTCATATAATATCATAAGATTTTTTTAAGTCCTCCCAAAAAAAGGTTTATTCTAGAGTTTCCTTAAGTTGAACGTCATCCACGTATTTAATACCAGCAATGGTAAAAGCTCAATCATAATATCCCACCATATTGGATCAATGTATAACAATGAATTTATTGGATGAATGATAAATCAACCTCAAACTTCTAATCATCCACTCAAAGTTTTAATGTTGATGTACGAGTATGTTGCGAGTACTAGACTAGACTTGACTTAAATGGCATCAATGCCAAGTTTTTCAGCGTTATCCTTTTTACTCCACATGTATAACAAGGTGTGCAGTTCAAGTGATTGCCGAAAGGGATTTAATGGCATCCTTCATTAGAATGGCGACCCTTTAACGTGTGAAAGTTACTGTAAGAACACATTGCTGAGCATGCCTGAAAAGTTCATCTGGGATCCAATTCTAGTTATTGTGAGGACGCAACAATACGGTTTCATTCTTAAGAAGTCTCGTGTGGATAAATTTTTTAACATTCGCTGTATCTTCTAACAAGCACAGTAACTTAACTCACTGCTTGGTTACTATTATTTAATTTTCTTTTTTTTATTTGTACATAGTAAACCCTTCCTGCCGTGATGTATAACTGGTACACATTGCTTCTAAAAACTTTAATATCTCTATAAATATACAATAATAAATACTGGGTTCAGATTTAAGGTATTCCTCCGTAGTACATTTACGCATTGAATGAAAAAATAATATTAATAATAATTAGCACTTATTGGCCACATCAGAGATATTTTGCGAAAATCTGGAATAAATTGAACAATACAATCAAACGTGTGCCAGTGTGTGACGTAGGTATATTCATTCTAAAAAGCCGCTATGGGTGAGGAAACGACGCTATTTACGTCTCACTCTACTTCGGTATATGGGAACGCAAGAAGTAGAATCTCAGTTCGCTCGCTTCTCGCGTTTCAGTAGCTCTCAGGCATCCATTTGAGATGGTCTCTTCGCCCGTTTTGTGAACGTCGTCCGATGTTTTTTTTCATGTTTTCAGCAATTAAATTTCAATTATTATCACTTTTGACTTCAAATTTAATTAATTTAATCGATTGGCTATGAATATTCTTATTTTTTCGATTTTAAATCGCTCATTTTTATATGTGTATTGATGTGTATTGAATACACAGCACCGAAACGGGCGGATTTTTTTAGTACTGGAAGGGAAAGGTTAAACATGGTACATTTTTTTCCAACCTACCATCTCACAACAAATAAATAAAAGATCTCTATCAATAATGAATCAACATTCAAGAATAAAGAAGGGAAACAAAGCAATATTAAAATGATATGATATAAAAATTTCAATTCTCTCTTAAACGTAAATAAGGATGGTGCACATCTTATGAATCTTGGAAATTCGTTCCACAGTCGCGTCAAGTGAAACGCAAATGAAGTGTAAAATATGGTTTGACGCAGTAGTATGCAAAGGAGTCACCCGTTGCCTGGTCAAAAACAACATCCGTGATCTGAAAGAAACTAAAAAATTTCACAAACATATGAAGAGGAATCGGAAAAAAAATAATCTGGTGCTTATGGCCATGCGACAATCTCTTCCTACCAACCAGGAGGTTACACGGTCACAAAAACTATTCAAACCATTATTAACAAATTTGAAAAATAATATACACATTAAAAGTAAAAGTGAGATATCATCAATCAAAGGAAAAAGGAAGGGTTGGAGGAGAGGAAATCGGTAATATCCCAAAAGCAAAATTAATGGTAAAATAGAATACAAATGACCCGGCCCGCGCACCATGGAACCGGAGCCACTGGCTGACAGCGGTGGCGGCAGAAATGCCTCCAATTGTCTCCGACACAATTTCCATTTGAGCGCTTCTTTGCGCAGATGAATATTGGATTGTACTACTCGGCTCCCTTGGCTCCATATTGTGTCCCTCCCACCCCTGCGCCCATAGCCTGCTACCCTACATACCCCATCCCTCATCCCTCACTCGCCAACCTGCCCACCTAACCACTGCCAGAGCTGGGAGGAACTTCACGCCTTCTCTCTGCTCTTCAGGGTAATTCAACTTAAATTACAAAAACAAAAAAAATAGAAAGCAAGAATTAAAGTACTTCACTATGACCTGACGACTTCAGTGGATGGTAGACTTGATTTCAATAATTGCTGATTATACTCGTATTTTGATCTCAATGTGTATAAAAAAAAGCTATAAAAGGAGCCGAATAAATGTTATATACTTGTAGTAGAATACATGGAGGGCAATATATGATAGAATATGGAATAAAGTGGTCAGAGATGAAGGTGAACTTGAGGCTGGTGTATTATGGAAGAGCATTAAATAGCTAATGTGGTCCGTAGTGCAAAATAAGTTTGACAGGTCTGTTTTAAAATATTAGAGCAAACGGATATACTCGTATTATCGGGTTTCCTGTACAAATTGGTAAGCGCTAAATTTCAGAACATAAAAGTTTTTAGTAACCATCATCAAACGACCAATGTGTATGTCTGATGATAAAAAGTTATTGAAATTTGGAAGAAATATTTGTATTACAATTACTTTTTCCAAACTATTGAAAAATATGTAATGAATACTGAAGAAATGCGTACACGCGAGAAGAATACATGAGGTGACAATAATATATATGACGGAATACGGAATAAAATGATGATGGATGAATGTGAACTTAAGGGTGATGTATTAAGTAAGATTAAAAAGAGCACTCTAACATGGTTTGGGAATATGTGTTAGAAAAGAGTGAATGGAAAAAGGCTAACATAACAAATATACAGTGCGAATGTGAGTGAAAGGCGTGGTAGAGGAAGATCAAGGAAAGTATGATTGGATCAATTATATATTTTGAAAGAATGATATGTAAAGTCTATGAGATCGCAGGAGTTGTACGAGTATAAAAGTGTTATAGATGTAGAGATGAAAGTAGCGTATCGCGATCGGAAAGTCTGGCGTCCTCTCCCATCTGCCTACCACGACAGGGAAATTACATTTACCATGTCATTTCAGTGTATCTATCTACTCGTATGTAAAATGTATTTATTTTTATTTAGAATACAGGCCTAGCACAACTACAGTGGAATTTATTTAGAATACAGGCCTAGCACATCTACAGTGGAATTTATTTAGAATACAGGCCTAGCACATCTACAGTGGAATTTATTTAGAATACAGGCCTAGCACATCTACAGTGGAATTTATTTAGAATACAGGCCTAGCACATCTACAGTGGAATTTATTTAGAATACAGGCCTAGCACATCTACAGTGGAATTTATTTAGAATACAGGCCTAGCACATCTACAGTGGAATTTATTCAAAATACAGGCCTAGCACAACCACAGTGGAATTTATTTAGAATACAGGTCTAGCACATCTACAGTGGAATTTATTTAGAATACAGGCCTAGCACATCTACAGTGGAATTTATTTAGAATACAGGCCTAGCACATCTACAATGGAATTTATTTAGAATACAGGCCTAGCACATCTACAGGGGAATTTATTCAAAATACAGGCCTAGCACAACTACAGTGGAATTTATTTAGAATACAGGTCTAGCACATCTACAGTGGAATTTATTTAGAATACAGGCCTAGCACATCTACAGTGGAATTTATTTAGAATACAGGCCTAGCACATCTACAGTGGAATTTATTTAGAATACAGGCCTAGCACATCTACAGTGGAATTTATTCAAAATACAGGCCTAGCACAACTACAGTGGAATTTATTTAGTATACAGGTCTAGCACATCTACAGTGGAATTTATTTAGAATACAGGCCTAGCACATCTACAGTGGAATTTATTTAGAATACAGGCCTAGCACAACTACAGTGGAATTTATTTAGAATACAGGCCTAGCACAACTACAGTGGAATTCATTTAGAATACAGGTCTAGCACAACTACAGTAGAATTTATTTAAAATACAGGCCTAGCACATCTACAGTGGAATTTATTTAGAATACATGCCTAGCACAACTACAGTGGAATTTATTTAGAATACATGCCTAGCACAACTACAGTGGAATTTATTTAGAATACAGGCCTAGCACAACTACAGTGGAATTTTCAAATTTTTGTTACATGCACGTACGTGTTATACTATAAAATGTTGAACTCGTATTTAAGAAAAAAATATAACTTCAGATTACGACTTATCAATGTTTACTTAAATACATTTAATCAGTGCTTCAAAACTTCTCCAGTCTTAGATACAAAAAAAAATTTAACAGTATGATATGAAGTTTGTCAATATCCGAAGCAGTCTTGTTCAGAAGAGATAAAACCCTTCTTTAAGGCAGTGCTCCGCAACCGGTGTGCCGTGGCACACTGGTGTGCCGTGAGTCGGATACAGGTGTGCCGTGAGTCGGATACAGGTGTGCTGTGAGCCGGACACAGGTGTGCCGCGGTCAAATTCAATGTATTTGACATTTTACAATTTTTCATTATGTATTTAATACACAATGACAAATTAATTTTCATAATATTGTCTATTTTTCAAAATGTAGTATAGAATAATTATTATAACTAAATAATTTTTCAATGGTCCCCCAGCGCCTGGTGCCAACTGTTGAAAACTGCGTAGTGTGCTTTGTACACACCATGGCCGCACCAAATTAGTCATAGAGAAAGAAAATTACCCTTATGCGCGTCGCTGAAGACTCATGTGCATGCGTTATACTATATGTTTTAGCTTTTGGTGTGCCGCGGAATTCTAGGAAGAATTTTGGTGTGTCGCAGGTGAGAAAAGGTTGCGGAGCACTGCTTTAAGGTATAGCGGCTGTGAGACCCGTCTTCGCGTCAGGCATTGAGAACAGTTCCGGTTTCTGCAGTAGTCAAATTGTTAAAAACATTTAACAAATATATTTTTAGTACAAGTAGACAACTCACAACTCTGTATATCGGGAGTAGAAAATTTCTTTGGTCTCGCTTAAGGAATTATATCCAAGCATGCTTCGTAGAAACTGAATAAAATAGTCATAGATAGGGACCAAACTCACCTATATAGAGATATCGCAGACGTCTTCCTGTACTTTCTTCACAATGAGTAAGTTTTATATCTCCTGCGGGCTCTTAATAATTAGGTGCGAACCAATTAACTAAAAAATTGTAATTTATTTTATCAAACACTGTTTATTTCACTTTATGTAACGTTATAACCCTACCGGTTTCAACGCTTTAATCTCATCATCAGGGGAGCACAAAAATAATCTTGTTTGTGCTCCCCTGATGAAAAGGTGAAAGCCTTGTAAGCGGTATGGTTATACCGTTACATAAAATGGAATAAACAGTGTTTGATAAAACAAATTACAATGTATTTAAACCTCCACAAACGTAATGCCGTAACTACAAATAACTAGTTGCAACCCGTGAAATATTTACGGAAGTAAAACAAATTCTACATTTATGAAAATATATATTCATAAATGTAAAATTTGTTTATATGTATCATTTATACATCGTCCCCTTTTACACCGGTTCAAAGATTATTAGCTAGGTATTTAAAATTCGTTCAGTATCACGGACCCACCGAGATTCAAATTTCTAATTGCTTTCGCAGAGAATCTAAGTATTCCTCTCTCGCTCTCTTGTATTCAAAATTCAATTCTCGTATTCTTTCTTCGACGACAACCATCGTATGGGTTTTGGCCTATTTATACTATGATATATGAACTAAAAAGTCTTTTGAACACCGTTAGGCTTTTAAACTACTTAAAGATTCTCTTCACAAATCCTCGAGTTCTATAAGCTGAATTTTACATAAGTTCTATTTTCCACTTCTTTGTGCGCATTGTCCGATTCATCGTCTAATTATATGTAACCAAGACAGGCGCCTTCTACCGACCCCGCGTCGTTCTTCAACGCTGCTCCTCAATATCAATTAAGAAGTGATATTTTCTCCTCTTTCAATATAAGACCCAGATAGGCAATCTTTCAACATTTTATGGTATTTAAGAGCACACGGTCAGCTTAGAATCTCGCCGAATTTGATATCGTATAAATCCAAGAAATTAAGACCATATCCGATGAAAAATATGATTAATTATAAACAATACACACATTCACTACACTACACCTAAAGCTGAATGTGTTACAATCACATATCGGAAGATATGCAAAGGTTTCCTTGTAGCTTTTGTTCTTTTAGTAAGTTTTTTGCGGTTTTCTTACCAAATATGTTTTTCTAAATACTATATGTATATGCAAACGCTGGAATGTACCGAATCAAATGGCCGAAGTCACCGTCTTCCTATGAATATATTTATTTTGTTATATTTTTTTAGAAAGATGATGAGGATGATCGTTGTTTTAATAAAATTCGTTTGAAATCGGAATATGCAAAGAGATATTTTATTATTAAACGTCGGTATTTATAATATTTGGAATGTGCGTAGAACGGCGCAGAAGATATGTCGCCGTGTCGTTTCCGCTGAACAATATATTTATTGTTGCACGTCCCGTATTCGTATGATTTGTAGAAAGGCGCAGAAGCTTTGTCGCTGTCTCGTTCTCGCTAAACAACAGCGACTCGCGCCTCGACCACAGGGAGCAAAGGTGGCTACATTTTTAATGACAATAATAGTGGGTTCGAATCCCATAAATTATTAACAAAATTCCCCTATGTACAAAATACATCTTTCGGGAAATCAATTTGCCGAGATTACCGATATATTTTATCACAGTCTGTTGAGCTATGAAACAGGGCTGATGGTAGAATTTTTTAAACGTTCATTTCGTTTTTTTTTTTCTTTCCGCGTTAATGTAAAGAATACTGCACGACGTTGTGAGATGACTCGAAACGGTCCCGTGTCGTATAATCAACTACTCGTACTAATATATGGTATACATATACTCGTATAATATATTTTGTGTACTGTAATTTGTTTTATCAAACACTGTTTATTACACTTTTTGTAACGGTATAACCCTACCGGTTTCAAGGCTTTCACCTCATCATCAGGGGATCAGGATTTGTGTTCACAAATCCGCCTTAACAAATCCTCTATTTTATTCTGAAATGGCTAATCATTGTCACCGTGAAAACCATACATTTTCTATCGATGATGCCAAATTTTTAGTAGTAACGGAAACAAATTGAACATATTAGAGGCCCTAGAAATTTCTAAGTCAGCGCATCGAGGTGAACATCTGGCAAACACATATATACCAAGAATCTTTCCGCTGCTCGCCGAGATTGGCTCATCTCTCCCTCAACCCCCAGTCCGCACCCTGAATGTTTACTGTTAGAAACGTGTATGGTTGTACCAGTTCGAACAGAATTTAGTCTTGTTTGTGCTCCCGGATGATGTGGTGAAAGCCTTGAAACCGGTAGGGTTATACCGTTACAAAAAGTGGAATAAACAGTGTTAGTGAAATGAAACAAATTACAATGTATTATATTTAAACCTCCACAATGTTAATGCCTTAACTATAAATAATATATTGTTATATATTTGTTTAATTTAATTTTTCTTTTTCAATTTTGATGAATGAAACACTCGTTAATTGTGTTTTATTATTATCGTTTTAAGGTATATTGCACCATTGATGAATTCATAAATAAATATTGTACATTATACAATGAATTATTTAATGAACAATTAAAATGTGATACGAAATAGTGTCCCTCTTTATTAATACGGTCACAATTAAAATGTTCTGTCTTTATACGCGGCTCCAGAATTCCTCTTCCCTGCATTCCATCCCAGCATTCTGCGGAACGCGCAGATGGGATTACATCTCGCCTGGACAGCTATCCATAGCGGCGTCACAAATCACCGCAACTCCGCGGCAATTTGACGACAAATATTTATTTAGTAGCGAGGTTTTTCGGCGTGAGTGGCGCGGCAGAGCGTGTTTTTGTATAACAATGCTGTTTTTCCAAATAATCGCGTTACGGCTGGTTGGTTTTTGCGTCAAATAATCAAATTTACTGCGAATAGTTCTATTGGATGGAATTAGTAATGTTCTATTGGATGGAATTGGTAATGTTCTATTGGATGGAATTAAATTATTGGTCTTCTTTGTTCAATATTTTGATTTAGACAATGCAGAGTCTTAGAATAAATATCTATATTAATTTTACTCGTGTTAAAAATATTGTTTTTGATTTTATCTTATTGTATTATAATTAACCGCTTTTTTGAATATGTCTACCTCCGTGGTCTATTGATAAAACACTTGACTCCTGCCTGAATGTTTTGACAATTCCCGATAGTGAAGCAATAAGGAGGTCCCTTATATTTTGTGCAATCAAATATTTTAAAATGTGTTTGTTCGTATTGTATATTCCCACAATAATGTATAGGTATGTAACGATGGTCGTTATCAATGTAGTGTGTGTCCTATTAGGACGTGCTGATGATTTTGATATCGACATCGTTGTCTTCGTTTTAATTGATTCTGCGTTACTTCTCGTACAGAGTCATCAATATAGCGGATTGCTTATTTCTATAAGTCATGATGATCTTGATTTATATTCAATAAATATAGACTCAGGAATGCGGATATAAATCGATAAGTGGACAGCAGGTAAATAAATAACAAAGTCTTGACAGTTGACTGAATGACAATACGAATATGTTTATTTCTCAGAGTGCGGACAATTTATACCAATGAATGAACCAGTTCGCGATACATATTCTATCTCGCTCTGGCGCATGGACTGGCGGTAGGCTAATTATTTATATTTAGAGATGGCTATACAAATCGCGGGTACTACAAAAATAGTAAACATTGTCGCCGTTCTTGACGTGTAGCAATCACGTCGGTCATTGACCCTGTATGTTTATTATTAACAATAATTAATTTAATTTATTTGTGTTTTAACAATTCACTTATTATTTTGACAATTATTTATTTACTAGGTAGGTATCCTACAGGTACAATGAAAGTGCAATACAATTATTTTTTTTAATTTACTTCCCAAACTCTTCGGCTTGACTAATTTCGTTGGACAATGTCGACTCCATTATTATAGTCCGTTTTCCTAAAATGGTTCTTGAACTAATTCGGTGTATAAACGTCATTCCAAGTTTGCCCTCGGTTTACATTTACGTTTGCATTTACATTCATATTCATATTTACATTTACATCTGTATCAGCATTCGCATTTGTGTTTATATTAGATTAGCATTATTTATTATCCACAATACGTCATTCAAATTTTACATACTACCTTGATCAAAAAGTTTTAGGACTTTATTCATTTTAAAATCAAAAATACAAGTTTATTCATCAAAATCGATATGATCCCCTTCAAAGTACTCCCCATCGACTGCAACGCACTTACGCCAGCGCTTGATCCAATCCTCGAAACACCGCTGGTACTCAATTTTCGGTATGTCCATCAGAGTCGTCTTCGATTTTTTCATGACATCCTCTCGGGTGCAGTAACGCGTTCCGCGAAGCGGTTTTTTAAGTCGGTTGAACAGGAAAAAGTCGCAGGGAGCCAGATCAGGTGAATTTGAATGCTACTGGATAGTATTCGTGTTGTTTTTGGTAAAAAACTCATGGAAATCATGTCTTTCGCGATTTCAACGCGGTCCTTTTTTTGCATGAAATTGAGGTCTTTCGGCACCAGTTTTGCAGCGACACGTCGATTTAATGCAAAATTTAATGCAAACTCGTTGATGCACAGTTGATGTCATTTTCAAACTTGTAAAAAATCGAAAACACTCACAAAGGTAGATGTACTCAGTACAGCGTAACTTTTACTAATGTCAAGCTATGACGCTGAAATTTGGAGGGAAGTGTCAATGATAGATGTGGTAACCTAACAAAAAAAAAGAATTCCAATCGGGTGACTGACAGCGCCACACGGTGGCCGGTCCTAAAACTTCTTGATCAAGGTAGTAGTTTTAATGCGAATGTGAACCATAGAGTACAAGTATGTTACATAATAATACTAAAGCTCTCCCTTTTGTGGATATAAGAAACCACTACAATACACTTCAAGGGCCTGTGACTTAGTGATCGCATTCTTTAATCACAAATATCATACATTTATCTAAAAAAAGAACAAAAAAAATCACACTCTATATTTACTTTTGTGGATATAGGAAACCACTACAATACACTTCAAGGGCCTGTGACTTAGTGATCGCATTCTTTAATCACAAATATCATACATTTATCTAAAAAAAGAACAAAAAAAATCACACTCTATATTTACTTTTGTGGATATAGGAAACCACTACAATACACTTCAAGGGCCTGTGACTTAGTGATCGCATTCTTTAATCACAAATATCATACATTTATCTAAAAAAAGAACAAAAAAAATCACACTCTATATTTACTTTTGTGGATATAGGAAACCACTACAATACACTTCAAGGGCCTGTGACTTAGTGATCGCATTCTTTAATCACAAATATCATACATTTATCTAAAAAAAGAACAAAAAAAATCACACTCTATATTTACTTTTGTGGATATAGGAAACCACTACAATACACTTCAAGGGCCTGTGACTTAGTGATCGCATTCTTTAATCACAAATATCATACATTTATCTAAAAAAAGAACAAAAAAAATCACACTCTATATTTACTTTTGTGGATATAGGAAACCACTACAATACACTTCAAGGGCCTGTGACTTAGTGATCGCATTCTTTAATCACAAATATCATACATTTATCTAAAAAAAGAACAAAAAAAATCACACTCTATATTTACTTTTGTGGATATAGGAAACCACTACAATACACTTCAAGGGCCTGTGACTTAGTGATCGCATTCTTTAATCACAAATATCATACATTTATCTAAAAAAAGAACAAAAAAAATCACACTCTATATTTACTTTTGTGGATATAGGAAACCACTACAATACACTTCAAGGGCCTGTGACTTAGTGATCGCATTCTTTAATCACAAATATCATACATTTATCTAAAAAAAGAACAAAAAAAATCACACTCTATATTTACTTTTGTGGATATAGGAAACCACTACAATACACTTCAAGGGCCTGTGACTTAGTGATCGCATTCTTTAATCACAAATATCATACATTTATCTAAAAAAGAACAAAAAAAATCACACTCTATATTTACTGCCTTACACACACTTTAATCCTTAGCTACACACACATTTGCATTTACATTATGTTACATTTACATTAGCAATTACATTTATATCTGAAATTTGACGACGTCCGTGGCCTAGTTAGTAAGACGCCTGTCTTCAGATCTGGAGGTTGTGGGTTTAATTCCCACTGAAACCCAGTATTTGTTTTTAAGTTTAAGGCAAAAAATAAAGGTTTTTCAGTCTGGTTTTCACTTAAGATTTCATAAATAACCTTTCTGATTAGTTGGAGAGATTACCATATGGCAATAATCCCACAAGATTGTACTGTATCATATACAAAGAGAGTGTTAAACACGGTTCGCTAGGGCGCTGCTATAGCTACCAGACGTGATTTTCTTAATATTAGTGGGTTCGAGTCCCGAGTAAGAACGATCTTGATAAAAGTTCGATCTCTAAACGGCGCTATATAAAAGTGTATTTGATAAAAATACTACATCTAATGAATTTGTAATTTTTTTCGTGCGTTATTTTGTGGAACACAATTAGTTTTTTTAGATTTTTTTTTTGGAAGTTTTACTGGTATATTCTACACTATCTTTATTATCAAGCTCGAGTTTTTCGAAGATCTACTGGTATATTCTACACTATCTTTATTATCAAGCTCGAGTTTTTGGAAGTTCTACTGGTATATTCTACACTATCTTTATTATCAAGCTCGAGTTTTTGGAAGTTCTACTGGTATATTCTACACTATCTTTATTATCAAGCTCGAGTTTTTCGAAGATCTACTGATATATTCTACACTATCTTTATTATCAAGCTCGAGTTTTTGGAAGTTCTACTGGTATATTCTACACTATCTTTATTATCAAGCTCGAGTTTTTGGAAATTCTACTGGTATATTCTACACTATCTTCATTATCAAGCTCGAGTTTTTGGAAGTTCTACTGGTATATTCTACACTATCTTTATTATCAAGGTAGAGTTTTTCTGGTTTTCTTCGTTAGGTTAGGTAAACTAAAAAATATTCTTTATATTTATGATAAGATCATTAATACTTTGGAGGTTTAAAGAGAATGTAATTTTAAACTCACTGTCTATTCCACTATATATAACGGTATAACTTTACCGGTTTCAAGGTTTTCACCTCATCATCAGGAAACCATAAATAATAATAAACAGTGTTTGACTAAACAAATTACAATAAAAAACATACGACATTTGTTTTCTTGTACATATATAAATCCCTGTTGATATTTGTATTGATATATTTTGGCGTTATTTGGCATTTTGTATGTAATCATTTTTGGGAGGTTTGTTGGGGTCCATGCGGTGTCGCGATCGCAACGGAAATGTAGACTTATGCGCGGTCGTCACGAGACTATATCGCAGGTCGACCGGCCTCTGCGTGCACACAACTTACAAAAAATGTGACATTTCGCGAGTTGTGATGGCAGGCAAAGGCGAAAACAGGCGCTTGCGATAAGCGATTGACCGTACATAAGAAGCCCCAAAGACCAAATAAATCACTTCTCAGTTCACTCTGCCTACTGTGTTTTACTTGCGATCATCTAATACTTGCCTAAGAGGAATCTCTTCACCCTGATACCTTTTCACCGATCTACGCCTCTGAACGTGAGCTGAATTCTCCGAGTATTGCGCAGCAGCCATCCACCTATGTTACAGTTCTTTGTACCGGTGCCGTACAATGTTATCTTTGTATACCAAATTAGTGATACGGCCTGATGGTGATAATGATCATGTCTTTACCACGCAATAAGCCATGTTCAAAAATACGTTATCGAACTTATCTCCCGACTCGATTGGATCGTTAGTAATACTTTTGGAATTGATCAATAGTCATTATTAGACAAAGGAAACCAAATTATCACTCGAGCATAAACATGCAATAATGACCGAACCCACAATATAATTTTTCAGAGATAATTGAAGAACATCCAGATATTTTTTTATGGGTTGTGTGTAATATTGTTTAAAACGAATTTGAACCATGATTCGCTCATTTATATGACTTGATAGTTTAAACATATATATATATATAGGATTTCCAATTAACCGCCTGCTTGGAATAACCGGGTTTTTTTACATCAGAGAAACCGGTTTAAAATATAAAATACATTTAAAAATATACATAAAGGATTAAACTTTACAAGCAAGTAAACTGCAGAAATTCCTCGCCCTTTGTCTATCACTATATAATACGATCGTCGTTCTGCAGGTACACATTGCTTTGTTTATTTATTGGTGAGGACTCTACACTCGTTAAAAGCCGTCATTTTAATAATAGGATTACGGACTGCTTGCAAACACAAGCAATGTACGAGTTATGTTATTAACATTTTCAAAATACTTATATTCTGAATGCTCACAATAATAATTTGAATGGTTGAATTAAAATAGGCACTAAGTACCAAAAAAAAACTAAGTATGCAGTTTCATTATTATTTTTTTTTTTATTTTTTTTTTTATACCCACTTTGCACGGATTTCTCCTGTTACACAAAGAGGGTTTGCTTCTAGCGTTAGCTTATTCGTTAGGAATAATATCAGCCAGGATTCTTCTCATACTGCTAGACGGTACCGAGAATATATCAACCGTGTCATTCAGTTGGTTCAATATCTCTATACCACGCGTGACTGAGTGTTTAGCCATGATATTCGTCCTGTAAGTTGGTATGTAGAACAGAGGGTGATTCCTTGCACGGATATGTTTATTGGGTACATATAAACTTAGTGCTTCTAGAATCGCGGGACAGTTAAAGGAACCTTGGAAAACCTTTATTAGGAATATCGCAATGGATTCTTGCCTTCTTGTTTCAAGGCTTCTATAGTTACACACCGTGAGAAGTTCGGCATGGTGAGCATATTTTGGGTAATCGCCCTTTGTTCTGTACCATAGATATCTGAGGAATTTTTTTTGTATTTGTTCTATATTGTTTTTGTATTTGAGCTGGTGAGGAGCCCAAACCGTAGATGCATATTCTAATTTGGTTCTAATTAGATAATTATATAAGTTCCGGAGGATATCGGTGCTGTTAAATTCTCTTGATATTCTCATTACAAAACCGAGTAGTTTGTAACAGTCCGATATCAAACGTGAGACATGGTTAACGAACGTGAGTCCGACATCGAAGGTTACGCCCAAATCCTTGAATTCAGAAACTCTGTTTAGTGCCACTCCCTGTATAGTATACTGATGGTGGATTGGTGAAAACGATCGACTATAAGATACACTGACACATTTGTTAATGTTGAACAGAAGATGATTTTGCTCACTCCAGGAGACTAGGGAGTCTAGGTCCTGTTGTAACTGTGCACAGTCGTGAGGTGAATTGATCTTTTTGAATATTTTCAAGTCGTCAGCGAACAATAAACATGTCGAGTGACTTATGGAATTCTGAATGTCGTCTATTAATATGAGGAATAGTAGGGGACCTAAATTGGATCCTTGTGGTATACCAGATCTTGCGATAAATTCCACAGAAGACTTGTTACGGATTGTTACGTATTGAGATCTTTCTTTTAGGTAAGATGCAAATAATCCAATTAGATTATCGCTGAAGCCAAGTTTGTGCATTTTCTTAAGTAATATATCGTGATCAACTTTGTCGAAAGCTTTCTGAAAGTCTGTATATATTACGTCCGTTTGTGAAAGTTCGTCTAAGTTTGACGCAATCTGTTGTGTGAGAGAGAGAAGGTTGGTAACAGTCGATCGTTTTGGCAAAAAGCCATGCTGGTTTCCAATAAGTCTTGTTGACACTTGGTGGGTCAATTGGTTGCACAGTACAGTTTCGAAAATTTTTGGAAGCAAAGAGAGAACAGCTACAGGTCTGTAATTATGAGAGTCTAACGGGTCTCCCGATTTGAAGATAGGGCAGACCCTGGTTGTCTTCCAGCTTTCGGGAAATGTATTGGTATTTATGCTCAAGTTAAATATGTAGCAGATGGGATCACACACGTATTTCGCACAGACTTTGAAAATGTCGGCTGATAACCCATCTGGTCCGATTGCTTTGTCGGTTTGCAAGGAGTTTATGCTTTTCAGCACTTCTTCCTTAGAAATGGAATGGAGCGATATGCTTCTGCTGTCTGACGAACTGTTTAATATATTTTTTATGTCATATTTGGCCGCTGAATCTAGGTAAACTGATTGAAAGTATTGTGCAAAGTTTTCTGCAATCTTTTGGGAGTCTTCAGTTATACTGTCACCCAGTTTCATAGATTTGAAGCTAGTTTTATTCGTTTTTCTATTTTTTACATGATTCCAAAGATTCGAAGGGTTTCCTCGGATGTCGGTCTCTATCTTGGCTAAATACTCTTGGCGCGATTGTTTTATTTGAGTTTTAATTTGGCTCTCAGCCTTGAGTATTCTAAATAATCAGACTGGTTTCTGCTTTGAAGATAATTGTTATGAAGTTTGTTTTTATTTTTGAGATCTCGGATTATATCGACATTGAACCAAACTGGATAGTTGGGCAAATTTGGTAGATTATGTTTCTGTGGGACGCAGATATCTAGCGTTCCGTAAATGACACTATGGAAGTACTCTACGGCTTCGTCAATATTATCTATGCTATACAGGGTGTTCCAGTCAAAATGTAGTAGAATATTCTTTAAGAGTAAAAAATTTGCCTTATTGTAGTTATATGTAGGGCGGGGAGTTGCGTGGGGAGGGGGGAGGATCCCTGGGTGGCGAAGGGCGATACTTGCGACCCCTCCCACGGCCCACGCATCTCACCTGGATCTCCACGGAGAGTGTCGGATGATGTCTATCTTCCTTTACAAAGCATTCCAACGATTAGTGCCTGTTTACTTAGTGCCTATTACTTAGTGCCTATTTTAATTCATTGCATTGCCATTACTTAGAGCCTATTTTAATTCAACCATTCATTTGTTTATGATTAGAAAAACTTGACTATAGTTAAGGAGTGTAACGGTGCATTAAAATGCGCACGTTTTAAAAATGGAATATAAAGCTTTAGAACTCGTTTATCGATCGATATCGATGACTATAGTTAAACGAGGGTCGGAATCATTTTGTATGTTATATTGCCGTTTGTTTATTGGCATTTGTTTATTGCCGTTTGTTTATTGTCGTTTGTTTATTGCTGCTTGTTTATTGCCGTTTGTTTGTTGCCGTTTGTTTGTTGTCGTTTGTTTGTTGCCGTTTGTTTGTTGCCGTTTGTTTGTTGACGTTTGTTTGTTGCCGTTTGTTTGTTGCCGTTTGTTGTTGCCGTTTGTTTGTTGCCGTTTGTTTATGCCGTTTGTTTATTGCCGTTTGTTTATTGTCGTTTGTTTATTGCCGTTTGTTTATTGTCGTTTGTTTATTGCCGTTTGTCTATCCCTATACAATACGATCGTCATTCTCCAAGTACACATTGATCCGTTTATTTATTGGTTGATTTCTCTACACTTGTTAAAGTTATCATTTTAATAAGAAGATTACGAAAAGCTTACAAACATTACCATTATATTTACATTTTCAAAATACTTTATTCTGAATTCTCACAATAATAATTTAAGTATGATTAGAAAAACTTAACTATAGTTAAACGACAATTGGTATCAAGAGAGTCCTAAAAAATAACACGTCGTGTTTGAAGCTAAGCCCAACCACTACACCAAAATACGCATATATAAAAAAAAGCTGGTAAAATAACGAAATCCTTTTTTTAAATTTTTCTAACTGGTTAATCGAATAAACATACCGGTGTTCAGCAATTTTAAAGTCGTCCAAATAATCGATTAGCCGGTTTCGGTAAAAACCTTTTTGGAAGCCCTAAATGATCGGTTTGTTTTTTTTTTCAATATTTTAAATAAACCAAAAAAATACTCGTTTTTGCAAATACGTGTCGCATTTGATAGTCATTTACCTTCTCACAGTGCCGCTTCTCTCATATGTGAAGTATATGCGGTGCACACGGACGATCTATTCTACAGAGAGTTTAATTTTTATTTGTTTATTGTTCATAAACTAATAAAAATAACGAATATATTTATATGGAAGTCATCATCATTGGCTGTAAAACCTAGGTCTTAACATTGTCCACTCCCTACTATCCTGTGCCCATGTATCTCCAGCTAGGTGCCCCGACTGTCCTAACTTTTTTTTTTTACCTGGCGAGTTTATTGCCATGTGGCAATCTCTTCCAACCAACCAGAAAACTGTTTTTTATAGGTCCTTAGTGTTAACCAGACTGGAATCATATTTAAAAAAATCTGGGTTCCAGCAGGGATCGAACCCGCAACCTTCGGATCGGCAGACAAGTGTCTTACCACCAGGCCACGGAGGTCGTCTAACCTAACCTTGGCCTACTAACAGATCTGCAACCTTAAGATCTAATATCCAAAATACTTATTGGCGGTCAGCCATTATACATTGTCACAAAAGAGTTTTCTGTATTTAACACATAAACTAATGGATTGCATACAAGTCCTGGTTGTATCGGACGCAGCCTGTTATAATTTTGGCAGCCATCTGCGTCAATCGGAGATTAAATTTTGTAACACTGCGATCATAATAGAATCAATAATTTCCGAAGAATTCTCCCCTCAGCCTTACATCGGTTCATCTTCGGGCCGATCGACTACACCGATCTAGTAGTCAAAATATAGTTTTGTTGCATTCGAAGTTTTGAGTGACAATACTGACAACTTACTATGCGTATGACCTCCAGGTCTTAAGCCGCATTATAAATATTTATTAGAGTCATTTTGCAATAGTGTGAATAACGGTGCGTT